>BSBK01003800.1:1352500-1952500 GCA_027943335.1 Chamaecyparis obtusa | reverse complement strand
ATACATACATACATACATACATATATATATATATATATATATATATATATATCTTGAGTATTATTTTAATTTCTCTAATATTTACATAATAATAATAATAATATATATTTTATCAATTTAACTTTTTAGTTATTATGAGAATAATCATAATCTAACTTTATATATACATATATATTAAAATCAATTATTATATATATATATATATATATATATATATATAATAAATCATTTCTCATAATAATCATATAGTCAATATTTATCTGATAGATGCTACAAATATCAACAATAATACTCTTTATTCTCAAATTTTATTGATGAAACATAAATTATAATACATTCTTGCTTTTCTAAAATGAATATTGAATTATAGGATATAGTAGTTAATAAGTTCAAAATATACCTACTGATTGCTACTGCTAATTTAGTAGAAATTTCCTAAATTTTCCAATTCATCTCCGTGTTGTCATCATCATCCAATTCTGGTATTCCACTTCCTTCATTATTCTCTTCATTTTCATTTGTGTCTTCTTCACTCTGACCTCCTCTTCTATGACTCCCATCACCACCTGTACTTATCCCACTCAGAGTCACTATTGGAGATTGGTTAATGGTGTTTCCCAACCCTCTTCTTTTGCATTTTTTCTTCCAGATTTCCATTTCTTTTTGATAAGGAAAAATATTGACATCATACCTAGATGTGTAGACCCTCAAGCATGTTTCCAAATTCTTATCTAGTTTGTTTCTTAGCTTTGATTTTAGGAAGCCCAAAGCACTGAAAACTCTCTCATCCTCCACTGAACCCAATATCATGGTTTGACATAGATCAACAAGCTTGAAGAACTCTAAAATTTCTTCACGCAACATTGTGCTCTATTTTAGTTCTGTCCAAAGCCTTGTTGTCGAGCCCTCTTCATGTGGGTTATGGATTAATTGATATTGATGCTTCATAGTCTTTGCAAAAGTGCCTAATTCTTGTCTAAGAAGACCCTCATCTAAAATTCCATTGATAGTCATTGCATTGAATTCTATAGATTTGAAAAATTCCTTTCTCAAAGTCAACAACCTATTATGATAATCTTGTTGGAATTAGGAGAGATAGATACTGAGAGGGGAGGGGGGAATCAGTGTCTTCAAATCTTTCACTTGTAATACCTTTCAAATCTATATTAGCACTCTGTATTAACCGACCAAAGTGACTTGTATCTAATTGCATAAATCAATCATCTAGTTAACTTAGGAAAGTAAACAACATTAAATCAATATGACAATCATATAACACAAGTATTTTGGTAACATAGAAACCCTTGTTAGAAGGTAAAAACTGCGGTGGGGATGACACCCACAAATTCTTCACTACTGCAGATAGAAAAGGTTTTCCTGTTAAGGCTACAAGTTTTGATCACTTCTGGTGATCTCACCCTATTAGGAGTGACATAACAGATCAGCTAGATCTACCTAGTTATAGGATTTCAGCAACACTACTGAAGTGTGCACTCGGTTAAGAGATTTACAAAAGACTATTAAGTCTACTTTGTTAAGAGATTTAACAAAAGCTCTATTACAATTGTTAGAAAGTAATATGAAAAATTATTTGCTAATTGACACTCAATTGTCTGAAATAGATCTTATAATTCTCTGATAAAATATCACCTTGACTGTGATGAATCTTTGCTCTGTTCTACTCGGTAGCCTTCTCTGAATTTGCTCGGTATACTGTTCTGTTCTCTCAACTAATTGTCTTGAAGTTAGGCTATGACTTCAAGTGCTCCATGAATCATATATCTCAGCTTCAACAACCTCATAAAGTGGTGTGAACATACAGAATACATAGTGTTCTATTTTGCCGCTTAAGCAAAAATTAGGTTACAAAAATTATCATAACCCTAAGATCTATGGTGCAAAATAAACCTAGATCAACTATTACGAATAAGATAAACATTACATTTAATGAACATCTTTTACAATAAATGCTCCTCGATCTTGGTAAACCATTTATGATTTGTTGTAACCATCTACATAGAAGATTGTGCCATTTCTGATTACTATGTTGTTTTCTGTGATAATCTGTAAACACTGTATAGACTGCTCAGTGTTTATTGACTATCGGTGTTGGTGTCTGTTGGTGCTCGGTAAACTATGTAATGCTCGGTGTAAAAGCTTTACCAACTACTCTATCTTGCTTGTAGTTACCAACAAACTCAATATAAGTTACCGACTGATCTGTTTGACATCTTTTGATACTAATGACAACCTTGAATGCTCAATAGAGATTAACAATCTCCCCCTTTGGCATTAGTATAAAAAATTTAAATGTATATAGACAAAATGTTCTATATATTCCTTATATCTCCGCCATATATATATCCACATCAAAAAATTTCTAAGTACTCTATAAGTACTCCCCCTTGGTACATGCTTCTCGGTAGAATGTAGTATACATAGCAAAATTTGTAATCTATTTGGCATATATACATGTTTTCCCCCTTTTTGATAGTAATACCAAATACAAAAAAATATATACAGTATACTTACATCTTGTCAAAAATTGATGGATGGGTTTTCTCCAATGAGGCCAAGAGGTTGTCCCACTCCTCTTTCAGGTTAGTAAGAGAAATATGCTCAAGACCGACTTGCGTATGCATGTCAAAGATATTTTCCAACACTGAAATCTCTGGTGTTGCCACTAATTGCTCAACTTTGACAATGTGTGCCTCATAAATCTTCAGGTGTGAAATGAGTTCTTGCTGTAACGCTATAACCTAATCTATGATTTTCTCTTCTTATCTCCTTAACTCTGCTATTAGTCATCAGAGTTCTTGTACTCGGTGAATATGCTTGAGAAAAGCATTTGGCTCTTTGATAGCAGCTTGTGTACTCAATTGGATTTCTGCTTCTAAACCTTTAATCTTTTCACTGACTTCTACAGTGAAGGTGTCTAAAGTACACAACTTTACTAGCAATTGATAGATTATCTGAGTGATTGATTTGGCCTCGGTGATGATCTCAGATAATTTTACCTTCTTTATTGACACTTCTTTGCTAACCTTTTCTACCAATTTATCCTGAATGCTGGACTCTATCCTCTCTTCAATCCTCTTACCAACGTCTACATCAGGTGTATTTATCTTATCAGCAAGCAAAGCAAGTTTATCTATTATAGGAGTATTCTCATCAACATCCACTTTAGGTACTACCTACTGAAGAATATCCCATACATCATTTAGAACTTCTTTTCTTTTATGCTCTTTCTTTAGCTTCTCTTGTGCTACTTTTCTGGAACATAACTCCCCATATTTCATTATGTCTTCAGGGCTTAGGGTTCTCGGGTCACATTCTGGTATAGTAATCACTTCATCAATGGTGACCAGCCCTTTTCCTTTCTTCTTCTTCTTTGGTCCAAGAGGTGACTTCTTCTCAGTAAGAACAATACATCTTTATCCATTCTTCGGAGTATCTTTCCCAATCGACACTGTATCTTCTTTCTTCTTCTCCTCAGTGGATAGTGTGGGAGTCTCGGTAGTAGTGTTATAGGGGTTCACCTCATTTGTCTTTGTTTCTTTGGTTTCCTTTGGCTCTATTTTTGCTGTTGGTTCTTCATTGGAATGTGCCTCTATATTATCAGGCTAATTTGTCTCTATAGGTTGTGTAGGTACTTGTGTTTCTGTTGTATCTTTGTTTGGCTTGGGGATAGATGCATCGATTTCTACTTGTGAAAGTATTTCTATTGCCTCTACAAGTATAGGTAATTCACCCGATAACGATGTGAGCACACTATCAATAATTTTTGTAGCTTCATCTTTGTATGGTTCAATAGTCACATCTACATCATCTTTGTCATCAGGATCACTGTTAGTGATGTCCTCAATGAGTACATCTTCATCGGTTTTCTTCTGCAAGTGGATCTCTACTGGATTTGGTGCATCCTGTGATACTCTTACCTCTTCCTTCTTCTTAGTCAGATCAATTACCTTGGTAACCGATATACTGGAATCTTGTACCTGCTTTCCCTTACCATTATGAATGTAAATTCCTTTACCTTTTGAATTTTGTCTCTTCCTAGACAGTTTCAGGAATGCTTCTTGTTCAGCTTTCTCTTCACCTTTCAAAATTGCTATCCATAACGAATCACATGTGACATCCATATCACCCACATTCTCATCTAATATTTGCAATGCTCGATTCTTGACTAAAAATCTTTGTTGGTACTTTGTCAGATATTCACTTACTTCTCCTAAACTCATAGTTGTAGCTGTACAAACTAATGACCTTTCTATTTTTCTTCTTTCTATCTCTAGTGCAGTAGCCCATTGCAAATCTATTTTGTCATCTAGTTCATTTGGTAATTGACACGCAAACTCCATTGGTACTCTTTTGAACTTGACCATCATCTAAGTGATAGCGCATTCTATTTTTGTCTTGTCCTCAGTTGACATTGTGTCAAAGTTGCCTATGCCTAGGTCTGCAAGATTTCCATTCTCAATAATGTCTTCAATTATTTCATCAATTGTACCTACCTTGTGTTTAACTACCTTGAATTGATTCATGTCATCTTCTTCTTCAACATCTTCTTTACTTCTTATTAGTCTCCTTCTTTTCTTTGTTGCCTCAACTATAGGCTTGTTCTTCCTTTTAGCATATTTCTTTGTTGGTTTAGCTGCCCTCATTTTCCTTACTTTTACTTCTTCTTGCTTTGGAGGGGATGAGGCTGCAGTAGATGATCTTGTCTTCATTCCTTTGTCTTGTTCAACTTTAGGTGGAGGAACTGGTGTAGTATCCTTGTCCTTGTCTAACTCAGTTTCCTTGATGTCATAAGGCTTGTCAGCTAGCATTAACTGACCTTCAGTTGTTTCTTTAATCAGTGACTCCTTAGGTGAGTCTGATACATTACCATATCTCACTGCGAGGTCTTTTCTTATTTTCTTTGCCCTTCTTGACATTTTACTGGTCTCTATATTGGTTTTTTATCCTTGACTTTGCTTCATCATGTGTACCGAACCTAGTGGCAGTGATGTCAACTGGTAATGCTAACAGTGCATTGATTGATTTCAAGGTGAAATCATGATTCATTTCATATCGCATCACTGCCAACCATTTAATTCTAGGTTCAACTGCCTTGATCATAGAAAAATCTGTACTTACTACAAAAGTTATATCATCTTCAAATTTATCAACTAATTCCCTTGGAATTCTTCTCCTTTGATGCATTCTAGTCTTGAATTATTTGAAATATGCAACAAATTCCTTGTTCAAATTCTTTCCTAAACTCTTCATCATTTCTTTTATTTGTTCGATTATCATTTTATCTTTTTGCCATGTTACTTTACCGATACCGGGCATGAAATTCTGTAGATAGAAAAATATGCACACAAGGAGTGAACCATACTTACATGTGTTAGAATTTTTGGATCTTATGGTCTTCATATTCTCTTGAACTTGATGTAGTAGAATTTCGGTGAGATCAACCTTGTGATCTTTCTTCACAATTTTGTAAGCCATGTCTACGGCGCTACAGGTTACACTGTTCAATCTACTGGATTGAAATATCTTATATCTGATGACATGAGCTGCAAATTTTACTATAGGATCCTTGATTATTTGAAATCTTCAATGCCCTTCCATCCCATTGTGCACCTATGTTCTTCTCTATGTCAGGACGTGATGAACTTTGAAAGGCTTTAGTCTTATTAGTGGTAGGGTATCTAGTAAATTTACTAATAATATTTTTGGTAATCTCCATGGGTTTATCTAACCACATTTTGTCATCATGAAATATTCTCAAAACTATTCTTATCCAGTCCATGCTAAATGTCTGAGGGAAGTGTGTGAAATTTGTTAGCCCTGATTCTTCAACTTTCTTATATTTAGTCTTCACTTTTCCATCCAATTCACAAACTTTCTGGTAAGTAGAAAAGGTTTCAAATTCACCTACTTCACCAATCTTACAGTGAATATAGGCCCTAACATCTTCTGTTAATAAAACCCTATCCAAAATACTTGAAAATGTGCCCATTTCATCTATTTGTGCAGCAACCTTCGGATGTGGTTTGAATTTGGCTTCGGCGAAGTTAGCTCTTACAATCAACTCTACTTCCTCCTCAGTGATGTTTAATTTGCTTGTAGATGACATCGATGCCATAAATCAAATCTAGGGTTTCAGCAAGAAAATGAGTAACAGGTATTTAGTTGCAATAGAACTTACTCAGTTTAGTCGAAGAGTATCATCGGTTCGATCTGCAGTTGCTTTCAATATTTCTAAGAAATTTTCAGCTCGAACTCTGCTCTATGAATTTTTGCTCTTCAAAATTGCAATGTGATAATAAACTCTATTTTCACATAATTATAAACCCTTTTGATATTCCCACTCAAACTTTTATGCATTTAATGCTCAACCTAACCTTTAGTATGACACAACTGTTAGCTCGGTGATGTCTACAATTTTCTCCCCTCGGTTAACATAGGATTTCTCCATCGGTTTGTTCTGTCATCGGTTAACCTTGTGTAGTGATTATCGATGGGTAACCAACTCTCAATCTCTCTTTTATCGACTATATAACATTGTTTAGCTCATAACACATAAACCATAGTGCATCTTTATTCATGCAGATTTGGTATTTGTACATCATATATAAGGAACTGTATGTAAAATATGATCATTTGAAATGTCACTTCCATACATACCTTTGTCACTTTAAGTGGAGGTGCCGATATCACCCAATCCAGTGGATGAGGTTTCACCGATGGTGTTACTTGACTCAACATTCTCACTAGATGCCTTCTTCCGCATAGTGTTCCTTAATCTTGTGATCTCTACAATGTTATATCCACTTTCAAATATATGGTTTTCATTTGGTGCTCAGTCTCTACAGTTCTTTCTTAAATGACCGACCTTGTGACAGTGCATACATGCCATTCCAATGCTTGTCCAACTTCTTGAATGTCTAGTCTAACCCTTTCTATAGCAGTTTGTTACAATGTGTCCATACCGACCACATGTAGCACAATTAGTCCATGTATTGTAATTCCAAACATTTGAGTTACCTTGTCTTTTCGGTTGATATGGCCTATGTTGTGGTTTCTCCTTAGGTGTCCAGACTTGATTCATTTTTGCCTTACAGTCTCTTGCAGTGTGTCCATGCTTATTACAAGTATAGAATATCTTCTCCACAGTAGTATTGTTAGCAAGATCTTTTTGTTTAGCTCTGCACTCATAAGTAGGATGTCCAAACTTTCCACAATAGTAATAGTATCCATTAAACTTATGAGTGACAAGAGGTTTACCTTGTGCTTTGCTTCTACACACATTAGATGTATGTCCTGATTTTCCACAGTGATAACATGCTAACAATTTAGGTTTCTAACTTTGATTGTTGTTGACATTTTCAGCTTTTTGTGATGATTCTCCTTCATTGGTGTAGCCTATACCGGCCTTGCTTCCAACTTTTCTCTGATTAGTCAAGAAATCATCAATCTTTTTGGAATTTTCCTCAACTATCTTCATCATTTCATTGTGTTGCTTTTGTATCTTTATCTCATTTCTCAGTTTTTCATTGTCTACTCTGAGTATTGCAATATCTTCAAGTCTTCTTGATAATTCTCCATTTACTCAGTTCATTTCTTGATTGATAGTCATCATTTGATTTGATGTTTGAAAGTTATGATCACTGAGAATCTATATTTCACTTTCTTTTGCTTGAATTTGTTCAGTCATTAGTCTTCTATCTTCAATAGCCGTGTTCTAATCTTGTTCAGCTTGTCTAGCATTGTTCATAATTTCCACCATTCTTACCATCTGGGATTCTTGACTGATTTGAAGTGCTTTTACTTGTTCAGATAGGTGTTGATTATTTTCAGATAAATTAGTGATTATACTTTCAGATCCATCAGAGATGCTTCTAGAACTTGATCCAATATGATCAAATATGTCATCAATAGGTTCTTCATGATAACCGATCTCACTCTATAAGATTGCAAGGTTCTTCTTATCAACCAGTAATTTCTTCAGTTCTTCCTTGGCTTGTTTATACTATTCCACAAACATCTGCATTTGTAACTTCTGATTCTCAATAGACTTGTTAAGCTTATATCTCTCCATGACTTAGATCTTTTACCCTTCAGTGGTTAAACTATTCAACAAGAGAACTGTGCTCTGATACCAATTGTTGGAATTAGGAGAGATAGATTCTAAGAGGGGAGGGGTGAATCAGTGTCTTCAAATATTTCACTTGTAATACCTTTCAAATCTTTATTAGTAGTCTATATTAACTGACCAAAGTGACTTGTATCTAATTGCATAAATGATGCAGGAGCATCCTGGGTGTAAGAGCAATCTTGCATCACCCAAAAATATTTATGTTTTTGTATTCAATAAGGGCTATCTTGTGCAGAGCTGCTATAAATGGAAACTTGTTATTTTTAGTAAATTGGTCATACGATCTCAAAATGTTCTTAATTCACATGTGGAGGTTCATCTCAGTCATATCAGTCTTCCAGTAAAGTTTCATTGACAGATCAAGTCTAGCTTTGTAGATATTGAAGATTTTTGGTATTGGTAGCAGGGTACAGAAACTTTGAACTCAGTTTTGAAGGCTTTAGAGGCCTTGGATGAGGTCAAAAATTTGGGTGACGAGTGCTTGTGCGAGTCAATCTTGTAGAATTATTCATGGCCTTTCTGGAATGGGATCATAATAGTCAATCACGTCAACTAGTGATGAATTATGGTCTTCGGAAGTTGGGTCACCTGAAATGGTGGAAAATAATTTTCCTTCAAAATTTCTGTTTGGGTTTCAAAAGTTATTTTGAGCTGACTTTGATGTAATAAATTGTAAAATAAAATAATTCTAAGTTTGGTCAGCCCTATGGGCTAAAATTTTGGAACCTTCTCGGGCGGTGGAAATTGCTATATAAAGAAGGCCCGTAGTGTTGTCTAGGGAAGTTCTAGGTAGTAGATCTGGGTATTGATTCGAGGATTTGTCCTATAGAATATTATAAGGGAATGCCCATGTGGCTTTGCATACTGTAATTTTGAAAGTTTGTAATTCCACATTTGTGGAGATAATAAGAAGCCAATTTTCTATTCTTGCATATTGTTGTTATTTCTCTATTTCTATTATGTGTTTGTGGTATTAAGGGGAGCACCCTTCATCAAGTGGTATTAGAGTAGGAGTTCCTGAGTGTGTAAATAGATCACTGAATGTGAGGTAGTTTGCACTAGACTGTGGTTAGGGTTTCAGTGCGCATCACAAAATGCCTCCATGAAGGCAATGTGGTGGAAGAGCTGGTGTTGTAACACCTAAGGTTAGAGCACTCTAGAGATAAGTGTGAGAATTGCAAGAAGAGATTCGCAGAGGAATGAATCTTAATGTCAGAGATGAAAGAAAGGATGAAGCTGAAGAAGAAGATCAAGAAGGAGAAGTTGAAATTGTGAACCAGGAGGAAGAAAGACTTTTTTGGGCCATTTCCAAGATTGGGAAAAGACCTAAGATTGAGGTTCCTACATTTTCTAAAAATCTTAACCCAGAAGAATTGATCGACTGGATCAATGAAAGTGAGGAATATTTTGAGTATGAAGATGTTGAGGATCTTGATAGGGTCAAATTTGTGAAGGCCATACTGAAAGGTCATGTGAAGATCTAGTGGCAAGAGATTAAATTGGAGTGAAATAGAAGAGGGAAAGGTAAAATCACAAGATGGGATCAGATGGTGGATAAATTGAAGTGATAGTTCATTCTTGTTGATTATGAGCTTGACCTACTAAAGAAAATGCAAAGTTTGAAGCAAGCAGGAAGATCTGTTCAGGAGTATACAAAGGAGTTCTATCGACTCCTCATTAGAACAGGCCATGTAGAAGCTGATAAGGAGAAAGTTGCCTGATACCTTAATGGGTTAAGGCCAAGCATTCAGGAGGAGTTGAATTTGGTCTGAATGAATAGTATTGAGGAGGCATACTAGTTTGCCCTAAAAGTAGAGGAAAAGCTGAACAAGAAGTTTGAGAGTAGACAAAACAAAAGAGGTCATGGTGGAAGATCTAGTGGATGGTCATATGGTGGCCAAAATAAAGATCCAAAAAAGAAGGATGAGGCTAGTAGCAGCTAGAATCAGAGAGGAAATAATTCCAATCACTTCCAGAATCATAGTAATAGAGATCAGAGAGGAAGAGGAAGAGGACAAGGATCTGGAAGAGGAGGCTTTTGTGGAACATGTTTTCATTGTGGAGAAGAAGGTCATAGGGAATTTGAATGTCCTTAGCACCAAGGAAGAACAAACAGGAGAAATGAAGGCTAGGCTAGAGTTGCACATGTAGATGAAGATGCTAGATCATCAAATTTTGAAGATGCTAAAAGAGGAGAAATGTTGATTAACAGAAGAGTCCTGTTGAGTGGTGAGAATGAACCTGAGCAAAGAAGGAGCCTATTTTGCACCAAGTACAAGTGTGAGGGTAAGTATTGTGATGTGATTATTGATAGTGGAAGCACTAAAAATTTGGTGTCATAAGAGATGGTGACAAAGTTGAAGCTCAAGAGACAGAAACACTCACATCCATATCGAATTGCCTAGGTACAGGATGACCACAAGGTCATGGTCAATGAACAATGGCTACTGAAGTTCAAGATTGGTGGATACCATGATGAGGTATGGTGTGATATCATATCTATGGATGTATGTCATATGTTTTTGGGTAGACCATGGCAGTTTGACAGATGTGTTGTACATGATGGCCGTGCTAATACCTATTCCCTGACAAAGGATAGAGTGTGAAATAAGCTAAAACCATTGAATGACATAGAAGAAAAGGTATGTGGTAGTGCAAGAATAACTTTTGTTGATGGAAGAAAGTTCCTAGATGGTATGAGGCATGAGCATGTGTGTTTTTCTTTAATTCCAAAAGCTGGTAAAGAGGAAGTAGATGTTCCTATAGAAGTTGCAGATTTGTTGAATGAGTTTTAGGATATTGTATCCAATAATGTGCTTGATGGATTACCACCAATCAGGAAGATTATTCATCAGATGGACTTGATCCCAGGAGCAAGTTTGCCAAATAAGGTAGCACACAGAATGACACCTGCAAAAAGTGAGGAGTTGAAGAGACAAGTACATGAGTTGTTGCAGAAAGGATTGATCCATGAGAGTCTAAGTCCCTGTGCTGTTCCAGTAGTATTAGCACCAAAGAAGAATGGAGAGTGGGGGATGTGTATAGATTCTAGAGCAATAAATAAGATCACAATCAAGTACAGGTTTCCATTGCCATGAATGGATGATATTATGGACTGTTTGAGTGGAGCTGTGTATTTCTCAAAGATAGATCTAAAAAGTGGATATCACTAGATTCATATCAGAGAAGGAGATGAATGGAATACTACCTTCAAGACAAAGGAAGGACTATATGAGTGGTTAGTCATGCCTTTTGGGCTAACCAATGCACTGAGCACTTTCATGTGGCTCATGAAAGAGGTTCTGAAAGAATTTATGGGTAAGTTTGTCATTGTGTACCTAGATGATATTTTGATCTTTAGTAAAAAATTGGAAGATCATATGATGCATATTCGTATGGTGTTTGAGAAGTTAAGAGATGAGAAATTGTTGATTAATTTTAAAAAGTGCAGTTTTGCGAAGAAAGAGTTAGTTTATTTGGGATTTGTAGTTTTGGTAGAAGGTTTAAAAATAGACCTAGAGAAGGTACAGGCTATCCTTGAATGGCCTACTCCAAGGAGTGCTACTGAGGTAAGATATTTTCATGGTTTGGCTAGCTTTTATAGAAAGTTTATTAGAAATTTTAGCAGTATTTGTGGATCCTTGACTGAAATAATGAGAGGGGATAGAAAAGAGTTTAAGTGGACTAATGGGGCAGAAAAGAGTTTTCAATTGTTGAAACAAAAAGTTATAGAGAAACCTATTTTAGCACTTCCAGATTTTAATAAGCCGTTTCAAGTAGATTGTGATGCTAGTGGTACTACAATAGGAGCTATTATGAGCCAAGAAGGTAAACCTATTGCTTATTTCAGTGAGAAGTTAAATGATGCCAAGAGAAAGTATTCTATTTATGATTAGAAATTTTCTGGTATAGTTCAGACATTAAAGAAGTGGAGACATTATCTACTTCCTACGGAGTCTATTTTGTATACTGATCATCAAGCTTTGCAATATTTGAATAGTCAAGGAGAGTTGAATCAAAGACATTTGAAATGGGTTGAGTTTTTGCAGAGTTATACATTTGTTTTGAAACACAGAAGTGGAAAGTCTAATAGGGTTGCAAATGCTCTTAGTAGAAGGAAACTATTGCTGACAAAAATGCAGATTGAAGTGGTTGGGTTCAAGGAACTCAAGAATTTGTATCCAAAAGATCTTGTTTGGTGAAGCTTGGAAAGCTTGTGCAGAACCTGTTACTCTAGACAGGACGGAATGGTTGGATTTCATCATCTAGGATGATATGCTATTCAGAGGGAGCCAGTTGTGCATCCCACGAAGTTCTATGAGGGAGAATCTCATCAAAGAGAACCATAGCAGAGGATTGGCTAGACATTTTGGTTGTGATAAAACCCTTGCTTTGGTTAGTGAGAATTATTATTGGCCACAGTTGCAGCAAGATGTGAAGAATTTTGTATAGAGTTATAGAGTGTGCCAAATGGTGAAAGGAGTGAAGAAAAATACAGGGTTGTATCAACCATTACCTGTACTAGAGAAGCCTTGGGAGGATATTAGCATGGACTTTTTGCTTAGTTTACCGAGGACTCAGCAGGGACATGATTCAATTTTTGTGGTGGTTGATAGATTTTTGAAGATGGCACATTTCATTCCCTACAAGAAGACTAATGATGTTGTTCATGTAGCAGAATTATTTTTTAGAGAAGTAGTGAGACTACATGGTTTGCCAAAGACCATAGTTTCAGATCGGGACTCTAAGTTTGTTGGATATTTCTGGTGCATATTATGGAAAAAGTTGAAGGTAGATTTGAAGTTCAGTTCATCACATCATCCATAGACTGATGGATAGATAGAGCTAGTGAATAGAAGTTTGGGAAATTTGCTGAGATGTTTGGTTGGAGACAAGCCAACATGATGGGATTTGATTTTACCACAAGCAAAATTTTCATACAATAATTATGTCACTAGGAGCATTGGTAAATCACCATTCCAGATTGTATATGGAAGTAGTCCAAGAAATGCATCTGCATTGAGAAAGATAGATAAAGGAGAAATAAGTAGTGCTGAAGATAAGGATTTTGCAGAACATTTGAAGAACATCCATGAGGAAGTGAGGAAGCACATTACCAAAATGAATGCATAGTATAAGGCTAAGGCAGATCAGAAAAGGAGGCATAAGGAATTTCACTAGTGTTTAACATTTTAGATTTGACAGAGTACCATGAGAGAGTTTTTGAAGATGACATCACGGCAGCACAGTGGAGTATTCTAGCAAGTTGTTCAAATACCAAGGAGATTAAAGACATACTGGACAATCATGTTGGTAGAAGCACAAGGAACAAGACATATGAAGAATATTTGGTCAAGTGGAAAGGATGACCTATTGAAGATTCATCATGGCTGACAAAGGAGGAGGTTGATCATCTTGGTTTTCCTCTTCACACCTAAGTCATGACAGGGTCACTTCTCAAATTACCTTGGGTGTCTGATGCAGGAGCATCCTGGGTGTAAGAGCAATCTTGCATCACCCAAAAATATTTCTATTTTTGTATTCAATAAGGGCTATCTTATGTAGAGCTACTATTTATGGAAACTTGCTATTTTTAGTAAGTTGGTCATATGATCTTGAAATATTCTTAATTCACATGTGGAGGTTCATCTCAATCATATCAGTCTGCTAGTAGAGTTTCATTGACAGATCAAGTCTAGCTTTGTAGATATTGAAGATTTTCGGTATTGGCAGCAAGGTATAGAAACTTTGAACTCAATTTTGAAGGCTTTAGAGGCCCTGGTTGAGGTCAAAAATTTGGGTGATGGGCACTTGTGTGAGTCAAGCCTATAGAATGCTTTGTGGCCTTTCTGGAATGGGGTCATAATAGTCAATCGGGTCAACTAGTGATGACTTATGGTCTTCGGAAGTTGGGTCACCTGAAATGGTGGAAAATAATTTTCCTTCAAAATTTATGTTTGGGTTTCAAGATTTATTTTGATCCAAATTTGAAGTAATAAATTGTAAAATAAAATAATTCTAAGTTTGGTCAGCCCTATGGGCCAAAATTCTGGAACCTTCTCGGGCGGTGGAAATTGCTATATAAAGAAGGCCCGTAGTGTTGTCTAAGGTAGTTCTGGGTAGTAGATCTGGGTATTGATTTGAGGATTTTTCCTATAGAATATTGTAAGGGAATGCCCATGTGGCTTTGCATATTGTAATTCTAAAAGTTTGTAATTCCACATTTGTGGAGATAATAAGAAGCCAATTTTCTGTTCTTGCATATTGTTGTTGTTTCTCTATTTCTGTTATGTGTTTTTGGTATTAAGGGGAGCACCCTTCATCAATAAATCAATCATCTAGTTAACTTAGGAAAGTAAAAAACATGAAATCAATATTACAATCACATAACACAAGTATTTTGGTAATGCAGAAACCCTTGTTAGAAGGTAAAAACTGCAGTGGGGATGACACCCACAAATTCTTCACTACTGTAGATAGAAAAGGTTTGCCTATTAAGGCTACAAGTTTTGATCACTTTTGGTGATCTCACCCTATTAGGAGTGACATAACAGATCAGCTAGATCTACCTAGTTATAGGATTTCATCAACACTACTAAATTGTGCACTCGGTTATGACATTTACAAAAGACTGTTAAGTCTACTCTGTTAAGAGATTTAACAAAAGCTCTATTACAATTGTTAGAAAGTAATATGCAAAATTATCTACTAATTGACACTCAATTGTTTGAAATAGATCTTATAATTCTTTGATAAAATATCACCTTGACTATGATGAATCTTTGCTCTGTTCTGCTCGGTAGCCTTCTCTGAATCTACTCGGTATACAGTTTTGTTCTCTCAACTGATTGTCTTGAAGTTAGGCTATGACTTCAAGTGCTCTATGAATCATATATCTCAGCTTCAAAAACCTCATAAAGTGGTGTGAATATACATAATATATAGTGTTCTATTTTTTCACTTAAGCAAAAATTAGGTTACAAAAATTATCATAACCCTAAGATCTACGGTGCAAAATAAACCTAGATCAACTATTAAAAATAAGATAAACATTACATTTAATGAATATCTTTTACAATAAATGCTCCTCAATCTTGGTAAAGCATTTTACGATATGTTGTAACTATCTGCATAGAAGATTGTGCCATTTCTGATTACTATGCCATTTTTTGTGATCATCGATAAACACTGTATAGACTGCTTGGTGTATATTGTGATACTCGGTGTTTACTGACTATCGGTGTCAGTGTTTGCTGGTGCTTAGTAAACTATGTAATGCTCGATGTAAAATCTTTACCGACTTCTCTTTCTTACTTGTAGTTACCGACCAACTCAATATAAGTTACTAACCGATCTGTTTGACATCTTTTGATACTAATGACAACCTTGAATGCTCAATAGAGATTAACAAATCCTCCTTAGAGTTTAAGGACCAAAATTGAGGAAACAAAATTTCCATGGCCTCAAGTAGTTATTCATATGGGAATTGAGATCTTATTTCAGAGGAAACTTTAAAGGCTATGTCCCTTGCATTACCTGTTATAGACTCGACGATCTTGGTAAACTCTTCCCTTGTAACTCTTGTAGCTCGCTTCTTTGGGGCACTGTAGTACATTGGTATTTGAAATCCCCTTACACAAACACATAAATCCCCATTTTCAATGATATTTAGATAATTATCAGGATTGTCCAAATCTGTTAGTTTCTACCAGTGATTAAGTCTTTCACCGAATAAATTAAGGTCATTTTGATAGAGACTATCAAGGGCTTGGCATGACATTTTACGCAAGTAAGCATATTTTGCAATATACATGGCTCTTTGCTGGGATTTTTTCATAATGAACATCATTTCTTCTAGCATGGGAAGAAGAAATGCTAAAGTCAAAACTATCTCTATATTGCTTAACCTCTAAAGTAGGTCACCACATCTCTAATTTTCTACATTGTCCCAATTTTCATACATCAGTCCAATCAAAGATTGATATTCAGAAAAAACTCGATGTGTTGTTCCATCCAAAGAGATCCATCTGGTATCAACATATTTAAGAAGCTTGTTTCCATTGGTAATTCCACCAGCAAAGTGTTGAAATTCCTTAAAATGTTTGGGCCTTTGACAAAAATACGAGTACAAATCTCTTACTAAATCTTCAACCTTGTTTGCTAAAGGAAACTGCTTCACAACTCTAAAATAAAGATTCATCCCATGGGCCATACAGTGAATGCCAACAACATATGGTGAACAAGAAGCCTGTATCTTTGTGCAAAGACCATTCCTTTGACCTTGCATTACTAAAGCTCCATCCACTCCAACACAAGTCAACTTCTTCGCTATTGTCAATTCATCCATAGCTCCATATTCAATTAAATGGATCTTTACTAAATGAAATAAAGTTTTTGATGTCTCATTGTCCCTCAATTTTGCAATAGTTAGTAGATGTGGTTGGTGGACATTATTTTGTATAGCATAAACATGCATGCATACCCATGACGTATTATCTATTGTTGTAACTTCATCTAAGGACAATGCAATAAAGGTTGACTCTTTATTTTTCTCTATTCATCCTCTATTTCAACTTGGGAAATACAACTTGCCAATTCCCATCCACTGTTTATTGACCAATGAGTGACAGGATAGTTAGGAACTTTCAGCAAGTGTAACAAACCACTCATTTCTAGATAGTCTGTCATTGGACACCATCTGCTCAAAATATGGAAAACATTACTTAATTGAACATCTTTTCTACGTTCTTCTACTTCACTTGCTTTTGCAAAAATAGCATTAATAGAACCTTGAACTTCACCAAGCTTCATCTTAAATTTATGAAACAAATCATATTCCTCAACATTCCTTTTATGTTGAGATTGCTCCTTTGTTTTATATCTTACCACTTTTATTTCCTTTCCATCAACAGTTGAGGTTTCGTAAACCTTACCAACATGTCTCTCTATGGTGTCTAGTTTAAGCTGCAACTACTTTTCCTATTTATACTTCCAACTATAAATTTTACATCTACATTCTACTGGCGGCTCACCTGCAATTGGATTGTCCACAGGTTCAATGAATGGATACTTTTCCACTCAATCAAATTTAAATCTCCTCAACATCTCCCATTGACAATCAATTTTTTCTTTTGATTTTCCTCTCCCTTTAGTCTTACTATTAATTGAACCATCATCATCATCGAAGTCGATTGATTCATCCTAGTACTAGTTATTTACTTGAAATTCTTCTTCAAGGTCATCTTCATCAGAGATATCAAGTTCTGCAACTTCATCACTAGATTTATTAGGCTCCCCAATTTTTTCATTAGACTCCTATGTAGGTTGAGAACCTTGAAATTGTATAGGTTCCTCTGATGATGTACCTTCCTCACTTTGACCAACACTATTACATCTACCCCTGCCAAAGTATGAACATATATTTCAACATTTTGTTGGCCTCTCTTGGACATCTCCACCTTCAATAGTCATCTTCCTGTTTAATTTTGACTGTGACATCTCCAACAAATTAAGGCTGCAATAAAATTTTACTTGAATAAGATACTACAGACTCATAGTCATTCCTGTTCACTATTGATTGCAATTGTGAGCTCAGAATCAATTGAATTTTCATACTACTAAATCTCTTGAAGTCTCCTTCTCTCTGGCATGTTTCAATAATGAAACTCATATTTCTTAAATAGACAAGTAAATCATTTTCATATCAGCCATTAGATTTTGCCTCATAATCTCCATCACCCATTTTGGCAAAGGGGTCGACAATTGCTTGTGATAAAAACTAATATTTGGTAAACCCTACATAATTTCAAATAATTGACTAGGTGAATAGGGCGGGAATTTGGGACACAATTATGTATTATGCATGGCAAATTGGGTCCTACTGCAAATAAAAATTTCACTTGGGATAATGGGCCTTTGGTGAATGGTGATCCTCAATAAATACACCTTTCCTTAATCCGTGGTGAATAAGAGTAAAATATAATAGAAATATGGGTGAAGAACCCGACTACCGTAGTGAAATTATGTAAAAATAGTGGTGAACAATCTGACCACTAAATGTGTATTTTATAAAATCTAGGAAAATTGGTCAACCAATATACTGAGCTTTTATTTGCCAATTTCCATATCCTGATCAGGACATATTCGCCAATTAGCGAATAATCGCCACTAAAAAAATCCCTAGCCTTAACTAGGGTTTGGAGACAAATTTCCTCTTTTTGAGAGACTCCACCATGGGAAAAATATAATCCTTGGTGGAAAGAAAGGAGGGAGGATGTACTTTAATATTTTTGTGGTCTTAGATCAAGAGGAAGTCAATAGAGAGAGAAAAAATTAAACCCTCTGGACAGGAATTTAGATGTGACTATCCAGAATTTGGTTTTTGAAGCACAACTTGGCCCAGGGGTTGAATGAAGACCTCAATCCTTAGATTTATTAGTTTGGCATGATCCTACAAGTATTCCAATTGGAGTGATTGGAAGGTGAATCTAATTTGATGCACTTGCTTTGGAAAAGAGACCCAATTGCCCAATTAGGCCTAGGAGGAATTTGTGAACAACAAGAGTTGGGAGATTGGTCAAGAGTCCTAACTTGGGGGGTGTTTTTGGTGAGTGGATTGAAGTTTTGAGGGTGGTTAAGACTTACCTTGGTGGATGTCCATGTAATTTTCCTTCATTAATCCATTTTTACTCCTTGTAGCCCTATATTAGCTTGAGTGTCTAAATAGTATCTCAGATTTTTTCATGTGTGGGACTTGTCATGTATTGTCTCTAACTAAGGAGTATAACCTTTGTAGAATCCCTATTCCATCCCTAAATTGATTTGTTCTAGTTGTAACTTAAGTATTCCTTGAGGCTGTTGGAGATTAGGGAGAAGATCTAATCTTGTATGTGTGGGTTTTGGGAACTCTGATAGAGCCCTAGATTGTATGGTGAGTAGAGGGTGTTTTGAACATTTGAGTGGTATTTTTGATATATTTTGGGTGTCTAATCCACATCCCCACCCTTGAATGCAAAACTCTTACTTGCTCTCCACTGTGACAATCACCTTCTCATTTTGGATCAATCATACAACCAACCCTTCCAATGTGTCCCACACCCCTAAATGAAAAGAGAAACCCTCTAGTTCTTCCCATAACCCTTATAATATTTTTCACACATCCCTCACAAATTCTAATCCATTACAAAATCTCCCTCAACACACTCATGAAGGAAATACACAAAAAATTGCCTTGTCATTTTCCCTTACATAGACCCGTCAACAGTCATACATAACTTTTGACTCCAACAATATTTTCAAGAGCCCTCTAGTGAGGGTTTGCACCATTAGGATTTCTATAACATATCCCAAAAGCAAAAATATCCAAAATTTCAATTTGGAGATATGTCCCCCGCATTGGACTGCATTTTTCTTAGACAATCATTCCTTCTTCCTATTACTATACATTCACTTCCTTGCACTCAAACATGTGCTACATGTTTAATGGACACCTAAAAACTATAGGGAAGTTATAATACATCCCCTCCACATCACTTTCCAAGATGAGAGGTTTGTGGAACGTAAAAATCAACAGAAATTACATGTTTACCCTCTTAGGCTACCCTAAATCAGGGTTTTGACAAGTCTTTACCAAGATACAGAGAAATTCCTCCAAACTTAATCAAATGTGATGATTCTAGAAAAAAAAAAGCTCTTAGGTTAAATTAGAAACATTCCAAATGAGTAATTCAATAAAAATATAGTCTTACCACCACTGAAACTACTAAACAACCAGACGGTTACCAGAAAAGGCAGTGAAAATGAAGAGAATTTATGATTTATTGATTCAAAACAAAGATGTCTTCTACAATCCAAAATCATCTCCTATTAATTTTTCTTTTACATCATAATATAACCTATTTGAATTCCTTTAACTGAAAACTAATGCAAAACAACCCACACAAACTGACTGAGATCAGTTTGAAACTGACTATTATAACCTTAAACTGTTGACATGCTTATTAGTTAAGGTATAGTGTGTTGTCAAGTTGACAACCAAGTTGTTAAATTGAAAAATATGACCCTTCTCAACATATTAAACCTTTATAATTCTCATTAATACCCTCTATCATGCTTATTACCAAAATACCTTATGCTATGTATTTACCCACCTTTTAGCCTTGAAGGTCATTCTTGCTCATATTGGAAATATTGTTTACATGACATGTTTATTGACCGTGTAGCATGAAATACTCCTTACTACATTATTAAATAGCCCAATAGGTCCCACTTCATCCCTTTAAACACTTTAAAAACTATAAACCATTACCCTATTGCATGGTGACCCTTCTAGGTCTTCTTGCCTCACATTGGCAAGGTTGCATACATTGACTCATCTTGCTACAATTTACAAATTTTTGGCACTAATGGCCATGATTACAATGCTTCAAGACCTTTTAGGTCTTTTTAGTCTTCATAGGTCTTTAAATCCTCTTATTTCTCCACCAAGATCATGAAGTGATACTTCTAGCCATGTTTCCCATGCACCATACTCCCCATGTTCAAACCTTTCCAAGTCCTCTTGGAAAAAACCCTACAAAACAAATGATTAGAGAAAAAAAAATTCAGGATTTCATCTTGACCTTAGGAAAGTATAGGTCCTCCTTGACCCATGAAACTCTCTCATGTATCTTCATCTTGTATCTAGTATTTCTCTACTTTATCAATGTGAACATGGCTTGGCCATGCTACATATTCTCACTCACCTTCATGCCAATCTGCATTTCTGATCCACCTTGTACTATATGTTGGAAAGTTGTCTATACTAAAGTATATGACTATAGATAGTGTTTTCATTATGGAAAAAAAGTCATATAGCAGCTTGGAGTCAGTACACTAAGTGTAAAGATCAGAATTTAGTTAAGTGATGAAGACTAGATAGTTAATAGAGTACCAGAGACTCAGAGCATCAGTGCATGTGTGTATGGATGTGTTAGCACATGCAAAAAATTTCATGGCCATAGGCTTTTTCCCCTGGTCTCTGCAAATTTTTCTAGCTCCCTGGTCCTTAAACCCTTGTAATGATTCAGAAACTAGCCGTTGAATTTCAAATATTCAAATAAACCCTATGTGTTTTCGATCCTTTGCCAAAGACCCTGTGTGTTTTTGAAACTTCTTGTTCGCCGGTCTTAGCTGCGCAGATTCGACTTGATGGTGGGTCCCTTTTAAAATATTTTCCTAAGTCTCAGGTTCCCCGGCCGCTTTAATTTTTCCTAAGTCGTGCCTTGCAAGCTTTAATTTTTCTTAAGTCTTCAGCCTTAATTTTCTTGGGCCCAGCCTCTAGCAAGATTTTAATCTAATGGTGGGTGTGTTTTCTCATGTGATCTGTCAGACCCATAAGATCATGAGACACCCATTGATTTTCTCTATGACGTAACCCTTTGTTTGTAGGTGGGACCATGGCCAGCTCAGTGCATGTGGCGGTGGCTTATTGGTCGAAGAAAAGAATGATTTGGCAGGGTGGGGTCATGTTGTCAGGCAGATGAAGATCTTACAGTTGTTGCATGATCTCAAAGAATATTCAATCCCCTTGAGATCAAGAGACAATCATCGATTTGGAATCTGACTTAGCGTGTGTCAGTGGGACCTAAATTTTCAAAGGCATAGAGGGTATTGACATTGTCAGATGATCAACAGTGGGCTTATAATCTTACGAGATGTGTCAGGGCCTTGTGATTATAAGAAAATAGTTGATTCTATCGCAGTTGCAGAGTTACAAGTGGTGGTCCCAGTGCCAGTAGAGACATGAATTGGTGTTGCCTGATTGGTCTGCATGGTTGTGAGCTAGATTTGGTTTCCATTCAGACCTGCTATGAAAAATTTCAACCTACAGTCGGGGCATGATCTCAAAGAATATTCCATCCCTATCAGATCAAGCCCCATCCATTGATTATATTCCCTGTCAGTGCGGTGTCAGAAGATTGGAAAGATTCAAGATCGACGGCCAATGTGTAAATGCATAGAACCTTCAGAGCTTATCAGAATATGTGCCAGCCGTCTGATCTTCTTTATGCTCGATGCTCGATAGTGGGTCCGATGACAGGTTATGCTTTCTTGGCATTGTCTAATTGGTTGTGTCAGTGGGCCTGAAATTTCCTAAAGGGAGGGTGAGGTGGAAGATCTGATGGTTATCTTGTTTTCACGAAGGATTTGACAAATGCTTGCAACCTTATGGTATCCATCCATCTAAAGGATTATGTTCTGTGGGCTCGAAGGTTTTAAAGAGGTACACGGTGGCAGATTGTGTGGGTGGGGTATGATCTAGTGAGATGTGTCAGAGCTATAAGATCATACCCCCGCCATTCATTTTAAGGCTTGATTAAGTGGGTCCTACGTTAGTGTGATTGGGCATGAATTGCAAATGTGGTGATAGGTGGCATCAAGTGGGCCTAGGTGGGGTCTAAGGTTTTGGTGGTCCAGACAAAAAGAATTGGTGGTGCTGATAAAGTGTTGTCTTGTCGCGCATTCATGGAAGGATTTGGTGATTCTCTAGATTGACTGGTGACTTGGTGAATAATGGTCACATAATCACTAGATTTTTAGCGAAAGGCATTAGGTGTCTCGTGAATTGGTGGAGGTCTTTATCGCCAGTTCGCTAGATTTGACCGGGCACTATTTTAAAAGGAAAAGTAAGCCCGCGAGATAGAATTAATCGGATGGTCATGACTTAAAGATAATAGAGATTCAAACAAGGGCCACTGATTTGCCAATGGCACCATGAGGTAATCGTTAGGATTCAAATTCAAACTCTGCAGAGGGTTTCAAGCAAGGAAGTACCAGAAATTCAATTTTTGAGCGGCCAGAGTGGGTGGAATTGATAGCCAATCATTGCATTGTGGTCCAGGTTTCCATGGTAGTTGCAGAGGAATGTCTTGCCACAGGAGAATAAATGATTTAGTACCCTGAAGCATGTTGCAGGGGTCATTTTGGCTTGATTTCTTAGGGTCTAATGATGATTCGGTACTTGGAACAGTACAGGGCTAGTTAGCTGTTAGTTTTTGACTGTTTGAGCTTGCATGTGGTGGCCTAATCCTGGTCTTGTCTGTGTTAATTTCTTGGTGGGGTTAGGTGGATTTTAATCTTGATTTCAAATGATCATTATGCTTGTATTGTAACCCTGGTATAAAGGGATTTTCATGATCATTTTGTAGCATTGGGAGTTTGGTATTCAATCTTTTTCAATTGTGAGTCCTCTGCCCAGTCTGAATTGTAATGATCTAACTTAGTTTTTGTTGGCAATTGAATGAAAGTTCCAGGACTAACCTGTAGTTTGCAAGCTTGTTATGCTTGAATTGATTGTATGCACTTCAGGATTCTTCATACTTAATACAAATATATGATCCTTAGCTCTCCTTTGTGTCATTGCAGATAGATTTTGAACTTTCTAGTTCACTGCATACTTGTTTGTGTATGTGTCTTCATTCTTCAGTTCTAATCAAGGATTAGATTAAATTATGCTTTAGATGAGACATAGGTATATCTCTTGTCTATGTGAGGATTTCATATAAGTAGTAAAGGAGATTATAGATGTGTTTATGGCTTTGAGTCTCAGATATAATTCTGGTGTGTGTATGTGATCTATTTAAGAAAACTTGCCCAATGGATGAGGCACTGGCCTAGATGAGTATTTCCTTGTTGACATATCCTGACTTAGATTGTTATGATTCAAACATATAAGATTAAAAACCATCCTTTAGATTTTCAGTATTTGGTTGTATAAGGTCCTACCCCATAGTAAAGAGGAGTGAATGAATGTGTGGTTATCATTTAGCACCCTCTTACTATCTAGTCATCTATTATATGAACCTAGTCCTTGGTGTGTGAAGTATATTTTATGCTGGGTTAGGTGCACCTGACTTGGTTTTGCAGAGCCAGAAGTAGAAGAGGGTAGTCTTGTCCCTATAGTTCATCCAGTTACCCTAAGACCTCATAAATTTTTTGGAGCTAACCATTCCTAAGATCCATCTGAGGGTATATTGGCAGCCTAATGAGCATAAGTGTCATTTTGGACACCAACAAGATGGCGACTCCGATGGGGATATGTTATTCATGTTCATCCAAAATAGTAGGTCATCATTGGAAAAAATAGAGTCGTTCTTATCCCTTATCTCTTTAACTCATTTGAGCATTTTTGAAGTCAAGAAATCATCTTATAATATTCCCAATACACTTGGGTGGTGACTCAAAAATCTTGGTAGCAGTACTGGTCAGTGATTTATTTTGTAGAATGAGTTATAAAGCTATTAGGTCCTGGAGAAAGCAGCATCCTGAAGACATAATGGAAGAAGGTAATCCACGTACTTCAAGGCCTAGTCAGACAAGGGGAGGAAAGAAAAGAGGAGGTGTTTCTCAGACTTGGAGAAACAAGAAGGATACTAGACAAGAAGCCCAAGCCAGGCCTAGTCAAGAAGAAAACAATTCAGAATATGAAGAGGTTGTTGACTTGGGACTGAATTAGTATGAACATGAAACTCAAGTGAGAGATGATGAGTCTTAGACCACCCTCCCTGAATCGGAGGAGATCTTTGAAGAGGTTTATGAACTAGAGAGAAAAGTTCAGGAGCAACTTGCCATTAGGCAGAAAAGAGATAAAGAAAAAGAAGAAAATGTAAGACAAGCTATGATCAGGGCTGATCAACTAAAGAGGCAATTGCTAGCTTTGGAGGAAATTAATTTTGTCCCAAAGCCTAAGAGATAAGAGGAATAGCCTATTGTGCAAAGAACACATGAGGAAACTAGGCCAAAGGACAAAGGAAAGCAGAAGGCCATTGGAGTTCAAATCAATGAACAAGTTGTTGTTGATAGAACATTAGATCCAGGACTAAGATTAGACTCAGACCTTGAGATAGCTAGAAGGAAGAAAGAGATATTGGACAAAGAACTAGAGAAAGCTAAGTTGGAGGCTTCTGCTATAGAAATCAGGAAAAAGATTGATTTTCTCAAGCATACTTTAGGACCTTCACATGTTGCTGCTTCCTTCTTAGGGCAAGGTGGAAATCAGGGTAACAATGCAGCTCAAGCAAATGGTGTACCGAGTGCTGCTAGGGTTCTTGATGGTTCAAAAACAAGAACATCTACATCTCAAGGAATGGATCCACCACAGGGAGCTCCTATTCATGAAAGGTACAAACAACTTACCTTCTTTGGTATTCCTGGCTATCCTAATGTAATCCCTGATGAGATTAGAAAAAATCTTCCTAAATTTATTGGAAATAATGTCGTCACATGTGAAGAACATCTAAAAAATTTCATAGATGTAATAGATGATTACAATATAGAGCCTAATGATGTTATAATGAAGCTATTTGTACAATGCCTGATTGAGGATGCTAGGGATTGGTTTAGAGGGTTACCCCATGCTAGTATAGGGTCATGGAATGAATTCAAAATTTTTTTTAAGGAACATTATGGAGATAAAACAAATGAGGGTTTTATCTTGCATGAATTCAATAATATAAAGAAAAAATAGGATGAAAAGGTCCTTCAATTTAACATAAGGTTCCAAAACACCATGCATAGGCTCTTGCAGGTTATCAGATTAGATGACAGGGTATGTCTTGTGACATACTTGAATGCCTTTAATGCAAAGATGGGATATCTCTTGAGAGATAAGAACCCTAGAAATATTGGGGAGGCTTACAAATTGGCCATCAATATAGAGAGCAATAGAAGGATATCAGGAAAGATAGGAAGAAGAGATGATTATAGGCCTCAAATGAAGAGTAAGAGAGAAATGGGAGGGTTTGTTGATCCCAAACCCAAAGAAGATGACAATCTGAAACAAATTTTGAAGGTTTTAGAAGGTTTAAAGCCTGGTGAGAAAGGAAAAAATAGGGTTGTGGCTATGGAGAGGTCAATGCCAAGCAACTTTAGCAGATAGCCAAGGATGCAGAATTACCCTTCCAATACCCAATGGAAAGATGGCAAGCCCATTCTCCCAACCAAGCAAGAAAGGGCTGATGGCAGGATCCCTGATCCTTTGCATAGAAATTCAGTGAACATGACTGATGATATTCCATGGTGTGCTGCTTGTCAGTCTCCTCATAGTTCAGAGCATTGTGTCATTGCTCTAAACTTACAAGAGAACCAACAAAATGAAGAGCAATATGATAAGGATGGGTGTGGGATGACTTCTTCACATGCGTGGGATGAAGCTGACTCTATTGATGATGAAGAAGAAGAGTTTGATGATGTTGGATGTGGTGCAGTGAGGGGTGAGGAGCAAGTTTCTTTAAGAAGACCATCAGATGAAGAAATTACTCAAATCACTGCAGACATGGTCACTCAAGCTAGAAGCAATTACAATTTGAGAAATAGGACAGTTGGAAATGCAACTGGTAAGCCAAGTAGTATGTTCATCAAGAGGATAGAAAATGGTACACAATAGCATGGAGAAAAGGGAAAGGGTGTCGATGATACTCATCAAGTGAAGGTAAAAAGGAAAATTATGCCTGCTGCAGCACCTGGGAATAAAGAAAAAACATCAAATGTTGTGGTCCCTATTTCTCAAAATGGAGAAGAATCTTCTCTCAAGAATAAATCTGATTTCACAAAAGATAAAGTTGTCACTATTTTTGATGAAGACATGAATAGCTAGAAGTATGTTCCAATAGATATGTCCAAATTTCTTTCACAGATCACTGTTAAGGTTCCACTATTGGAAATGATGAGAATAGAAGAACACAAGGTCAAGGCCTTAAATTGGGTAAATGGTGTTTCTTCTACAGGAATCCAAGAAGTGAGTAGAAATGACAAACATGTGGCTTCCTTGGAAGACACACCCGATAGTAAGAGTGAAGAAATTGTTTCTAAGATCCCTCAAATCTTCTTGGATACAAATCTTGTAAATAGTGCATCAGGGATAGTTGATCCTTTCTTCTTGTCTCTAGTTATTAATGGTAAAGTATTGAAAAACTGCATGATTGATTCAGGAGCATCAAACACTATTATGCCTGTAGAGATCATGAAATCATTAGGACTGAAGGTTGATACACCTCATGGGAGATGCCAAGCTATGGACTCAAGAGAAGTGCTAGTTATTGGTACCGTTAAGGCTTTGCCTTATAAATTAGCTACATTTCTTGATAAATAGTTGACTATGAGTGTTCTTGTAGTTGACATTCCTCCTCAATATGGAATGTTGTTATCTAGAAAGTGGAGTGCCTCCATGGGAGGAAGTATTCAATGTGACCTATCTTTTTCCTTTTTTGACATTGAAGGAGAGAAGGTGAAGGTGTCAAGGGAAGCTAGAACTCCACACATGATTGAGGAGAATGAAAAGGATAGCATGAATTGTTTTGTTGACACTGACATTGGTTCATTCCAAGTTCAGAGGAAAGAGATGCAAGAAAAGGTCAGGCCTATCCTTTTGGTTGATGATGAGAATAACATGGCAGAAGTTAATGTCTTATGGACATTATATTTTGATGGAGCAGGTTCTAGAGAAGGTGCTAGAGCAGGAGTATTGTTGGTAGCCCCAAGTGGTAAAACTTTTAAGTTTTCTTTCACTCTCTTGTTTCCTTGCACAAATAATGTTGTAGAGTATGAAGCCCTATTGATTGGTTTGAGACAAGCATCAAAACATGGGATCAAACATCTTAGGGTGATTGGTGATTCTGAGTTAATAGTTTCTTAGATTAGATCAAAATATGCATCTAAGAATCAAAGGCTGAAACAATATAGAAATGTTGTATGGGATGAGATTGAGGTTTTCAGTGCCTTTGGTATTGATTGGGTGGATAGAAGCCAAAATAGGATGGCAGACTTACTAGCAAACATAGCCTTAAGGTCGGAGGACATTACCTTTGCAGGGATATCCAAGATTGAGTGTAAGTCTAGGCCTTCTATCTCAGATAACATTGAGAATTGGTAGGTTTTTTCTGATGATCAGGACATTTTGAGATTCTTGTAGTGTGAATCTCACTTTGATGGTCAGGAGATGGATTTCAATACCTATGTTGACATCAGAAATGGAAAGGAAAGTGTCCTAGGGAAGGAAGATCTGCAACTAAAGTCAAATAGGATCCCTAGGGGATTGGTTTCTCTTGAAAGGACATTTGATAATAAAGAGAGGGCTTGTGTTGCTAGAGTTGTAGACAAGATAAATGATTTAGAGGAAGTGAATCTAGGAACAAGCCAAGAACCAAAAAACATTTACATAGGTAAATGTTTATCTCAAAGAACTAGAAGAAATTTGACTAATCTTCTCAGGAAATTTAGACATGTTTTTGCATGGTCTTCTGAAGATTTGAAAGCTTATAGAGAAGATCTCTTCCAACATGAGATACCATTAAAGGAAGGAACCAAACCCTTTAGGTAGAAGTTAAGGCCTGTGAACCCTACTTTGGCACCAAAAATGCAAGATGAACTCAAAAAGATGATGGATGCTGGTATTATAAAGCTTGTCTAGCATTCTACTTGGGTGTCAAATTTGGTTCCAGTCAGAAAAAAGAATGGCGACATTAGATTATGTGTTGATTTTAGAAATTTGAATGTCAATTCTTTAAAGGACAATTATGGTTTGCCTAATATGGAAAATATGCTGCAAAGAGTCATAGGATCAGAGTTAATGTCCATGATGGATGGTTTCTCTGGATATAATTAGGTCATGGTCAAGGAGTCAGAACAATTCAAGACTGCATTCACTACCCCTTGGGGAACATATGTTTATGTTAGGATGCCATTTGGCCTGACAAATGTAGGAGCAACTTTTCAGAGGGCTATGGATGTAGCTTTTTCTGATTTCATAAACAAGTTTCTAGTGGTATACCAAGATGATCTCACAACATATTCAGAAAAGGAGGATCAGCATTGTGAGCATCTAGAAAAGATTTTCATCAGAGCTCTGGAGTATGGGATTTCTTTGAATCCAAAGAAGTGTTCTTTTGGTGTTATAGAAGGTAAGCTCTTAGGACATATCGTGTCCAAGGATGGAGTGAGAATTGATCCTGAAAGGGTTATGGCAATAGATAGGATTTCACCACTAAGAAATGTTAAAGGAATACAGTCTTTCTTTGGGCAGGTAAATTTTCTAAGAAGATTTGTTACAAATTTTTTAGAAATTTGTATTCCCATCTCTAGAATGTTGAAAAAAGATGAAAAGGTAGAATGGAGTGAAGAAGCAGATGAATCTTTTAGAAGTATCAAATAGGCCATTAAAGATGCCCCTATTTTGAGGACCCCTGATTATGGTAAGCCCATGCAGATTTTCTCTTTTGCTTCTTATCATACGGTTGCAGCAGTCTTATTACAAAAGAATTTAGATGGATATGAGCAACCTATATCATTTTTTAGTAAGTCTTTACATGCAACAAAATTGAAATATGATATCACTAAGAAAAAGGCTTATGCCTTAGTCAAAGCAGTCAAGGCTTTTAGGTGTTATCTTGTGGGAGCTAGGGTGGTTGCTTATGTCCCTAGTGCTATTGTTAAAGATATATTAGTGCAACAAGAAGTATCAAGAAAAAGATGTAGATGGATCAATAGGATCCAAGAATTTAATATTGATATTTAGATTACAAAATTGGTGAGAGGCCTAGGCCTTGCAAAGTTGATGGCACAAAGTAATCTAATTGCTAATCATGTGAATATGCTAGAGGAGGAAGAGAGGCCATATATTTGTGATATGGATTACTATGATTGGTATAAAGATGTCATCAATTACTTGCACAAGTTGTTCCTCCCCCCTAACATGAATGAAAATAAGAGGAGGACTGTCAAGTTACAGTCAGCAAGGTATGCCATTATTCATGGTGAGTTGTGGTGGAGAAGCAATGAAGGATTATTGCTAAAATGTGTGGACCATGAAAGATCTAAGACTCTATTGGAAGAAATGCATCAAGGTGTGTGTGGAGGACACTATATGGCAAAGACCACAGCCCACAAGATTCTTAGGTCTGGATTTTGGTGGCCTATAGTTTTTAAGGACACACATTAGTTTGTGAAGAAATGTGATGCATGCCAAAGGTTTGCAGGAAATTTGAAATTTAGTGGGAATTTTCCACTCACGCCTATCTCAGTTCAGTCTCCTTTTCAGAAGTGGGGTATTGATTTCATTGGTGAATTTCCAAACAAGTCTAGCGGTGGACATTCATACATACTAGTGGTGACAGACTATTTTACCAAGTGGGTTGAAGCTATCCCTACTAGGAGGGCTACTAGTAAAGTGGTAATTGATTTTGTAATGTAGAATATTCTCACTAGATTTGGTTGCCTAGAGACAATTGTGGTTGATAATGCAATGTGTTTTAGATCATAGGAATTTGGTGATTTTTGTCAGCAATATGGGATACACATTTCATTTTCTTCCCCATACCATCCATAGGGGAATGGCCAAGCTGAATCCAGTAATAAAAGCCTTATCAAGATTCTCAAAAGGGTGTTGGACAGAAATAAGAAAGTATGGGACTCAAAGTTATGGTGGGCATTGTGGGCTGACAGAGTGACTATAAAGAAATCCATAGGTTGTACCCCATTTGACCTGGTTTATGGGATAAGTGCTAGATTACCTCAAAACAATTTGTTGCAAATGTAAAGGTTCATTCAGGCATATGATGAAGATTTAAATGATGAGATGAGGGTGAGAATGGATGAGCTAATCTAGTTAGAGGAAGTAAGGAGGGATGCACATGAGAAAAATGAGACATTGCAGCGGCAGTGTAAAAATTTGTTTGATAAGAGAACAACTCAAAGGAGCTTTGAAATTGATGATCTGGTCCTGATGTGGAATGAAAAGCTGGAGGATAAGGGAAAGCATGGAAAATTTGATCCTATTTGGTTGGGTCCTTATCTGATTGAGAGAAAGTGGGGAACAGATTCATATGTCTTAAAGGATTTAACTGGTGATACTTTGGAATTTCCTATTCATGGACAATTCCTAAAGTTTTACTTCTCCTGAAGTATCTCTTCCATGAACAGTAGTTTAGGTTTCCTTGTTTTTGTCTGCTTTGTGTTTTTGTGTCAAAATTTTGAGTTGGTCTTCTCTCCTAGTGATTCTAAATCCTTGTCATGCCTACAAGAGACATGCATCCCCTAGTATGAGCCACTATTAGCACATGCAAAAAATTTCATGTCCATAGCCTTTTTCCCCTGGTCTCTGCAAATTTTTCTAGCTCCCTGGTCCTTAAACCCTTGTAATGATTCAGAAACTAGCCGTTGAATTTCAAATATTCAAATAAACCCTATGTGTTTTTTATCCTTTGCCAAAGACCCTGTGTGTTTTTGAAAGTCCTTGTTCGCCGGTCTTAGCTATGTAGGTCCGACTTGATGGCGGGTCCCTTTTAAAATATTTTCCTAAGTCTCAGGTTCCCTGGCCACTTTAATTTTTCCTAAGTCGTGCCCTGCAAGCTTTAATTTTTCTTAAGTCTTTGGCCTTAATTTTCTTGGGCCCGGCCTCTAGCAAGCTTTTAATCTAATGGTGGGCATGTTTTCTCATGTGATCTCTTAGACCCATAAGATCATGAGACGCCCATTGATTTTCTCTATGATGTAACCCTCTATTTGCAAGTGGGACCATTGTCAGCTCAGCGCATGTGGCGGTGGCTTATTGGTCGAAGAAAAGAATGATTTGGTAGGGTGGGGTCATGTTGTTAGGTAGATGAAGATCTTATAGTTGTCACATGATCTCAAAGAATATTCAATCCCCTTAAGATCAAGTGACAATTGTCGATTTGGAATCTCACTCAGCATGTGTCAGTGGGACCTGAATTTCCAAAGGCGTAGAGGGTCCTGACATTGTCAGATGATCAATGGCGGGCTTATAATCTAATGAGATGTGTCAGGGCCTTGCTATTATAAGACAACCATTGATTTTGTCATGGTTGCGGAGTTGCAAGTGGCGGTCCTAGTGCCAGTAGAGACATGAATTGGCATTGCTTGATTGGTCTGCGTGGTTGTGAGCTGGATTTGGTTGCCAGTCGGGCCTACTGTGAAAAATTTCAATCTACGGTTGGGGCATGATCTCAAAGAATATTCCATCCCTATCAGATCATGCCCCATCCATTGATTATATTCCCTATTAGTGCGATGTCAGAAGATTGGAAAGATTCAAGATCGACGACCGGCATGTAAACGCATAGAATCTTTAGAGCTTATCAGATTACGTGCCAGCCATCTGATCTTCTTTATGCTCGATGCTCGGTAGTGGGTCCGGTGATAGGTTATGCTTTCTTGGCATTATCTAATTGGTTGTGTTAGTGGGCCTGAAATTTCCTAAAGGGAGGGTGAGGTGGAAGATCTGATGGTTATCTTGTTTTTGCAAAGGATTTGTCAAACACTTGTGAACTTATGGCAACCATCCATCTAAAGGCTTATGTTCTATGGGCCCGGAGGTTTTAAAGAGGTACACGGTGGTAGATTGTGTGGGTGGGGTATGATCTAGTGAGATGTGTCAGAGCTATAAGATCATACCCCCGCCATTCATTTTAAGGCTTGATTAAGTGGGTCCTGCGTTAGTGTGACTAGGTGTGAATCATGAATGGCATGGTGATAGGTGGCATCAAGCGGGCCTAGGTGGGGTCTAAGGTTTTGGTGGTTCGGACAAAAAGAATTGGTTGTGCCAATAAAGTGTTGTCTTGTCGCGCATTTGCAGAAGGATTTGGTGATTCTCTAGATTGACTAGTGACTTGGTGAATAACGGTCACATAATTGCTAGATTTTTAGCAAAAGGCATTAGGTGTCTCGTGAATTGGTGGAGGTCTTTGTCACCAGTTCGCTAGATTTGACCGAGCACTATTTTAAAAGGAAAAGTAAGCCCGTGAGATAGAATTAATCAGATGGTCACGACTTAAAGATAATAGAGATTCAAACGAGGACCGTTGATTTGCCGATGGAACCATGAGGTAACTATTAGGATTCAAATTCAAACTTTGCAGAGAGTTTCAAGCAAGGAAGTACCAAAAATTCAATTTTTGAGCGGCCAGAGTGGGTGGAATTGATAGCCAAGCATTGCATTGTGGTCCAGGTTGCCATGGTAGTTGCAGAGGAATGTCTTGCTGTAGGAGAATAAATTATTCAGTAGCCTAAAGCATGTTGTAGGGGTCATTTTGGCCTGATTTCTTAGGGTCTGATGATGATTCGGTACTTGGACCAGTACAGGGTTAGTTAGCTGTTAGTTTTTGACTGTTTGAGCTTGCATGTGGCGGCCTAATCCTTGTCCTATCTGTGTTAATTTCTTGGTGGGGTTAGGTGGATTTGAATCTCAATTTCAAATGATCATTATGCTTGTATTGTAACCCTAGTATAAAGGGATTTTCATGATCATTTTGTAGCATTGGGAGTTTGTTATTCAAGCTTTTTCGGTTGTGAGTCCTCTGCCCAGTCTGAATTGTAATGATCTGACTTAGTTTTTGTTGGCAATTGAATGAAAGTTGCAGGACTAAGCTATAGTTTGCAAGCTTGCTATGCTTGAATTGATTGTATGCACTTAAGGATTCTTCATACTTAATGCAAATATATGATCCTTATCTCTCCTTTGTGTCATTTCAGATAGATTTTGAACTTTCTAGTTCACTGCATACTTGTTTGTGTATGTGTCTTCATTCTTTAGTTCTAATCAAGGATTAGATTAAATTATGCTTTAGATGAGACATAGGTCTATCTCTTGTCTATGTGAGGATTTCATATAAGTAGTAAAGGAGATTATAGTTGTGTTTATGGCTTTGAATCTCAAATATAATTCTGGTGTGTGTATGTGATCTATTTAAGAAAACTTGCCCAATGGATGAGGCACTAGCCTAGATGAGTATTTCCTTGTTGACATATCTTGACTTAGATTGTTATGATTCAAACATATAAGATTAAGAACCATCCTTTATATTTTCAGTATTTGGTTGTATAAGGTCCTACCCCATAGTAAAGAGGAGTCAATGAATGTGTGGTAATCATTTAGTACCCTCTTACTATCCAGTCATCTGTTATATGAACCCAGTCCTTGGTGTGTGAAGTATATTTTATGCTGGGTTAGGTGCACCCCCTTGGTTTTGTAGAGTCAAAAGTAGAAGAGGGTAGTCTTGTCCCTATATTTGGTCTAGTTACCCTAAGACCTCATAGCAATTTTGGAGCTAACCATTCATAAGATCCATCTGAGGGTATATTGGTAGCCTCATGAGCATAAGCATCATTTTGGACACCAACAAGATGAAATAAGTTATGTGCCCTGGAAGTTAAGGTTGTTAGACTATACTTATGCTTAGTCTATGAGCTTATAAGTAGATATGCATAGATGTGAAAGTTATAGTCATTTGAAGATACACAGCCAGTGTGTGCCAGTAGCAAATAGAGCATGGAGCCGACAGTGACTATTTTGGTTTGGGATTATATTTTAATGTTGTAAGGGCTATGCACCCATTGTATTTAGGTTTTCGACATATGTATATGTATAATTATAAGCACACTTAAGCCAATTCATTTGGAAGCATTGTTTGTAATTAGTTATAGGGTCGACCTAATTGTTTTTTTTATATGAGCATATAGATATGAGATGTGCCCATTGTATTTGGTATGGAAGTTGTATAAGAGTTGTGTTAAGTAGAGAAGAGGTATGCAAAGAGAGAATATGATGTATTAGATCTTTGCTAGAGGTCAAAGCATTAGCACACCAAAGGAACTGATCTAACAAGCAGTGTCATAGAAATAGTTCACTAGTAGATATAGTGTGTATCTAATCTCAGAAGGTTGTAGCCTTCATCATTTGAGCAGTGAGCTCTAGGATAGTTAGTCCACTCCCCTAATAGGGATCATTGTAAAAGACTCCTAACAGGGTCTGACCCTTAACCAAGTCTACTATACTAAAAGCATTGTAAAGCTACTCCTAATAGGGTAAAGGATCTTCTAACAAGGATCACAAAAAAATAGTGTAGAATATTAGTGGGTATCAAGTCCCACTAGGGTTTTTACCTATTTGGGTTTCCTCGTAACCATATTGGTGTCATGTGTTGATTTCATGTTTCACATTTATGTGAATGTTTAATTTAGTACTTAATCATTTATAATTTAGTATTTAGATTAAAGTGAAAAATTAAATTACAGTGAACACTGATTCAAACCCCCCCCCCTCTTAGTGTTCCCATTCCTAACAATTGGTATCAAAGCTCTGGTCCTTAGCATAGAAGTTTAACCACTTGAGGAGATCATGGACAAAGAAGATGTGAAGAAGAATCTTGAAGCAGCTCTTGAAGACCTGGACACCTTAGAAAGAGAAATTGAAAAACTAAAAGAAAAAGTCAGTGATGCTCAATTAGTTATCAAGAGACTAAGAAAAGATTTGAAGGGACACTCTAACAGTGATCTTGAAGAAAAAGTCAAGAATTTGAATGAAGAAAATGCATCCTTAGTGAGTCATCTTGAAGAATTTAATGACAAAATAATGAACAATCAAGATGTCTACACTGAAGAAGTAAAGGAGAACCTTCAACTTAATGAAGAGTTAAGGGAAGCAAATTTGGAAATCTTGTAGCTAAAGAACATCAAAGAAAGCTTGTAATCTAAACTGAAGAAAGAAAAGGATCACATTGACAAATTACACACTAGTTCTGATTTGATAGAATCTCAGTTGTATGCAAGAATACTTAAAGGAGATAATAGCTATATTGGATACAATGAAGCACAAAATCAGATTGATAAGATGTGATCAAGAAAGGAGACACAAAAGGAATCTACTGATACTGAGAAGACTGAAGATCAAACCAAAGACAATGGTAGTCCTCCTAAAAATGAAAGCATGTTGAATGCACCTATTTTGCATGTAACAAGCATGGACACATTGCAAGGAACTATATAGAGGTAAAGCCTTTTAATGGTTATTGTTATACATGTAATAGATTTGGTCATAGGGCAATAAATTGCAAGACTAGTAAGAAGAACATGATTCAACATGATCAAAGAAATCATAATCAGACCAATGCAAGAAGTTCTCAAAATGTTACATGTCAGATATGTAACTATAATGGTCATACAGTGAAATAATGTAGAATGGTGACTCATGTCAATGTGCCAAGGAATAATAGACCTCCAATGATTTTTCACACCTATAACAAGGCTAGACATATCTCAAAGTTTTGTAGATCAAGGACGCAAGGTCAGGAAAGCCCTAAAAAGGCTAAAGAACCAGTTTTGGATCTTGAAGTGGAAGTCAAGTTTGTGAAGGCATCAAAAGATGTGAGTATGATTTGGTCAGATGGAAAGAAATAAAATGTTGATGGTAATGTATTGGATGCATCCCTAGTAGACGCACCCTCTACATCTACATGAATGGCCCTCAGGGTCATAGGGGAAGGTAATTTAGCTCTAGACCCGTACGTGGCTGGTATACTCATCCTCAGATTATGCACCTTTGGACTTAAGCTTTTGGAGTGTATTGGAACCTTTGTGCAAGAGTGCACATGCTGATTGTAAGTGGAGCTCAAGTTTTGAATGTTGAAGTGACATCCTAGTTTACGCGAGTTACATTAATGGCAGAATTCTTACTTTAAGTACATAAAAAGTTGTTTTTTCACTCATTGCATTCATATTCAGAGTGATTGGAGAGTAGATTGAGAATTGGAAGTTCTTGTGAAGATTTGGAGATTGAGTTATCTATTATTTGTAGTGCATTTGATCGATTGCAGGAAACCCTAGCTTGTTGTGTCGATTCGAAAGCCATCAAAACATCTCAGAGATAATTTGGAAAGTGAATATCAAGTAAGTCATGGCCACTCCTTTTTTTTTTGATGTTGTTGAGAAGAAGTGGTATGTTTTCAAGAGACACCCATTTAAATCAACCCTAGATGATTTAGAGGGAGCATTTTCCCGCACACTGATGGGCGTCATACATGTAGAAGACTAAAGGGCTTACATTTACTGTAAGAAGGAACCTATTGGACTAGATAGGTTAAGGGCGCACATGGACACAATGTTGAAACCAAATAAAATGTTTATGGATGAATACACTAAATGGAATGATCACCCCATTGTTGAATATGCCATGGCATATGAATTCTACGAGGAAGAATGGATAAAGATATTGTTGAGAAAAATCCATGATGATTTGTTTTGGATTGGAGATGTACCAGTAAGAATCACAAGAGACTTGATTCATGAGATGATAGGCCTCTCTAAGATAGGCATTGTCCTTCCAGTGGGTAAGGATGTTAGGAAAATGGTGGAGCAAGTGTGTAAATCTAGAAGTGATAAGCATGGCATGACCATTGAGCTGATAGAGAAACCAGACATTAAGTTGATGTCAATGATACTTGGTTATAGATTTCATCACACCACTAGAGTGAATAGTATGCCTATGGGCACTATTCTAGCAGCCATCCATCTTGTGCAAGAAGATGGAGAATTCAACTTGTGTGAGATCTTGCGCGCATAGTTGATAGACAACATCAGGGCTATTAAACATGACAAGACTAAGATATTCAAATATCAGATAAGGCATGCTTAGAAAGCACCCTTAGAGATTACATTACTTTGGAACTAAAGACCTTTAGAGCAAGGATGCAGATGAGGTACAAAATTCCTAAGAGTATTGTAGAGAAGTATAAGGATACAATATGCTTCATGGTGGAGATTGATACTACTTATATGGAAGCTGTGGAACCTAGAACAAAGTGGATTCATCCACTTGGCTATGAGGTTGAAGAACAAGTTCTTGAAGCCTATGCATAGGTATTTCTATCAGCCCCTAAAGATGATAATGAACCTAGATGGGGAACCTATGAAGAGAAGACTAGAGAAATTGATGCTAAGTTGAACAGTGCTACAACAAAAAGAAAGGTTGTAAAAGTTACATCAGAGATCTTGAGGATACATGGTGTATCTCAAGAATATCTTGACAAGGCAAGGGAAGAGAAGATTTCCCTAGGATTGAAGAGCGCAACAACAGAAGAAGAACAGGAAGATCCTAAGATGAAGAAGATTAAGATTGAAAAAGATGATGACATTCCTTTAGTGCCCAAATAATCCAGTGATCCTATTTCTCCTCCAAAGTATGAACCAATGATCAAAAGGAAGAAAGAAGTAAGCACTAGTCATCCATCCTCATGAACATTAAGAAGAAAGAATCCCAGTCAAGCACCTCCTAAGGCAGGATTCAAACCAAGCCTCAAAACATTGAGCACAATAATTGTTGATGAGGGAAGAGTTGATCAGGTAGGAAAGTTCTATGAAACATACAGTGAGATTGATAAGTCAATAATACATGGCATGATTATCAAACACATGATAAAATTCAAGAAGATAGTTCTTGAACTGAAAGGAGAAATTCTTGATAAAGTTTGGAATATTTTAGAACACCTTAAAAGACAAGAAAATGAAGAGGATATTAGAATAAAGGAAAAAGTGTTACAATATACTTTGCCTATATGTTCTAAAGATGAAGAAGAAATAATTTTGAAATTGGTGAAGCCACACCTAAGAACTAAGATGAGAACTCTTCACATTATGAACAAAGACTATGATTTGATAACTTAGGAAACAAAGAAGGCTTTTGAGAAGGTACTCTTGGAGAAACACATGAAACCATCTACTGTGCCCATCTCTCAAGCACCTGGTATGCAAGACAAAGCAATAGAGACCTTAAATATACTAGTGATAGGTCCTCAGGACTCAATGCCCATAATAGAAGCTCAAATAGAAGAAAATCACTATGTACCCATGTCAGGAACACTCGAGGATAGCACAATTATCATAGATAATATGGAAATAGCCATGATGGCTATTGATAAGGACTTGGATAAGTTTGAGGAAGCATTTTTTAGTACTAAGGAAGAAGAAATTCTATGCAGCAATACCCCTCCCTCTCACCAAGAAGAAGTGATCATAGAAGATATTTCTGATGAGAAAGAAGAGGTAGAAAAGAAAGATGAATCTTCTGTTGATTTGGTCAAGGTGAAGCAAGAAGTGATGGATAGCACTCCCATCACTCCCTCCTCAGCATTGTTGTCAAGTTTCACACCTGAAACTAGTAGTTTGGACTCCTGGAAGGAAGAAGACCTGATTAAGTTCAACATCCTGGCTATGGAGAAGGCTAAGGAGAAGCAGGTAATGAGGAATCCCCTCCTATTGGAATTAGTAAATATTTTGAATAGTATGTTACTAGAAGATAAGAAAGTAGTAAATGTACATTCGGTTGATGATGTGAGCACAGTCATCTCATAGTTCAAAGTCAATTATTCATGCCTGGAAGAATCTTTGGCCATAGTGACAGAGGAGAAATACTTAAAGAAGAGACTAGATGAATAGAAGAGTAATTTTGCACTAGACTTAAACTCTCTTAAGTCTGGTCAAGCATCATTGAAGGAGTTTGTAGATCAAGGAAGGAAAGTAATTGTAGAATCCATGGATCAGGATAAGTTCTCTGATGCACATCTTAAGAAGATCAAAGATGCAGAGGCAATGATTGAGAAGGTGAAGAGCTCAGTTCTAGATACCTCCACTAATGTAAACATATGTAACAATGTCTATCAAGGTCAAATAGACATAATTGAAAAGGAAGAGAAAGAAATGGAGAAGATAAGGTGTAGACAAACTCAGTTGAGGAATGCTCTTGCACCCTCACTAGACATTCTCAGTCAGAACATAAAGGAGATTGATGTGACCATGATAACCTATGATCAAGGTGTGAGCACAGAATTGGAGAAGATGGAGAAGCTTCAATATGCATTACATTCCCATCTACAGATAGTCAATTCACTGATAACCATTTGGAAGAAGGAGATCCAGAAACTCAAGATTGCATATCCAGATGTTTTCCCTCGGTAAGTGTATATAGATAAATATTTTGATATACCTTTGTCATTAATGTCAAAGGGGGAGTTGTATAGAATATGGAGTATATAAGATTTATAGGGAGATATAAGTTTATGTGTATAAAGATGTATAGAAGACAAAATGTTTTGTGTAAAGGGACAGTTAGAAACTTGGCCATATTCCTTTGTTGTCATCAATGAAAAAGGGGGAGATTGTTGGAAAGTTGTCTATACTAAAGTATATTACTATAGCTAGTGTTTTCATTATGGAAACAAAGTCATATAGCAGCTTGGAGTCAGCGCACTAAGTGTAAAGATCCGAATTCAGTCAAGTGATGAAGACTAGACAGTTAACAGAGTACCAGAGACTCAGACCATTAGTGCACATGTGTATGGATGAAATAAGGTATGTGCCTTGGAAGTTAAGGTTGTTAGACTATACTTATGCTTAGTCTGTGATCACATAAGTAGATATGCACATATGTGAAAGTTACAGTCAGTTAAAGATACACAGCTAGTGTGTGCTAGCAGTAAACAGAGCATGGAGCCGACAGTGACTATTTTGGTTTGTGATTATATTTTAATGTTCTAAGGGCTATGTGCCCATGGTATTTATGTTTATGACATATTTATATGTATAATTTTAAGCACACTTAAGCCAATTCATTTGGAAGTGTTGTTTGTAATTAGTTATAGGGCCGACCTAATTGTTTTGTTTATATGAGCGTATAAATATGAGATGTGCCCATTGTATTTGGTATGGAAGTTGTATAAGAGTTGTGTTAAGAAGAGAAGAGGTATGCAAATAGATCATATGATGTATTAGAGTTTTTCTAGAGGTCAAAGCATCGGCACCAAAGGAACTGATCTAACAAGCAGTGTCACAACAAGAGTTCACTAGTAGATATAGTGTGTATCTGATCTCATAAGGTTGTAGCCTTCATCATTTGAGCAGTGAGCTCTAGGATAGTGAGTCCACTCCCCTAATAGGGATCATTGTAAAAGACTCCTAATAGGGTCCAACCCTTAACTAGGTCTAGTGTACTAAAAGCATTGTAAAGGTACTCCTAACAGGGTAAATGATCTTCTAACAAGGATAAAAAAACACTAGTGTAGAATATTAGTGGGTATCAAGTCCCACCAAGGTTTTTACCTATTTGGGTTTCCCTGTAACCATATGTTGGAAACAATTGTCTGAAGAAAATTGCTACTCAAATTATGTATTGTCTTTGATGTCACACAATGTCATAGTCTGCAACAATCAGTACCTACCGAGCTCAGTCAGTCTGCCTGGCATTAAAAATAGTGTCTACCAAGTTCACTCGGTTATCAAAGAAAAATCAGCATGTACCAAGTTCACTCGATTATCAAAGAAAACTAGTGTTTACCGAGTTCACTCGGTTGTCAAAGAAAAGTTAGCATTTACCGAGCTCACTCGGTTATCGAAGAAAAAGGATTATCAGTGTTTACCGAGTTCTCTCGGTCTCCAAAAGATTGTAGAAGATTTCATTATGGTCACCGAGCACTGTCGGCCCTTGAAGGATCTTTGCAAATAAAGTTTTCTTAATTCAGCCGACTGTTATACTAAGTAATGCCAATTTGACAAATCTAAAATCATATAAATAAGAGGTCAAATGTGAAAATAAAAAAATAGATATGGAAGAAGATATATAGAAGAAAGACAGAAAAGGTGTGTGAAAAATTGTGAAGGATGACCAGATATCCTTGAGGAGCAGCAGAGATATATTCGATCAGGAAGGATCACACTTATACAGAACAGAGATCTGTAATCAGCAAGGCAGTTGCATTATTATACAGGTCATTTTCATTGTTACCTTTTTATCATTGTAACAGTGAATTCTAAATCTCTTAACCGAGTTGGTTTAACAACCATATTGTAAATCCTCTAACAAGGTGACAATTCCATTGAATTGTTCTCAAGACCTCTTAACAGGCCACTCCTAGTAGGGTGATTAAATCCTCTAACAAGGTCACACCTAACAGTGTGTTTTGTAACCTTTTACTGGGTTGGCTTCTAACCGGGCATCACTTCAGAAAAGTGAAAATTAGTATCTAGATACATTGGTGGTTTTTCCCATATTGGGTTTCCATGTTAAATTCTGTGTCTCTTGTGTTCTTAATAGTTATCTTAATCATATACAAGTGGTGATGAATATCTAAAGATAATTTTACTAATACTTTCTGCATCTACCAAGTTACTGCAATCTATTTACCGAGTGTTAAACAGATAATATTCATTAAGATATCCTAAGGGATCTGGAAAGAAATAATAGTGAAGTGTTTTATGGTTGACTGATTCACCCCCCCCTCTCAGTCACTTCATCCATATTCCATCACCATATTGGTGTCATGTGTTGATTTCACGTTTCATGTTTATGTGAATGTTTAATTCAGTACTTAAGAATTTATAATTCAATACTTGAGAATTTATAATTCAGTATTCAGATTAAAGTGAAAAGTTAAATTACAGTGAACACTAATTCACCCCCCCCCCTTCTCAGTGTTCCCATTCCTAACACTATCTCCACTCTAGGAGAAAATTTTGTCATCTTTTGAGCCTCCTCATGGCCCATCGCTGCAAATTTAGACTCTTCATTGAAGGTTTCTCCCTCATATTCCTCCAAAAAACCTCCATAACTCTTCCATTCTTCCACTATAACATCAAACTCCTTCCACAAATCTAACTCATCTTCAAGACCCTCTAGGCCTTCCTCTATAATGTCTCCTCTAGCATTAACCAAGAATTTTCCACAAGTCCCTACACCTCTCATCATAGGTGCAACTTCATCTTCAAGAGTACCCTTCCTAGTACCCTCCTCTTCCTCAACCTTCCTCTTCTTCCTTGCTACTACAACTAGTTTCTGAATAGGCCATTTTATCTTCCTCTTTACTATCAAGTGCCAACTTGTAGCCTCCTTGAGCATATCTTCAAGTCTTCTCAACCTTTCTACACCTTCTTTCAAGTCTCTTTCTAGAATTCTTATCTTTTCTTCCCTCTTCTTTCTCTCTTCTTCCTTCTCTTCCAAGACCCTTCTTAGGTTTCTCAACTCCTCTTGTTTCATCCATTATATTTCTTTCTTCCTTAATTCTTCTTCTTTCCTCTTTCTTTCCTCTCTTCTTTTCTTCTCATCTTCTTTTCTTCCTTCAGCCAAGTATTCCTTCAAAAACTTGGATAACTCTCTCTCACTTCTCCTCATTTCCATATTCTCACACCAATCTAGGATTCTTCATATTTCAAGCCACCACTTTGGAAAACTCTCAAAGGATACTTCAACTCCAAGTATCAACAAAGGACCTTCAATCTTCAAAATCCTTAAAAAAAGATCTTCCACCACTCAACCTAGATTTCTCCTAGGCTCTGATACCACTTGATGGAGAGGCTAGGGGTGTGAAAAAATATTATCTTCCACTAGACTCCACATCTTAATGTTTTCAATCTTTGAACCCTTCCACTCATGCATTAATGCATTTAGAACATATGGTGTTGTGACTGTCCCAATATTCCAGCACATCACTTCCCTTAAATAACCTCTCAACTAGGATCACTCTCAAAGGATCTAATACTCCTTGACACAAAATGAATCTTTTATATGTCCCCCTACAACCCTTAATGTCTTCTCCACACAAAACTATTAGGCATCCCCACCCTTGAATGCAAAACTCTTACTTGTTGTCCACTATGACAATCACCTTCTCATTTTGGAACAATCATACAACCAACCCTTCCAATGTGTCCCATACCCCTAAATGAAAAGAGAAAACCTCTATTTATTCCTATAATCCTTATAATATTTTTCAATCATCCCTCATAAATCCTAATCCATTACAAAAATCTCCCTCAACACACTCATGAAGGAAATACACCAAAAACTATCATGTTACTATCCCTTACATATACCCGTAAATAGTTATACATAACTTTTGACTCCAAAATTATTCTCAAGATCCCTCTAGTGAGGGTTTGTACCATTATTATTTATCTAACATATCCAAAATGTAAAAATATCCAATGGTTCAATTGGGAGATATGTCCCACGCACTGGACTGCATTTTTCTGAGACAATCATTCCTTTTTCCTATGACTGCACATTCATTTCCCTGCATTAAAAAACATGCTACATGTTGTATGGACACCTAAAAAAATAGGGAAGTTATAACACACCCCCTCCAAATCACTGTCCAAGATGAGAGGCTTTTGGAACGTACCAATCAAGAGAAATGACATGTTTACCCTCTCGGGCTACCTTAAAATAGGGTTTTGACCAATCTTTACTAAAATGCATAGAACTTCCTCCAAACTTAATCAAATGCTATGATTCTAGAAAAAAAATGCTCTTAAGTCAAATTAGAAACATTCTAAATGAGTAATTTAAAAAAAATATAGTCTTACTACCATTGAAACTACTAAAGAAACCAAACGGTTACCATAAATGGTAGTGAAAATACAGAGAATTTATCATTTATTGATTCAAAACAATGATATCTTCTACAATCCCAACTCCTCTCCCATTCCTTTGTCTTTTAAATCATAATATATCCTATTCTCATTCCTTATAATAAAAAAATAACCCATAATCACCCATACAAACTGACTGAGATCAATTTGAAACCGACTGTTATAGCCTTAAACTGATGACATGCTTATTAGTTAAGGTATAGTGTGTTGTCAAGTTGAAAAAAAAGTTTAAAAATATGACCCTTCTTAACATATTAAACCTTTCTTATGGTATTATTAATACCCTCTATCATACTTATTACCAAAATCTCTTATGCTACCTATTTACCCACCTTTTAGCCTCGAAGGTGATTCTTGCTCATATTGGCAAGATTGTTTACATGGCATGTTTATTCACCTTATTTCATGCAATACTCCCTTATACATTATTAAATGACCCAATAGGTCTCACTTCATCCCTTAAAACACTTTAAACACTATAAAGCATTACACTATTGCATGGTGACCCTTCTAGGTCTTCTTGCCTCACATTGGCAAGGTTGCATACATTAACTCATCTTGCTACAATTTACAATTTTTTGGCACTAATAGCCATGATTACAATGGTTCAATACCTTTTAGGTCTTTTTAGTCTTAATAGGTCTCCAAATCCTCTTAGCTCTCCACCAGGATCATGAAGTGATACATGTAGCCATGTTGCCCATGCACCATACTCTCCAAATTTAAATCCTTCCAAGTCCTCTTGGAAAAACCTTGCAAAAAAATGATTAGAGAAAAAAAATCAGGATTTCATCTTGACCTTAGGCAAGTATAGGTCCTCCTTGAACCATGAAACTCTCCCATGTATCTTCATCTTCCATCTAGGCTTTCTCTCCTTCATTAATGTGAACATGTATTGGCCATGTTGCATCTTCTCACTCACCATCATGCCAATATGCATTTCTGATCCACCTTGTACTATCTCCACTCTAGGAGGAAATTTTGTCATCTTTTGAGCCTCCTCATGGCCCATCCTTACAAATTCAGACTCTTCATTAAAGGTTTCTCCCTCATATGCCTCCAAAACACCTCCATAACTCTTCCATTATTCCACTATAGCATCAAACTCCTTCCAAAAATCTAACTCATCTTCAAGACCCTCTAGGCCTTCCTCTATGCTATCTCCTCCAACATTCACCAAGACTTTTCCACAAGTCCCTACACCTTTAATCATAGGTCAAAATTCTTGTTGAAGAGTACCCTTCCTAGTACCCTCCTCTTCCTCAACCTTTCTATTCTTCCTTGTTGCTGCAACTAGTTTCTGAATAGGCTATTTAATCTTCCCCTTTACCCTCAAGTGCCAACTTGTAGCCTCCTTGAGCATATCTTCAAGTCTTCTCAACCTTTCTTTACCTTGTTTCAAGTCTCTTTCTAGACTTCTTATCTTTTCTTCCCTCTTCTTTCTCTCTTCTTCCTTCTCTTCCAAGACCCTTCTTAGGCTCCTCAACTCCTCTTGTTTCACCCATTCTATTTCTTTCTTCCTTAATTCTTCTTCTTTCCTCTTTCCTTCCTCTCTTATTTTCTTCTCATCTTCTTTTCTTCCTTCAACAACTTGGATAACTCTCTCTCACTTCTTGTCATTTCCATCTTCTCACACTAGTATAGGATTCTTCATATTTCAAGCCTCCACTTTGGAATGCTCTCAGAGGATACTTCAACTCCAAGTATCAACAAAGGACCTTCAATCTTCAAAATCCTTAAAAAAATATCTTCCACCACTCAACCTTGGATGCTCCTAGGCTCTGATACCACTTGATGTAGAGTCTAGCGGTCTGCAAAAATCTTATCTTCCACTAGAATCCACATCTTAATGTCATCACTCTAAACCCTTCCACTCATGCATCAATGCATTTTGAACATATGGTGTTGTGACTGTCCCAGTCTTCTAGCACTTCACTTCCCTTAAATAACATGTCAACTAGGATCACTCTTAAAGGATCCACTACTCCTTGACACAAAAGGACTCTTCTATATGTCCCCCTACAACCCTTAATATATTCTCCAAAAAAATATTAGGAATCCCCCCCTTGAATGCAAAACTCTTACTTGTTGTCCACTATGACAATCACCTTCTCATTTTGGAACAATCATACAACCAACACTTCCAATGTGTCCCACACCCCTAAATGAAAAGAGAAAACCTCTAGTTCTTCCCATAACCCTTATAATATTTTCCAAACATCCCTCAAAAATCCTATTCCATTACAAAATCTCCCTCAACACACTCATGAAGGAAATACATCAAAGACTGCCATGTCACTGTCCCTTACATAGACCCGTAAATAGTCATACATAACTTTTGACTCCAAAATTATTTTCAAGACCCCTCCGATGAGGGTTTACACCATTATTATTTCTCTAACATATCCAAAATGCATAAATATCCAATAGTTCAATTGGGAGGTATGTCCCCTGTACTGGACTACATTTTTATGAGATAATCAATCCTTCTTCCTATGACTGTACATTCACTTCCCCAAACTCAAACACATGCTCCATGTTGTATGGACACCTAAAAACTAGAGGGAAGTTATAATAAACTCCCTCCACATCATTTCCCTAGATGAGAGGTATGTGGAATGTACCAATCAAGAGAAATTACATGTTTTCTCTCTTAGGCTACCCTAAATTAGGGTTTTGACCAGTCTTTACCAAAATCTAGAGAACTTCCTCCAAACTTAACCAATTGCGATGATTCTAGAATTTTTTTTATCTTAAGTCAAATTAGAAACATTAAAAATGATTAATTCAACAAAAATATAGTCTTACCACCACTGAAACAACTAAACAACTAGACGGTTACCATAAAAGATAGTGAAAATATAGAGAATTTATCATTTATTGATTCAAAACAAAGATATCTTCTACAATCCCAAATCCTCTCCCATTCTTTTTTCTTTTACATCATAATATAGCCTATTCTCATTCCTTAGAACAAAAAACTAACCCATAAGCACCCACACAAACTAACTAAGATCAGTTTGAAACCGATTGTTAGTGCCTTAAACTACTGAGATGCTTATTAGTTAAGGCATAGTATGTTATCAAGTTGACAACAAAGTTTCCAACTCAACAAATATGACCCTTCTCAACATATTAAACCTTTATAATAGTCTTATTAATACCCTCTATCATGCTTATTACCAAAATCCCTTATGCTACTTGTGTGTGTGAAAATTGTACCTTGCTGCGGACACAACACTTCAGTAAAATATTAGAGGTTAGCAAAATCAAAATCTGCAAGCAATTGAAACTGAGCTAACCGGGCAATTTACTATCTTCTAGTAGGTGCGAGTATGGTATTCTCAAATTAGACTGAGATCAGTGACAATGAAACACCTAAATGAAGGATTTAAAATGCAAAAGATGAATAACTGTATGAATGCAAATTAATCTATTTTTTAGGATTTTGTATGCAATAAGATGAAAAACTTGATATGAAACTAATCTAGAATTGAATGAAATGATATGAAAATTAATCTAACACTAATATGCTATGAATGAATGCTATGAACCCTCAAAAATAGTAACCAAATCTCACAATCACCTTATGTGCAAGAGCTTGATTCTTCAGATGTCAATTCACCAGAGTAAGTATGCAAATTCGAGGGATTGAGAGATTGAATGTGCAGAGCCTTGTTTTTATAGAAATCCAGGGTTTGAGGATCATAAAAAAAACCATAAATCACTCTTGATAAACTCAGGTTGATTTTTGAGTTAACAAGAAATTAAGAATAAATAAACTCATAAAATCATGCAAAAGCAGTTTTTATCTCAAAATAGAGTTTAGTTCTCTTTTTCAACTCATCATCAAATGTTGAGTTTAGAAAGTTAACAAATTGAAATTGAAAATTAATTTAAAGTTAACTGCTTTTCTGATTGTGCATGATTTCATATGAATTAATTTAATAAATAAAGTGATTTATTTTTAACTTAACTAATTTTGAATTAAAATAATTGATTTATGGGTTAATCAATTATTAAATCAAACTTTATCCCAATTAAATCACTAAATTTGACAACTTTTATTTTAAATCAATTAAATAAATATTCAATTGATTGTTTGTAGGAATTTTGATTTATTGTCAAAATAAAAATAATATTAATTAGGAATAAATGCAATTAAATCTAATTAAATAATTAATTGGCAAAATTAAATTAATTAATTAATTATTCATCATATTCAATTAATCAACTTTATGATAAATAATGATATTTATCGCCAAATAATATTCAATTAAAGATAATTATGATAAATTAAGAATATTCAAGGAATATTCCCCGATGGAGAATTAAGATAATCAATTAGGTTTTTGATAAACTGATGTGCAGTTGTACCTTAAGTTAGAACTTTGATGTCGATTTCGATCGAATTGTTGATGTAAGAGGTTAATGAACCTATAGCCCATTTTTGGGTTATTACATTTTGCCCCTCTTTGAATTACTATGCGAAGCGCAGTGGTTCAAAGATTAATCTATTTTTTATGTTGAAAATTGATTTGAGAGATAAACCAATTCCAAGACAGAAATCTATTGAAAGATTGGAAAAAGCTGATTTAGGTCCTGGTTGACCAAGAATCGTGATGATGTCAACTATAGCAACGATGAGCTGGTGATTATGAAAAAGTATCAAAATGCCTAATTTTGAACCTTATGATTACGAAGAAGTGAGTGACCTGATTCCAGACCCGATTGTCCAAAGGAATCGAAATGGTATCACATCTAAATCCTTCAATTATGAAGAACCAAGGAAACAACACTAATGAACCGATGGTTACGAAAAGCTGATATAGTTTACAAGATTGATTAAGATACCAGATTGATATCAATTTTGATGAATTTGATATGCCCCAAGCGATGTTCCCCAAGTGACAAGGTCTTTAGATGAATCAACAACTAGATGTGGTTGTTGTCTTGATTACTGAGGAAAGATTTGATTAGCAAAATTAGGTTTACAAACTTGATTGATGTGCAATACCATGCCCCCTTCAGGATGAAAATTGAACTCTAATAAGAAAAGTCAGTGTTAAATGGTTTAGAAGTGGGTTAATTGATTTGAGAATTGGTTGTACACGTCTTAGAACATGTTTTGCATCGTTTGGAGGTCCTGGAGACCAAGTTTGACTAGGTTTGACCATGGTTGACCAAGTTGAAATTTTGATAGTTTGATGTAAGATAATCAGTTAGGTTAGAATTCTAGATTTATATGATGAGTGAAGGTCAATTTTGCAAGCAGTTAGCCGTCCTAGGTCCGAAAATTTGAAATTGCAATTTTTGACAATAATAAATGATCTCAGATTTCAATTTTTATCCTGAAAATGGGTTCTACTTGTTGTTTCATTGGAGGGACCTTCATACAATGCTTAGTCCTTATGTCATGTTTACCATAGTTTTGGAGAATCGTTTAAGCATCAAGCTGATTTGGCAATCATGAGATAAATGAAATCATGCAAAGTACAAAGTGACATGTAGAATGAAATGAAAACCTAGGACCTAGGACCTAGTCACTGATCATGTGTCGATCATTTTCATCATTGAATTTTTATTTAGGTAACTGGATAAATCAATACAACATCCACTAGTTAGGAAACTATGAAACTATGAATATTGATTTTTGCACCAAAGTCAACACAACACCTACTGGCTAGACAACCATGGACATATGAATATTGATTTTGTTTTCAGAATGTCAGATTAGATCTAAGCACCAAGGCATAAACACCAAGATGACCTGAATATCATGTGCATTTTGATATAGCAATTGGTATAAGCATCAAAACATAAATGTCATGATGACTTGAATACACCTTGGAGAACAAACATGCCAAATAGTTTACAAAATTCACTCTTGTCTCCAATGTGAATTACCCACAGTGACCCTTTATCATTCACATCCTTGGATAATAGCCATTCATAGTAGGATTGATAAATCATTCTAAAAGATATAAGCTAAATCAAACTTCCTTGAATTTTCTGGGTATCAATGGTTGAGGTACTCATGGCCATCCAAGACATGATGGAGGCTCTTACAAACGGACACCATTTCAATCTAGAATTTCAAAAGTTATTAGATTTTCACTCAAAGAAGAAAACAAAGAAAAGATTATGCCTCCAATCATCACTCTCTAAATCCTATAAAGGACATCATCAAAGAACTCGAGAGGAAACAATATGCAAAAATCTCAATGTGAATCAGTAAGCATACAAGGATTTTAAAAGAATGCAACAAAGATTTTTTTCATTCGTGTTGATGTTTGTTTGTGTTGTTGTAGGTGAAAAATCCTTTCTGGAAAGGAGACTAACTGACTAACTCGGATGTAGCTTCAAAGGACTTCAACTAGATATGACATGTCTAAGGTACTTGAGGGCTGTAGGATATGACTTTGAGTGCCCCCAAGTTTGAACATTGATAGGAGACAAACACTTTTGCCAATTGGTGTACAGACTGACTTTATTGAAACAAGGATATATACAGACTAAAGAAGATTGAAAGCTGGGAAAGACCAAGATTGTGCTAATAGATGGAGTGTTTTGAACAAGTGGTACCCATTTTTCGGGTTTTCACCATCTTGGTAGAGATTCTATTTTTGCTACCAAGGCGCCTATTTCCAGGTTTTCACCAAGGCACTTTTTTTTCTCATTTTTTTGTATTTTTCATTTTTTCAATTTTTTTGTACTTTTGATTTTTACTTTTTTTGTGATACATCAAGGTGTCTATTGCTAGGTTTTCACTAGGATGTTCATTTTTAGGACTTTTTCTAATTTTTATACTTTTTTCAGGACATTTTTTAATACTGAATGCCTTAGGCATATAATTTCTTCAGATGGAGAAATTTGATTGGTTCTCAGAGCTGTTCTTCATCAGTCGTTGAGAGTTGATAGGCACCATAGCCAAAAGTAGTAGTGATAACAAAGGGACCCAGCTAGTTGGGTTCAAAATTCCCCTTGTGCTCTTGATGTGATTGATTTTTAGGATTTTCTCTCAAGGCTAGATCGCCAACCTTAAATTCTCTGTATCTGACTTTCTTATTGTAACCTCTAGACATTCTCTTTTGATATACTCTAAGATGATCATATGTTGCTTGTATGTGCTCATCGAGTAGTTCAAGTTCTCTCAACCTAGACACTCTGTAGTCATCATCAGTTACTAGACCATGCATTCTAATTCTTAGTGATGGGATTTCAACCTCAATAGGTAGTACCCCTTCAAATCCATAAACTAAAGCAAATAGAGTAGCCCTAGTGGGCATTCTAATACTTGTTCTGTAGGCCCAGAGAGCTGGATTGATCATGAGATGCCAGTATCTTCCTATTTTATTAACTATGCGATGTAATATTTTCAATAGATTCTTGTTTGAAGCTCCTTCTTGTCCATTTCCTTGAGGATAGTAAATAGATGACCAATGTTGTGTAATCTTGAATTTGGCACATAGATCCTCTAAGTCTTTGTTCTTGAATTGTCCACAATTATCTATGACTATTGAATGTGGAATACCATACTGACATATGATGTAGTTTAGAATGAACATAGAAATTTGTTTATTGGTTGCTTGAGTCAAAGGAACTGCTTCTACCCATTTTGTGAAATAGTCTGTAGCTGTAATAATATGGGTATGTCCATTAGAAGAATGAGGATGTATGGCTCCTATAAGATCAAATTCCCATTGGTGAAAAGGCCATTGTGTAGTAAAGGGGATTAGATCTCTCCTTGGTGCATGAATCAAGTTACCATGTACTTGACACTTTTGACAGTTCTTAGCAAACTTGATTGCATCTTTTTCTATTTCGGGCCAATGGTACCCAACCCTAATAAGTTTTTGAGCTAGTGTTAAACCATTCAAATGTGACCCACATATACCTTTTTGGAATTCCTCTAATGCATGTTGAGATTCTTCCCATTCTAAAAATCTAAGGAGTGTACCATCTAGACCTTATTTGTATAGATCATTACCAATCATGACATACCGAGATGCATTGCGAATAAGGTATCATTTCTCATGGCAGTTAAAGGATTCAGGAATGATTTGGTCTTGGAGATAGGAGAAAAGGTTTTTGTATTGGGATGAATCATGACCAAAAACAATGTAGATCATGTGGGTTTTAGGGGAATCATATGTAGGATAAGATAGTGCTTCCACCAGGAACTCATAGCGTAGCTCATGTTCAGGCTGTTGCAATAAAGTAGATAGTTTTTCCATAGCATCAATAGTATTATTCTCTATTCTAGGAATTTGTTCAAAGGTGATAGATATGAAATATTTCTTTAGATCATATACCATTCTCTTGTATGGGATTAGCTTTCCATCTTCCATTTGATACACATCATTGATTTGGTGTATTACAAGTTGTGAGTCTCCATGAATGTGTAGTTTTGTCACTCTCCACTCAATTGCTATTTTCATGCCATTAAGAAGAGATTAATATTTAGCAATATTGTTTGTGCAAGGAAACTTGATTCAGAATGCTTTAGGGATTGAGTATCCTTGAGGTGTGATGAACAATATGCCTGCTCTAGATCTATCCTCTGTATAGGAGCCATCAAAGAATAACTTCCATGCTCTAGAATAAATATTCATGTTAGAGGAATCTAGGAATTCCATTTGCATTGGTATATCATCAAACAAAGGTGTTTCGGCTAGTTGATTAGAAATGACTTGGCCTTTGATAGCTTTTATTTCAACATATTCAATGTCAAATTCACTTAATAGCATTACCCATTTAGCCAATCTACCTGTGAGGGCAGCTTTGCTTAGTATGTACTTTAGTGGATCAATCTTAGCTACCAAATGTGTGGTATGAGCTAACATGTAGTGTCTCAGTTTCTATGATGCAAAGATCACAACTAGACAAGCTTTCTCAATCATTGAATAGTTCTTATCATATGCTAGCAATGTTCTACTGATATAGTATATAGCTCTTTCCTTCTTATTCTCATCATGTTGTGCTAGTAATGCCCCCAGTGATGTATCTATGGTGGAGACATAAAATATTAATGGCTTCCCTTGAATAGGAGGCATCAAGATAGGAGGATTTGAGAGATATTTCTTCATATGATTCAAGTTCTTTTAACTTTCCTCATTCCATGCAAAAGTCACACCTTTATGTAATATTTTTGTGAAAGGTTGTGATATGTCTACTAACTAAGATATGAAGCATCTAATAGATTGTACTCTCCCTTGTAATGTTCTCATTTGACTAATATTCTTGGGAGGTTGCATCTCCATGACAGCTTTAACCTTTTCCAGATCTACTTGAATTCCTTTCTTTCAAATTGAATATGGTTAAAATGGAAACATAGTAATGTACCTAACATTCAACACATATTCATTTGAAATTGAATTTGGAATTGGAATAGCATAAATAAATCTAGAAAAATCAATTAGGTCAAGATACATACCTCATCATGAAATTGATTCATAAATACCTATTTTCTGAAGTCTGTGCACACTTTTTAGAAAATTCAAAACTTGTCCTGGACTAGAAATGTTGAGATGACAAAAACCTAGAAATCTTTCTCCAAAATAGCTCAACTCAGGTTTGACCCTCATAAAAGGTCAAATACTACATTTTTTATTTGAAGTCCGATTCAAATTCTGTTCGCAGATCCTAGAACTTTGGCAAAAAGGGTACTCAAATTTGTCCTCTAATCCTCACAAAAACAACTATAGATATCTAAAAAGGGGAGTTTTGGGGTGGCTATATAGGGTTTTGCCTTAGTCAAACCCCCGTTTTGGTGGTCTCCACCTCCACGAATAGCCGATTGAAATAGAATGTGTCTGTGTATGTATTGAAAGTGCAATGCCAAGATCTAATCCTCTAGACCAAAACCCTAGCATGAATATGTATGAAATATCAATGCATTAATTTGAATGAGATAGAAAAGCATACCAAGCCCCCAAGGCTAAAGTACTTCTACCAAACTCACAATCCATAATTGCTACTCCATGATTGAATCCTTGAATGCTTGAAAATTGATGATGGTGGATCAAGGAAGAAAGGATCTCTCTTGCTCCAAATATGAGTCTAAAAAGATGCTTGATGTCAACAATGGCTTGATCTTCTATATCTTCCTCTTGCTAACTTGCACCTTCATTATTCCTCCCTTGCTCGAATTCTCGCTTGCACTTGAGAGCTTGCAATTTCTTGAGATGAGATGTGAAAATGAGAGAGGAAGGCCTCATTTTATAGTGAACTAGGGCACACTCTCCTAAAGGGTCCACCTTGGAGAATTAAATCCCAATTAGGTCCTCACCTTTAGAAAATATACCTAGATTAAATGCAATTAAAGGATTTACCATCCTGAAACCTGAAATGGCAAACCCGAAGGTAGGAAAATAAATTTCCCAAAAGCTCAAAGCCTAGAAATTAAGGATCTTGAAAATTTGGAGAAAGAGGTCAATGTCAAGGTTGGACCTGACCTAGTCAAGGTCAACCTTAGACATTGACCCTGGTCCCATGTTGACTTAGAACCAAGTTAGGAGGTCCCAGGGATGCCCAAAAACCTAGAACTGATGCTAGAATAGGACAAAATTTCAGGGATAGACATAAAATCCTATGATTATCATGATGAAGACTAGGAGGACCTATTTCTAAATCCTACCTAGAAAATAGAGCCATGGAAGAGAGAAATTTAGGAGAATCCTCAGGATCCTAACCGTAATTTCACCTAGAATGAAGAAGATGAGTGCAAAATGCATCCTAAATGCATGTCTATCATGATAAATGTATTAAAAGAGGGTGCTAAACCTATCAAGATGGAATTGATTCCATTTTAAGATGATACATTTAGCCCACACTTTAGCTTAGTTATGACACTACGTGAATATGCAAGCTAAAGTAAGAAAACATCATAGTAAATAAAAAGGATATAGCCAAGTCCTCGATGTAAAGATCCTGCATACAACTGTTAGAACCTGCAACACACAAGGTTAATGAAAATCTATAAATCACCTAAATCTTACTATATGATAATTTGAGAAGTGTATAGAGCCACTTATGCCCCCCTTGTTTCAGCTTTCTACTTTGGAAGGGTGAAACTGGGTGATAAGAAAAAATCTATATATGGGATATGTAGAGTGTTGAAAAGTCCTTTCCTAAACCAATTATAAGGATTCCTAACCTTCATAAAATGGTTCAAGGAGTTAGGTATCTGAATCATGATTCCAACACCACTGATGGCACTGAAAACGGAGTTACTGAACTCAAGTTATGATGAAAAGAGTGGATGTTTGTCTAAATGCATAAGGAAGAAATTCTGAATTTACCCTAAGAAAACCCTAATTTAACCTTATAAAAGAGATAAAAAGAAAAACTTACTCATTCTTACCATTTGTAGATTCGAAATGAGAAATCAAGATGTTGAGAAGAGAGGAACTATGAGCGACATGCCTGGAGTCTCTGAGACACAACTTAGCTAACGGACGACCACTACCCAAGGTGAGTTATGCCTTTATCCACCTTTGTGTTTTTCAAATTCCTATTTTTGAGAGGTCAGGTCAATTTTTCCCCCTTTAGGTTGACCTTGACCCATTTCGGTCAGCATTGACCCATAAAAGTTGACATTGCCTAGGGGGTTTTTTGTCATGTTTTGAGATGAGGTTGACCTTGACCCAAAAAGGTCGACCCTGACCTAGTAAAGTTGACATTGACCTAGTAAGGTTGACATTGACCTAGTTTAGTTATATTTTTAGATTTGATGATGTAGATTACTGATATGATGTTTGTTTGTGCTTACAGGACCTAGTCTACTTCTGAGAACATCCTTTTGGGGATTTACTAGTGAATGTCAAGGAGAAACTGTCTGAGCTGGATGATGAGGGGATGCAATTACTAAGGGATGTAGGACTGTATTGGGTATCAGTCCTTCCACAAATTAGACTACACCGAGCCATGTTGTTGGCTCTGATAGAGAGATGGGATGAGGATACATGCTCCTTCCATCTTCCATGTGGGGAGATCATAGTGACTTTAGAGGATGTGTACAGGATTATGTGGTTTCTAGTCTGAGGGGAGACCATCAGACCTAGAGCACAATATGGTTGTGAGGAGATCCATGCAGACTTAGAGTACTGTATATGTGTGCATCCACTGATGCGGAGCCGATCAGATCAAATCCCTCTATCTACCATATTATTAGGCCCTACACCTTTAATACGGAAGGTGATGTTGTGCATAGTATCCTTGGTTGTGTTACCCAACTCAAAGGGTATGATATTTTGTTCACCTCTAACACATATCATATAGAAGATGGAGAGAGAGAGGACCATGTTCTCATACGGTCGCAGCATGCTAGCTCAGCTATACCATGAGCTGAGTCACTTAGTGAGGTATTAGTGAGAGAGTCCATCGACATGCATAATTTTACAGATATGGATCTTTGAGAATTTCACATGTACATGTCCACAGGGAGTGCCAGTGATGGTAGATGTGAGGATAGTGAGAGCTTTTGCATATCCTTTGAGGGACATCTGGCAGTTTCGGGATATGCTCTATTGGAGAGTACATCTAGACCATATTGCCAGCATTGATGTGATATGAAGACCCTGCTACCAGATGACAAAGTGGCCTAATACATGATTCCAAATGAGACATTCATAGTAGTGGAAGCTACTAGAGGTTCATTAGAGTCATATAGTGATGCCTTACTATTATGATCAGATGAAGAGGCAATTCGGCCTCTTATAGGGAGTCCCTAAGGTAGTACCTCACTATGTACATCCAATGAGATACTATTAGAGACCCAGCACCATACACTGACCATCCATAGTAGACATTGAGGATAGAAATACAAAGGAGATAGAGAATAGAGAGGTACCATCAGATGTAGCCTATGCAGGTGTGAGCTAAGATTACATCAGGTACTAGAGTTTGGAGGGGACCCATCCTATCTTTCCTAAGGATTATCCTACAGGTGATCCAGGCTTTATAGAGGGGACACACTGGGATAGTGGAGCCACTAAGGAGGATGAGGATATCAAAGATGAGGAGGAGCACATCTCTAAGGGAGCTCCCATGGAGGAGGAGAGAGAAGAGGAGAGATCCAAGGATATACCCCCAGTTGGTGATACTGGTATAGATATACCTATTACACACACATCACCATTGAGATCATGATAGCCCCCATAGCCCCACACAGAGACACCACCATCAAGGCCTAGACATAGTGAGCATGGAGAGAGTAGTCACTCCATGCCCCCACCATCCAAGCACTTTAGTGACATCCAGGAGGGAGACCGAGGTATAAATTTTATTGAAAATTTCTTGAATATATGATTTGATTTAACATAGAATGGATACTAGACTGATAGAAGTTCGCCTTTCTACAACTAACATACAAGAGTGGAGGAGCTTTGTATCTGAGGTTCTCAAGGATAATGTTATATCCTACTGACTACCAAATGACGAGTGAGAGTTTTCCATTGGTCACAGGGATCCCAGCAGACATGTTGACATCTTTGTATGTATCCAGCGAGAGCTGAGGATGTGCAGAGAAAGAGAGGAGAAGATGATGGCAGAGATACAGATTCTTCATGAGTGTGTACAGGGTATAAGCATATCCTAGAGCCATACATGGACACACAAATCTTCATCTTCTTACCATAGGGTAGAGAGATCTGGGAGTCACCGACTAGCAGAGCATCATAGTGATAGATGTAGTGATAGATAGGGCCATTGGCCTCATATGTATCAAAACTTTGAAAAATGAAATTTGTGATGAATGAAAAACTTTCTCTACTGATTAGTTCTATGTTTGATTACTATGCTTACAAATAACATCCACCATTGTTGAATGAAGAGGGATAGCTTCAACCCACTTCGTGAAGTAATCCGTAGTGGTGAGAATGTAAGTATGTCCTTGAGAAGAAGCCGATGAGATTTTTCCAATAAGGTCAAAACCCCAAACACTGAAAGGCCATGGAGAAACTTGATTATGAAGCTCATGAGCAAGAGCATGAATGAAATTACTATGTTGTTGACATTGAGGACATTTCTTAACAAACATGAAAGAATCATGTTCCATGGTTTGCCAATAATATCCCATTCGAAGCAATTTATTAACCAGGGATTTTCCACCAAAATGTCCTCCACAAGAACTAGAATGAGCCTCTGCTAAAGCTATAGAAATTTTAGTTCTATTAAGACATCTTAATAATAATCCTTCATAAGAGTGTTTGTAAAGCGTATTTCCTAAAATGATGTACTGTGCTACAAGTTTCTGAATACGATTATGCATGTTCCTTGTTGCTGATTCAAGAAAAGTACCATCCTTTAAAAAATGAAAAATATGTGAATACCATTCATCTGAATGAAAATTAAAATAGTTAGAGCTGATCTTATCAGAAATTGCAGGGCATTTAAGATTTTTTATAGTAAATTGAAAGTTATCCACATTGTTCTCAAGACAAACCAAGGAAGCTACACTAGCCATGGCATTTGCATGTCGATTATCCTTCCTAGGTAAAGTCTGAATTGTATAAGAGGAGAATTGTGAAAGCACATCAAGAGCTAAATCTCTATATTGTGTCATTTTAGCATGTTTAGTTTGATATCCTCCTTTAATCTGTTCAAATATTAGTTGTGAATCACCATATATTTGTAAATGTTGGATATAAAGGGATGAAGCTACTCGTAGTCCCGCTATAAGGGCTTCATACCCTATAATGTTATTAGTATGAGGAAAGGTTAATTTATATGATAAAGGGATGGGTTTTTTTGTAGGGGGAATCAAGATGATACCCACACCAGAACCTGTTTTGCACTTAGACCCATCAAAATATAATTCCCAAATATCATCCTGTTGAATAGCTAGATTATTATTGTTAGGAAATTCCATAGAAGTAGAATCTTCATCTAGACAAGGACTAGGAGCTTTAGCTAAGTAATCTATCAATGCTTGTCCCTTAATAGTTTTTTGAGAAATAAAATTAAGATCAAATTCAGTTAGCAACATAACCCATTTTGCTAATCAACCAGAAAGATCAATTTGTGAAAAGAGATGTTTCAAAGGATCAAACTTGACAATCACATTAACTTCGGCATTTATAAGATAATTCCCTAGTTTCTGACATGCATAAACTATGGCTAGACATTGTCTTTCTAAATCTATATATCATATTTCATAATCAATTAAAGTCTAACTAATGTAATACACAGGTTTTTCTTTACCATTGTCATCAATTTGAGCTAACAACACACTCATAGCCCATGGAGTTGCTAAAGTATATAATTGAAATGGTTTATCAAAATTTGTAGGTTGCGAGATAGGAGGATTCGCAAGATACTCCTTAAATTTCTCAAAAGTTTGTTTACACTCATTCCAAGAGAAAGTGGTATCCTTTCTAAGAAAGGAAGTAAAAGGAATAGTTCAATCAGCTAAATTAGAAATAAAGTGATGAATAGCTTGTATTTTTCCTTGTAAACTTCGTAACTGAGAAATATTCTTAGGAGGAGGCATATTAACAATAGCGTCAATATTTTTAGTATCTACCTCAATGCCTCGCTTAGAGATTATAAATCCTAATAATTTACCAGAATCAACTCCAAAGACACACTTCTTAGGATTCAATCTCATATTATAACTTCTAATTCTTTCAAATATCTATCGTAAAATAGTAACATGATCTTCTCTTTGTATAGATTTTGCCAAGATGTCATCCACATAATCTTCAAGAATCTTATGAAAGTAATCATGAAAAATTAGAGTCATAGCCCGTTGATAAGTTGCTTCTGCATTTTTTAATCCAAAAGGCATCATGACCCAACAAAAGGTTCCCCAAAGTGTTATAAATATAGTCTTAAATTGATCTTTAGGAGGGATAAAGATTTGATTATACCCCGAAAAACCATCCATAAAAGATAACAAAGCATGACCTGTTGTTGAATCCATAATCATATCAATATTAGGTAGCGAGAAATCATCTTTCAAGGATGCCTTATTTAAATCTCTAAAATTAGTGCATGTCCTTATCTTATTTTCTCCTTTTGACACAGGCACAATGTTTGAAATCCAATCAGAATAGTCAATAGAATGGATAAATCTAGAATCCAATAATTTTTCAATTTCACCTTTAACTAACAAAGCAATTCATGGATTCATCTTTTGAATTTTTTGTTTCATAGGTTTCATATTTGGTTTTAGAACAATGTTATGAGTAACTATCTTAGAATCTATACCTGGCATATCTGAATATGTCCAAGTGAACATATCCTTAAATTCAAGCAAAAGGGAAACCAATTGATCACGTTGATCCTGATTCAAACATTTCCCATTTTTTATCAACCTTTCAGAGTTATTCTCATCCACTTGAATATCAATAGTTTCAGTGATTAACAAATCACTTCTTATCAGAGAATCCATCAGTAAAGGAAGAATATCATGTTCTTCATGTTCTCCAAAATAAGAATCTATGTTTAAACAATAAGGCTTTCCTCGTTTGTGATGAAACTTAGGTAGATCCTCATAAACCCCTAAAAATTCCATTAAGGCTTCATCTTTAGGAAAAATATCCAAATAAGAGTGTTGATTAAGGTCAATAAGCAATGGGTTAACCAATTTCAACTATCCACTGCAAATGTGATTAACATTAAGAAGAAAAGCCAATGGTTGTCGATAAGGATTAAATCCTAATCCATATGTATGATCATAGACGTCATTATCCAAAGGTACTTGTATACCTTGTTCATATTTACCACATCCTTTCCCATTAAATCCTGATTTCTTAAGCAAATGATAACTAGGACCATATCTATCAGTCATGTTAGAAGGAGTCTAAGGAGTGACATATGTCACAATGTCATAACAATCAGGCTTTCTAGTGTCAATCATTTCATTAATCGAAGCAGCAACAAAATTATTTTTTAATTCTTCAAACAATGGAGAAGAAATAAATTTTTTTTTCTCAAATTCATTTTATTGCATCATGAATTCCAAATCAGAGACCTTATATTCTCTGATAAATGTAGGATTAAAATCCAATGTCCCCTAATCATCCTCAGTCAAGGACGAAGAAGAAGATAGAGCTTCTTATTGTTGAATCTCACATTGTTTCATCTTAGATTATTATGTCTCCGACTATTTTTGAATCTCTTTATTAGGTTGAATAGGTTCAGAGTTCTTAGCATATTCTACATTTAGGCAAGGGTTCAAGGCATCGTCTACATGTAATTTATACATTAGGTTGTTATAGATGAACCTAACCTTGCGATGAAGAGTAGAAGGAACTGCATGCATAGTATGGAACCAAGGTCTTCCTAAAAGAAGGTTATAATTGAGAGGTCCAGGCATAACATGAATAGGAGTATTTAAAATAATCGAACCTACTTTAACAGGTAAGGTAGTAATACCCAAAGTTCTTTTTGCAATATTGTCAAATCCACGTATAGGAACATTATTAGGTTGAATAGTAGATAAATCAACCTTAATCACCTTGAGCATATCCATGCTACAAACATTAAGTCCAGATCCATTGTCAATTAAGATTCTACAAATGATACTCTTATTAATCGAGATAGCCACCATAAGAGCATCATATTGATTCTGCACCTCTAAAGAAGGTAAATCATTATTAGAAAACATAATAGGAGGTACAGAAGGCATAGTATGCATACAATCGAAAATAGAATGAATGTTTTCTTGATTAGGAGGTGAAGCAGGAAGAGTAGATAAAGCTTTTTGCAATGCCTCATGATATGTCGGGGATGTTTGAAGTAATTCCCATAAAGGTATCTTAGCAGGAGTAGCACGTAATTGGTCAACTAAGTTGTACTCCTTAAAGGTAGATGGATACCTAGGTGCTTGAGGAAGCATAGGTTGAGAAGGAGGTAAAGAAACTAGAACAGTAGGCTCAGGGTTATTCCATGTGTGATAAGCATGTGAAATGGAATCAATGTTGTCAAAGAAATCCAAAGGATCTCTAGGTTTACCCTTAATTGTTATATGAGGACATCCTTTTACTGTCATCAAAGGTGTAGGATAGATCATTGTAGGTTTATCAATGTTGAAAATAGTGGGACGTGAAGGTAACCATGCACACACCCTATGGTAAAGGTCAATTGGAGAGGTTGTGGAGGAGAGTGCAATAGGAATAAGATCCATGGAGACCATATTTGAACTATTTTCATCCTCACTACCATGTATCTCATTAGGGATTCTATCCTCTTGTATAATAAAAGCATCATCAAAGTACCCAAAACAAGAATCATACATGTTGAATACAAAGAAAGTACTAAAAGCATGAAAAATATAAATATTTTTGTATTTTTAAAGGAATTTTGCAATTTTTTTGTATTTTTGAAATATAAATGCAAGAAAGAAATCTACAAGATTTAAATCTAACACCATAAAATAAAGAGTTGTCATAAACGGGTTCACCAAAATGAATATGGTTAAAATGGAAACTTAGTAATGTACCTAACATTCAACACATATTCATTTGAAATTGAATTTGGAATTGGAATAGCATAAATAAATCTCAAAAAATCAATTAGGTCAAGATACATACCTCATCATGAAATTGATTCATAAATACCTATTTTTTGAAGTCTGTGTACACTTTCTAGAAAATCCAAAACCTATCCTGGACTGGAAATGTCGAGATGGTGAAAACCCAGAAATCTTTCTCCAAAATAGCTCAGCTCGGGTTTAACCCTCATAAAAGGTGAAATACTACATTTTTTATTTGAATTTTGATTCGAATTCTATTCACAGATCCCAGAAGTTAGGCAAAAAGGGTACTCAGATTTGTCCTCTAATTCTCACAAGAGCAACTATAGATATCTGAGAAGGGGACTTTTGGGGTGGTTATATAGGGTTTTGCCTTAGTCAAACCCCTGTTTTGGTGGTCTCCACCTCCACGAATAGCTAATTGAAATAGAATGTGTTTGTGTATGTATTGAAAGTGCAATGCCAAGATCTAATCCTCTAGATAAAAAACCTAGCATGAATATGCATGAAATATCAATGCATAGATTTGAATGAGATAGAAAAGCATACCAAGCCCCCAAGGCTAAAGTACTTCTACCAAACTCACAATCTGTAATTGCTACTCCATGATTGAATCCTTGAATGCTTGAAAATTGATGATGGTGGATCAAGGAAGAAAGGATCTCTCTTGCTCCAAATATGAGTCTGCAAAGATGCTTGATGTCAACAATGGCTTGATCTTCTATATCTTCCTCTTGCTAACCTTCACCTTCACTATTCCTCCCTTGCTTGAATTCTTGTTTGCACTTGAGAGCTTGCAATTGCTTGAGATGAGATGTGAAAATGAGAGAGGAAGGCCTCCTTTTATAGTGAACTAGGGCACACTCTCCTAGAGGGGCCACCTTAGAGAATTAAATCCCAATTAGGTCCTCACCTTTAGAAAATATACCTAGATTAAATGCAATTAAAGGATTTACCATCCTGAAACCCGAAAGCTCAAAGCCCAAAAATTAAGGATCTTGAAAATTTGGAGAAAGGGGTCAATGTCAAGGTTGGACTTGACCTAGTCAGGGTTGAGCTTGACCTTGACCTAGTCAGGGTTGACCTTAGACATTGACCCTGGCCCCAAGTTGACTCAAAACCACGTCAAGAGGTCCTAGGGATGCCTAGAAACCTAGAACTAATGCCAGAATAGGATAGAATGTTAGGGATAGACATAAAATACTATGATTATCATGATGAAGGCTAGGAGGACCTATTTCTAAATCCTACCTAGAAAATAGAGCCATGGAAGAGGGAAATTTAGGAGAATCCTAAGGATCCTAACCGTAATTTCACCTAGAATGAAGAAGATGAGTGCAAAATACATCCTAAATACATGTCTACCATGATAAATGTATTAAAAGAGGGTGCTAAACCTATCAAGATGGAAGTGCTTCCATTTTAAGATGATATAGAAACAATGTAGGCTAAGAGCTTTCTAGAAGTGACACCAAAAGCACACTTCTTAGGGTTTAGTCTGAGACTAAACTTCTCCATTCGATCTAGTATTTTTCTCAAATCATTTAGATGTTTAGATCTTATCATAGATTTTTCCAAAGTATGATCAACATAATCCTCCATAGTTCGATGCATCATGTCTTGGAAGATAGATGTCATAGCTCTTTGATATGGAGCACCAACATTCTTAAGCCCAAATGGCATGACATTCCAACAGAAGGTACCCTATGCACATGTGAAAGCAATTTTTTCTTGATCCTCTGAAGCAATTTTTATTGGGTTGTATCCACAAAATCTATCCATTGAAGAATACATCTCAAAGCCTGCAGTCATGTCCACTATCATATCGATATTTGGTAATGGAAAATCATCCTTAGGGCATGCTTTATTTACATCTCTAAAATCTATGCATACTCCTATAGATTTGTCTAGTTTTGATACTAGAACTATGTTAGAGATCCATTCTACATAATCAATAACTCTGATGAATCTGACTTTTAATATTTTCTCTAATTCATCTTTGACCAAGAGTGCAACATGTGGATGCATCTTTCTCAATTTTTGTTTAACAGGTTTGACCCCTGGAGCTATAGATAAATGGTGCATTATAAGATCAAGATCCAACCCTAGCATATTTGAATATTTATATGCAACATTGATCTTTTTCTTTGTTAGGAATGTAGTAATTCTTTTCTTTTCTTCTTCTAATAAGGATTGGGCTACATGGATCAACTGTGGTTCTTCTATTATTCCCAAGTTGATAGATTGAGTGGGCTCAATCAGTACTAGAGATCTGTCCTATAAATGACTTGGAAGGACATCAAATATATCATCCTTAGGTGCCTTAGAGAGGTTTTTTCCTTCAGATACATCTTTTATTTTTACTTTTGTAGGTTTTGAGACTGCCACAAGGTGGTTTTCACCCTCAGAACTCCTTTTCTTTTTATTTTTATTCTTATTCTTTTGAATAAGATACTTGATGTCTAACTCCATCATGCTAATTCTTGATTCATTGATGGAAGTCATCATAGGCTCAACTGCACTGAGGTAGCAAGAAAGGGCATAGTCATTTGGAAAGCTATAAATATTGTGGCTTAGATTCATGGAAGTTTGGTGAAGAAGTTCAGGATGTTGGATAGTCAAAGTGGGGAAAGATTGGGAAATAGTGTTTATGGATATGGATCTGTCATCATTGGTCCTAACTTCACTCTTGAGTTTTAAGGTGATATTAAAACTCAAAATGTTTAATTTGTGAATAGGATCATTGTCATTGTGGGAGTCCAATTCAGCCATAGGTGGATCAAACTCATTAAGTTTGTCATTTCACTCTAGACTTACGTTGGGTTTAGGTGCATATTGGTGAATAGCATCAACATATTTTTATATGATAAGCTCATCTTTCTCTGGAATGGCTCCCCATTCATAGTCATTGGATTCCTCATCTATGACTCTAGGAAATTTGAGAACATGTATGAAATCAGGATGGATTCCCCAAGAAGGGTTTCCTTCTAATTTTGATTTGAATTCATACTCATGAGAATCTATCTCAGAATCACTATGTTGTTCCAATTGTTCAATTATTTGGATAGATTCAATTGATTCCTCTTGTTTGATTTTAGTAGTAGGTTCTTGTGTTTCTACTACATTGATTCTTTTGATTGGGTCATCCCCAGCCTCAAGGAGGTCTTTTATTTATTTAGGAAAATGATCATAAGGAATGAGCTCATCAATGGTGCCTGAATCATCACTGTCAGATTGTTCTATTTCTTCCTTTGGTTGAATTGTTGTTGATGGTTCAATCTATTCTAAGACATGTGGAGAGTTCTTGCTAAGATAGAAAGGCTTCTTTTGATATCCTAGACCTATTGTATTATTGTTTGTTTGACCATTATGGTCAAGAGGTGATAGAAGACCTTTAACTTGTAGTCCTAGAGGTCCTTTTCTAGTGTATCCCATCTTTGTGATTAATTTATCTCCTAGTCCATATAACTTTTGAGTAATTTTGCTTGAAGTGGAGTCACATTTATGGACTAATTGGGATTGAGACTCATCCTTGTATAACCATGCAAGCATGGCTTCATCTTCCTCAAACTCTTGTTTAGATATTTGCTTTGTGACAAAGCTTCCATTGAATATGACCTGGGAATATTTAGCTATAGGTTTCACTTTGTCAGAAGGTTGTCCATAAGATTTTGGGGACAACGGGAGAGATGTGAGAGATAAAATAGGTTCCATTGTGTATTTTCCCATACCATTGTCTTTAATTTTGACTTCTTTAGAAAGTTCTTCTATCTTGGATGTTGAAGCAATGTATAGGTGCTTAGTGGAAGATTCTCTGTTATTAGGAACAAGTTTATCAACACTTTCTTTCAATGCATTGCAAGTTGTAGATAGGTCAGCTGGAATCATCACCTCTACTCCTTCATAGGGAAATTTCACACATTGATGGTATGTGCAAGGAATAGCTCTCATTTCATGTATCCAAGGTCTCCCTAGAAGGATGTTGTAAGCCAAAGGTAGATGAAGAACTTGACATGTGATATCTCTGATAACTGGACCTGTTCTGATAGGAAATCATAGAAATAGTTCTCTCTCCACCATTTCAGTTTAGGTTCAGGATCAAAAAATTTTATCTTAGGCAAGGTGATGATGTTGTTGGCCAACAGAGTTTTCATGGTGAATTCCAAAGGGTCTCCAAGAGGAGTAAACTTGCGTTTAGGATTTGTAGCCCAAGGTTTATAGTCAGATGACTTCTTGTTTGATTCTATTTCTTTTTCCTCTAAGGCTTTGATAGCTTGGGTGCCAATAGTGAGATTGAAAGCAGGTGCCTTAGATGGGGCACAAATAGTATCAATTACACCATCTATGATGATGCCTTTATTCTTGTTCTAGTTTTTGCCTTTGTCTTTAGAACTAGATCTAGATTTGTACTTGTCCTTTTGAAGTGATATGTCTCCTTTTTGTACAAGTACTTTCTCAATTTTGATTGCATTTTCTACCATTTTATCAAAGGATGTATGATTTTTCATTTTCAAATGGTAGTTGATTTCTAGAACAAGATTGTTGATGAAAATTTCCAGCTTCTCAATTTCTGGAATGGGTCTAGCATATAGAGAAAACTTTTTACTCCATTGTTTGAGAAAAGTGAGGTATGGTTCTCCTGAGTTCTATTTCAGATTGCAAATGTCAATCATGGTGACTGAATGCTGGATGTTGTATGAGTATTGTTAATAGAACAATTTGATTAACTCCTCAAAAAATTTTATGGTTGGAGGCATTTTTGAGAATCAATGAATAGCTGACCCTCCTAGAGATTGAGGGAAAGGATGCATTAGGTAGGTTGGTTCATGCATGAACTCCAAAGATTTAGTATAGAATTCTCTGACATGATCTTGAGGATCAAATTTTACATCGTATTTGTCATATTTAGGCATCTCTACTCTTTTATGGAATGGCGGCATGTACAAGTCTTTATCAAATGGAAAAGGGCATAGAGCCTCCATGGAAAACTCCTTAGGTTCCTTTTCTTTCTCTAGTTTATTGAGCTTGACTTGCATGGAATGCATCTATTTTATCATGGGTGTAATAGGAGTCTCTTCCTCATGTGTAATGATATCTTCAACATTAAAGTTGAGAGGAAGTTTAGCTCCTTGTCGAGCTAGATCTAGGAGTATGCCTCTCTGTCTTCTTTCAAGAAATGCCTCATCATTTTCTTGAAGTTATCATCATTTTGATATCGAGCAATTTCAGAAGGTGTGGGTTCTTGATCCACACCATGTTGAGATTAATGTCCTTGGGAACCTTGGCTTGTGCTTCCTCCTTGAGACATAGTGTTGCTATGAGGAGTGTTTGGGATTGATTGATGTAGGGTTGTTTGGTTACCTACATGAGTTGATGCAGGAGGAGTGACGTAACCACCTATCAAGAATAGATTTCCAAGAGCATCTTCTTTGAATTTAGTAGTGTCATAGGGTTGATGAAATGTCTTTGCTATCACAGAAGAGGCTGTTGAAGAGAATTTGGGTTGTTCTTGTTTTTGCTGTGATGAAGCTCTAGTTTCCACCATTAACCTTGGGTGAATCAAAAGAGAAAGATGAAGACAACTGAAGAATGACTTGATTCAAGAAGATTGAATGATGCAACCTTGTAAATATTGGATTGATTGAAGATTAGATTGGATGCAAATGAAGGATAGTGTGCCCTAGTAGTATGGGTAGATGCCCAAAAGATGGTGGATACGAGCTCGCAACACTTAGCCATTTTTGTTGTAGATTGAATTGAAGATAATTTTGACAATGTTTTGACACAAGATGAAAAAGACTCAAATCGATAGATCATAAGGCTAGATCAGACTCAAGAGACCACTTCAGGAAAATAGATTGGATTCTTTCTAGTTTCTACTCTGTTCCTAACATAATAATTTTTTTGACAAAATCTGGAAGTAGGCCGTAAAAACTAGATTTCTGGCAATTTTGGCAAGTGTCTAGGAATTTTTCAAAATTCTCATATGACTTTCTCTAGGCTCATATGAGTCTGGGTAGGCTCTGGCATGACAATTGTCAAGACTTGTATGACAACTGCAACGCTCGTACGATAGTTGATAGCAGGTTTTTTTTTTGCTTTTATTTTCTGACAAAAATTCTACGACAATATACAAGCTCTCATATGACAATCCGGGGATTCTGATATGACAAAGGGTCAAAAATTGTATGACTTTATGATTCTGTGGGATGACTTTTGACTCCAAAAAGGAATTTTTTCTTCAAATTTTGCAATTTCTCAGTTTTCAGAACTAGTTTGTTTGTAAGATTTTCTTTGTTTAGGTTTACAGATTTGTGTAATAGTTTGGGATCGTGCTTTCTTAAAGACCATATATATAGAAAACATGCAGAACAATAAGAAAAGGGAAGAAATCAATTGTTTGAAAATAATGAACAAGGGAAAAAGAAACCTTCCGCATGAACAAGCAATAGTGACTTATTGTGCTAATCCCTAGGAATGCTACTTGTGTATGTTCTCAAAAGTTTTTCAATAATGCACATAGTCCTAGAAAATGAAAAATTTGGCTTCACTAGGGTTTGTAGTAATGGTCTAACTCTGCAACTATTGTGATCTCAAGAGGGCGAACTCCAATCCAGGTGCATCAAGGTTTTGACATAGTCTGAGAATTTAATCAATCAAGAGCTACTAGGGAGATCTGACAGCCCAACAAGAGACCAAACTCATGGAGATTTCTTCCACAAAGACATTTATATAGAGCTTGCTACTACCATGACAAAAATGGCTATTACCACTTGAGGTTCCATCCATGTGGTTGACCCAATAAAGAGAATGTCTAATACGGTTAACCCTCTCTAAAGGTGACTCACAAAAGATACCACATGGGGGCTTGGTAAAGGAAGTAGAGAATAATCCTATAGCCTTATCACTTTTAACTAAACACAATAGACAGATTAATCTGACATGCTAAGACTGAAATTATCTCTCCAAGATTTGTGATGTCAACAACTATGTTCTATCAATCTCTCCAGAGAGAGAACATATCGATCAAAAGCTGAGGACCAAACCAAGTAGAACATGAGACAATCATAGTATCCTCCCTACCCATAAGGGGATCTATCTTCAAGAAGAGCTTCGCATGCATGAACAAGCGACTGAAGTCCACTCTCTCTAGATCATCCACAAATAGTGTTCATAGGGCATATTTACTATGTGTAACAGATATGCAAAAAGCAAATCTATGTTCATTTTATAGCCCAAAACTGAAGTGTGAATTATGAAAGTTGTAAAGGAACTCAAGCTTGACACAAGAGAGTTCATTTTATGTCCCAAAATTAAGTTTTATCAGATGTAATAGAAAACCTAAGTTCCTCGCAACATGCTTAGTAGATTTTACCTGTTTTAGCAATTTTTGAGCATTTGTCTTCTATCTTTTGTACCCATGGGATGTACCTGCACTTGCACCTGTAAACCACTATTATGAAAAACTTAACTATTCTTGTACATGAAACCCAATATTATAAAAATCCATAAAAAAAAAACACAACTTGTCAACCCCATGTGGTAGAAAATCAGGTTAGTTAAAGATAATATGTCATTTGATAATCGAAAAACCTGCAGTCATAAAAAATTAGATTCTAACCAGTCTGCACTAAATCAATCATAACTTTTTAAAATCAAGACCAAATTAATTCAAACCAATGGAAAATGAAATCTAACTCAAATACCTTTCCAAAAATATAAATTTCAAATCTATATCATGTCATATGAGCATGTACCAATAAAAACATCAGTCGGATTCATAAAATCAGGTTATGACCAGTCTGTACTAAAATGATCATAACTTTTTCAACTCAAGACTAAATTAATTAAAACTAACTGAAAATGAAAGATAACTCAAATAACTTTCCATAAATATAAATTTTGGATCTGTATCATGTCATATGTGCATGTACCAATAAAAACATCAGTCAAATTTCATAAAATCAAGTTTTGACCAGTCTGTACTAAAATGATCATATCTTTTGCAAATCCAGACAAAATTAATTCAAACCAATGGAAAATGAAAGATAACTCAAATAAATTTCCATAAATATAAATTTTGGATCAATATAATCTCATATGTGCATGTACCAATAAAAATACTAGATGGATTTCTTGAAAAATAGCCCAAAAATTTATCACAAAACTCATAAAAATTAACCTTGTGGTCGTGGGTTTGAGAAAAATGATAGAAATTTGATATAATAGAATGGAAACCCATTTCAAGGCCCTACGGTGGGCACCAAAAATATGTGTGTGAAAATTGTACCTAGCTGGGGACACAACACTTTAGTAAAACATTAGAGGTTAGCAAAATCAAAATTTGCAATTAATTGAAACTAAGCTAACCAGGCAATTTACTACCTTCTAGTAGGTGTGAGTATGGCATTCTTAGATTAGATCAAGATCAGTGACAATGCAACACATAAATGAAGGATTTAAAATGCAAAACATGAATTACTGTATGAATGCAGATTAATCTATTTTTTTAGATTTTGTATGCAATAAGATGAAAAACTCGATATGAAACTAATCTAGAATTGAATGAAATGATATGCAAATTAATCTAACAATGATATGCTATGAAACCTAAAAAATAATAACAAAAATCTCACAATCACCTTGTGTGCAAGAGCTTGATTCTTCAGATGTCTATTCACGAGAGTAAGTATGCAAATTCGAGGGATTGAGAGATTGAATGCGCAGAGCCTTATTTTTATAGAAATCCAGGGTTTGAGGATGCATAGGAAAAACCATAAATCACTCTTGATAAACTATGGTTGATGTTTGAGTTAACAAGAAATTAAGAATAAATAAACTCATAAAATCATGCAAAAGTAGTTTTTATCTCAAAATAGAGTTTAGTTCTCTTTTTCAACTCATCATCAGATGTTAAGTTTAGAAAGTTAACAAATTGAAATTGAAAATTGATTTAAAGTTAACTACTTTTTTGATTGTGCATGATTTAATATGAATTAATTTAATAAATAAAGTGATTTATTTTCAACTTAACTAATTTTGAATTAAAATAATTGATTTATGGGTTAATCAATTATTAAATCAAACTTTATTCCAATTAAATCATTAAATTTGACAACTTTGGTTTTAAATCAATTAAATAAATATTCAATTGATTGTTTGTGGGAATTTTGATTTATTGTCAAAATAAAAACAATATTAATTAGAAATAAATGTAATTAAATCTAATTAAATAATTAAGTGGCAGAATTAAATTAATTAACTAAATATTCATCATATTCAATTAATCAACTTTAGGATAAATAATGACATTTATCACCAAATAATATTCAATTAAAGATAATTATGATAAATTAGGAATATTCAAGGAATATTCCCTAATGCAGAATTAAGACAATCAATTATGTTTTTGATAAACTGATGTGCAAATGTGCCTTAGGTTAGGACTTTGATGTTGATTTTGATCGAATTGTTGATGTAAGAGGTTAATGAACCTATAGCCCATTTTTGGGGTATTACACTACCTATTTACCCACCTTTTAGCCTTGAAGGCCATTCTTGCTCATATTGGAAAGATTGTTTTCATGGCATGTTTGTTGACCTTATTGCATGCAATAATCCTTAATACATTATTAAATGACCCAATAGGTCTCACTTCATCCCTTAAAACACTTTAAAAACTATAAAACATTACCCTATTGCATGGTGACCCTTCTAGGTCTTCTTGCCTCACATTGGCAAGGTTGCATACATTGACTCATCTTGCTACAATTTATAATTTTTTGGCACTAACGGCCATGACTACAATGTTTCAAGACCTTTTAGGTCTTTGTAGTCTTCATAGGTCTCCAAATCCTCTTAGCTCTCCACTAGGATCATGAAGTGATACCTATATCCATGTTGCGTCTCTCTCTCTCTCTCTCTCTCTCTCTCTCTCTCTCTCTCTCTCTCTCTCTCTCTCTCTCTACTTTTGTGTTTCTTGCATAGGATGCACATGCTATAGTGCACTCACTCTATGCAAGACTAAGCATTACACCTCTCTCTCTCTCTCTCTCTCTCTCTCTCTCTCTCTCTCTCTCTCTCTCTCTCTCTCTCTCTCACACACACACACACACACACACACACACACACACACACACACACACACACACAAACACCACTTTTGTTTTTCTCGCATAGGGCGCACACGCATAGCGCGCTCGCACTATGAAAGAATATGCATTACACTTTTATGATTTTGCACAGGGTGCACATGCTATAGCACACTCGTGCTATTCTAGACTAAAAAAAATGGTCTTATCTATTAGAGATCTCGTGAAAGATGCCCACTTTTTCTGTAAACTGTCCTATTTCTATATTTTATCTTCAAAATATTCACTTTTCATGGTGTTGAAGGTTACAAATAAGCATATTCTATTAATTTGCACCACCTTTTTGTTTAAAAATCAACATCAAATTGTGAAATTCAATCATTCTTTACCGAAATTTGTCGATTAAGGTAAGTTTTTTTAATTTTTTACCCATGAAATGTGAATAAAGAGTCTTTTGGTTTATAATTGGTATGATATAGACTTGTTCAATACATAATTTGATATAATTGTAATAAATTTATATTATAATTTGTCATATTGTAAGAGATTTACATTATAATTTGACTTATTGTAATAGATTTATATTATATTTTTAAAATTGTAATCAATTCATATGCAGAAATTATCATCATGCCGAGGAAATGAGCAAAGACTTTAACACCAGAAGAAAAGGGAAAGAATGAGACAACTTTGTGAACACAAAAAATTGCATACCATAGAAGAATATTTTTATTTGGATGAGGAACATGAAACATCAATATAGAGTAAGAGAGAATTGGAATTGGAAACAAAAAGATAATGAATGAGAAACTCTCATGCAACAAGACAATTGAATTATGAAGATGCAGGCACATCATCTATGAGTTTCCAAGTTGAAGAGACATCATCATCCAATGTTTGAGGCACACCGTTGTATCATGTTAAAAGCACACCATTGTCTACTTTTGAAGGTGTGGGAACACCCTTGTATCATGTTGAATTCACACCATTGTCTACATCCCAAGGTGTACGCACCCCCTTGTATCATGTTGAAGGTACATCATTGTCTACATCCCAAAGTAGAGGCACACAATTGTATCATGTTGAAGGCACACCATTATCTACATCCCAAGGTGTAGGCATAACATCATATCATGTTGAAAGAAATCAAGATGGTATGCAATTCACACATAATGTTTTTGATGCTCCTAGAATTATTTATAGAAAGCCAAAATATTTAATTGATATTGATACTAACATTTTGCAAGAAATGTCTAACAAGATTCCCAAGCGTACTTGTCAAAGAAATACTAACCATATTTGGAGATCATTTTTTGAGAATTTAAACATGACAGGAAGATGTCAACTACTTATTGAAATGATGAGAAATTTGAAATTTAGGCCTTGTTATCAGTATTTTACTCATCTTTGGAAGCCTAGTTACTAAGTTAGACTACTACACCCTAGTTTGAAATTATTAGTGGTCTTTCTTAATATTTGTGTTCTTTTCAAGGTACATGAAAGAAAAAAGGAAATGAACCACATCTAAGAATTACATGTGCATGTATCAATGTTAATTATGTTGTACGAAAGGAAAAGAAACTAAGCATAACATTTATCCAAGCTCACACAGGCCTTGAGCATAGTTGTTGTCAGAATTCAATGAATAAGTGCAGATATACATGAAGTAATGAGCATGAAGTACAAGGGTACTAGAAACTACTTGGTATTGAGGTAATAGATCTAGTCCTATCCAGAAAGCTTTTGTGGTCCAAAACCTGGAAGAAGAGAGGAGGAGATATGGGTTAGATCCAATGGATCTAAACAATGCATGGTACCACAGTATTCACAAAGATGCATATATGTACTCAGCCATACACCTCTGGAAAGGGCTGTGCTTAGGGCACATGCATAAAATGAGGCTCCAAAACTAAAAGGAACACCATGTTTTTCATTGACATGTTTGTTCCATGTGTAGATATAGGTTTGTTCACAGGCAAATCAAGTGAGGCATGGTCAAAAGCACTGGTAGCTTTATTAAATAGCATGAAAATGTTTAAATCTACATCTCAAGGCCAAGAAAAGAAGCTATGGATAAAATAATGTAACTGCATGATGCTAGTAAAGGTACAATCTTGTAAAATAATTAAGCTTCTCACATTTTATGTGCTTTTAGCCAATGAAAGTTTTTATCACCATGAAGAAGTGACAATGCATTAAGAGGAGCTATGCTTAAAATGTGAACAATAACAAATGATCAAAGCAAAGGAATAATAGTCAAGCATGGATAAGTAATAGATAGTATCATGAAGATATCGAATGAGGTTATCAATGGTACACCAATAACATGCAACAATAAAAGAATGAAGTCATCATAATGTGACATCATGATGTCCAACAAGTTCACAGGCTCGAATACAATGGGCACTCAAAGCATGTACCATATCAAAACTTGATGCATCCTGAGAATCAAAAACAACAATGAGTTGCAAGTGTGGCTCATGACCTTTCGAGGTGGTGGCAGTGATTAAATCACAAATCAAGGAAAAAGATAATAGTTCAGGCCTTAAAAATCATTGAACAGTGAAACTTCATAGGCCTAGAAAAGCCATGAGTATCTAAGTAATAGAAATCTATCATATGTACACATTCAAACCTCAATAGTAAAAGGTCAATGCTAGAGCACGGGTCTCCAGGCTCCCATAGAACTAGTAAACAATCAAATACAGTGTATGAGCATCTTATTTTATAGCTCACGGCCCCAAGATTGGCAACAATGAGAATGATAGCAGAACATAAGCTCACAGGTCTCATAGAAGTAACACCATGGTATCTATAGCTCTTGAGGATCCTTAGTTGGGCTATAAAATAGTGAGCATACCATGATCCCCTAGCAAAACCTACAAGCTAGCATGGTAAGAAATGAACACATACACCAACAAGTATAGAATTAGTCTTCCAATCGCCCATATGATAGCTCCATCAATGGCACCATGTACGAAGCACACAACAACAGAGATTGGGGGTAGTGATCAATGATAGCTCATGGGTTACCAGATTCAATGGGCATGGCATTATCATGACATTCCTTAGCGATAAAGGTAAAAATGATGAGCAATAGAGGGGTTAAGCAATGATGCCAATCCATAAGGATGCCCTGTTCCAAAAGTTCACGAACCATGAACCAAAATAGTAAACACCATAAGCAACAACGACAGTTGATAGCACATTCAATAATGTCACAAGTGGCTCATAGGGTTGAGATCAAGCATAAATAGTAAAAATCAAGGGGGCATGGTCAATATGACATAGCATGATGTCACAAATGAGAAAGCACAATAGGTGTCTTTTGGCTCACAAGTTAATGTCACTGTAAAGTAGAATGCAATGAAATAAAAAATCATAGTGCCCTAGCAACCTGTGGGCTTAACATGAAAGTAAGAGGTTCATGGTGCCCCATCAAATACAAAAAAAATATACAAGCATATGACAAGATCAACAACAACGAGTCTCTAAACAATTACCATGCCCTAGCTCACAGGCTTTAGAGGCTAGATGGTGAGCATGAGGTTTCACAAGTTGTGGTAACAATAAGGAGATGGCTAAGATGGTAGAGACAATATTGTTAATACAGGTTTTTTCATGGGCTCCACAAGAAACGAGCGCTAGTGATGAGTATGTTACAGAAATATAAGCACAAAGAATTTTAGTAAATGAATACAATAGCAAGCCCTCAAATACCTTTGAAACCAAGTATCTAAAGTTAAAAGATGTGTCCAGGATTGTTCACGGGCCCCAAATAAAAAACACAGTCCAATAAAATGAAAGTGATAGAGATACTATGCCCTCAAAATTTCACAGGGGGCTGAATACATATTATGAACAAAATATGCAGTATCATTAAAATAAAGAATTAAATGCCAATGCTCTGAAAGCCAAAAATAGGAATTAACATCACTGTGCCCTCAAAAATCAAGAGGGAGAGTTAACAAAATGAATTCCTATCAAAACCTACCTCATTTCATGATGCCATGAAATCCAACATAGCTGTTTCTAAATCTGAATTCAGAGAATCAAATGTAGAGATGGAAACTTTCCAAGTGCTAGGGATTGAGGAGTCTACTGCCAGTAGACTTTCCTCATCCTCAATGAGGGTTTTGGGGAAACATTTCTTACTAATGTTGTGACATATGTGTAAAAGATGGGAACGAATTTTGAAGCATGGTGAGGGTTTTATTTGGGGAAATTTTCCTAAGGTCATTATTTTGGAGTTAAATTTAATGCTAGTATTATGTTTGAAAGAGGGGCCCTTTTTTTTAGAGTATATAAGCATATGCATGGGTTTATTTGATAATTATTAAATATGTTCTCTCACTTATGTGATTGAGAGCTATTTATTAATTTAGTGGTAAAATTTAGAGTCATAGGTGTTAGCATGTGCAAAAAATTTCATGGCTCCTAGTCTTTTCCCCTGCTCTCTGCAATGATTTTTTTCTGCTCCCTGGTTAAACCTTAGGCAAAATGTTTAGAATCTAGCCGTTAGGTTTCAAAATTCAAATATGCCCTAGCTTTATTCTTTTCATGCATTACCTTTTTCACGGGTCACTTAAACACCTCTTTTGCATGTGCCTTTTAAGTTTCGACATCACCCCGGTTCACAGTTAGTCTTTCTCTCTGGCGGGTCCCTTTATTTTTCCTAAGTCCGCAATCGCGCACTGCGATTTTAATATTTTTCTTAAGGTTCTTGGCTTTATCTTCCTGGGCCTAGTTTCTGACAACATTTTAATCAAATGGCCAACATGTCTTCTCATGCGATCTGTCAGACCCTTCAGATCATGAGACAATCATCGATTTGGAATCTCGCGGTTGCGGAGTTATCAGTGGGTCTGCCTACCATATGCCTTGTCAACATTTTTGGATTGGTCCACGGGTTAGTGATTGTGCGTGTGTCAGTGGGACCTAAATTTCCGAAGGCTCAGTGGGCCCTGATGATGTTAGAAGATCCTATGATGGGTGTAAGTTCTCAAGAGATTTGTCAGACCTTTGCAATCTTACGCCAGCCGTTGATGTTACTTTTCTTAGGTGACAGTTCGTCGGTGGGTCCTGTTTGCCAAGTAGTTCTTTTGTGCCATGCTATTCTGAGTTGGTGGGTTTTCATTCATCTATGTGTTGATGAGTTGGTTTATGTCAGAGGGCTCGCATTGAAAGCTTTTAATCTAACAATTAGTGTATGATCTCAAGGAATATTCCAAGCCTTTGAGATCATGTGCCATCCGTCAGATTTTATTCCATTTTGCCAGGTTGCCTGTTGTGCTTAGTGGGTCCGATGTGACACGCATTCTTGTAGTTGGAGGTTTCTTATTGGTTGACGTGGATGTGCTCAGGAGTGGGGCTGTTGTCAGAGGGGTCTATGATGAGGATAGATCCTATGGTGGGCGTAAGTTCTCAAGAGATTTGTAGACCTTTGCGATATTACGCCAGCCGTTCATCTTGATGCCTAAGGAAAGTGGGTCCCATGTTAGTATGACCAGGCATAACTACAAATGAAATGGTGACATGTGACATCTGGTGGTCCCAGGTGCAGTCTAGTGTTTGGCGGAGTGGATAAAGAAGTTAACGGTGCCGACAAATTTAATGTGGGCGTGCATTCATGGAAAGCTAAGAGGATTCGCTAGTTTATTTGGTGATAGTGTGAATGGTAGTTGGGAAGTTGCTAAGTGTTTAGTGAAGGCACAAAATGTTTAGCGAATTGGTGAAGGTCCTTTGTCGCCAATTCACTAAGTCTGGTGGGGCCACTTTTAGAGGAAGATCTTAAAGCCATGAAGGAGGTTTGATCGGATGGCTATGTTTTAAAGCTGGTCTCAGTTTGAATGTGGGCTGTCGTTCTCTGCAGGTGCCAAGGATTTAGCCATTGTGGTTCAAATTCAAATTTTTCTGAGAACTTCCAGTGACCAAAAATTACCAAATTTATGGAGTTCATTGCAGAAATGACCCTGTTCAGTGAGATATGACTGGTTTGCCATTTTCGGTGTGGTCCAGGGTGCTGTTGGATTATTTACAGAGCTTGTACTATTTCGGTTGTGTGCTCAAGGCTTGTTGCAGGGTGTCCTTTTGAGCCCAGTTTCATGATCCCCTGTACTTTTAGAGAAGAATTTCATGATTGTGGATCAGTTTAGGAATTTCCTCTTTCCTGATTGACTATGTTTCCTACCCCTGTAATAACTTTTTAGACCGTTTCCAGTAGGTTGGGTGGTTGAAACCCTAACCCTAGTCATCTGTAGCTTGTTGCAGATTTTCAAGATGACTAGGGGGCATAAGTTAGAGAATTTTGGATTTTGCAAGGGTTCCAAAATCTTGTTGCTTTTGGTCCTTGGTTTTTGACTGTAATATACTAATAGAAGTCTGATTTTTTGACTTTTCTGATCTTGGTATCATTCTGATTGTATGTTGATCCTGATTGTGTTAATGAGAACATTTTGAATCCCAATCTTGTATCTTGTGTATGTCTTCTTGCTTGTCTCTGAGCTCATATATGTTAGTTTCACAAAGTGTGCTAACATATGGTAAACAAAGAGTATTTTGAATTTATCTCTGAGTTCCTAACAAAGTTAGGATTAAAGTCTTCTAGGTGAATTCAGTGAGTTTGTAGTCAGGTGTAGAATTTGATGTCCTTGTGCTTGAGGGAAAGGGGTAATAGGAAAAGCACTTACCTCAGATTCCATTGTGTTTTATTTGAGGTATTCAGTTGAGGTATATAGTTAGGTGACTCTGAGCCCTCGGATAAGGCACTGGTCCTTCCTCTTGAGGTATGCATGGTTAACAACTACAAACACAAACATTATTCGATAAATCTTTAACAATCTTATATGAGATATAGTGGAATATTGTTTTAGACTCCTTTAGAGAAGTGAGTCAAGGGTACACCCACCTAAGCACTGAAGCTCAAAGTGTAGAAGGATCCTTTGATCCTTGTCAGTTGGCCCTCTTCCTTGTGGACTTTGGAGTGGTGATAGAGTCAGGATTTTATTTACATTATCCATCAAAGTGTAAATCTTCAAGTTGAAGATCAAAGAGAATAATCCACAACCAACAATAGGGGTAAGTTTTTTAAAAGAAAATCATTGAAAGCCTTTTATTGTAAATTCTGACAATGGTGTTTTATTAACCATTGTCAAAATCCTATTTTGATGCATGAATTAGAGTGGGTAGGGTCATTTCTTTGACTATCTTTTTTAGGCATCCCACTTTTTCCACTACCCCTAAAAACTTGGGAATTTGGCATTCAATTTTATGAGGTATCCTCATGGGTCTATTTTGAGATCTTTTCCATTCTTAGGAGGTTGTGGGATTTGAATGAAGATTCCTAGGTTTTAGTTATATACCTCTCACTTTTCATGATGGAGGTTAGCTCTTCATTCTTTTCTCTCTGATATGAATGTTGTAGCTCTGAGAGACACATCTTGTACTTAGTTTCTTTTCAACAATAAAAATTGATCCTTCTTGTTTCCCTACAATTTTGGAAGTTCTTATTGAATCTCATGCAAGATTATTGTAATGTTATTGTATCTTTAGTATGCATGTTGATCCAACTAAATGTTCAGGAATTTGACTTGGCTTAGTAGTGTTAATTCATGTGCAAACTGAAAAGATTAGAATTGTGGAATCATCTTCCCTTCTTTGTGTTTCAAGTACCTTATTTCCTAAGGATTTTAAGGTAGTAGAATCAAGTTGTGAAGTTTAGTTTAGTTTTATTGTTGTAGTAAGCTTAATTTAGTTGTGGATCTTCTTTTAGTTTGGTGGATCACCTTATTTTAAATCAGTTTCAGTTCTTTAAGTTTTATGCATTCTCTCCCTTTCCTCAAAAGTTAGTCAGTTTTAAGTGATCCAAAAGGGAAGTCGGCCCTTAATTCAGAGGTCTATTCTCAGATATGTTACCCACAACCTGAGAATAGTCCCATGTTTCATGGGATTTATAGGTTCTACACTTAGCCATATTCGGGTGAAATCCTTAGTGACAATAGGTCCATCATGAAGATTCTTGGGCTAAGAACAATGGATAAGTCAAGTGAAAAATCTATTGTAAAGAGTCTAATGACTACATATGAGAGTGTGGGGTCTACATCACATACAAAAGATAGTAATTTCACACAACGTGTACTTACATCAACAATAGTAAGCACTCAAATGAAGAAACCTTGACTCATTAGAAAGACAAGAAAAACATTGAAAATAAGTAGAAAGTCTCTAATGAGAGCCCTAGGAAGGCATCAAAGAGTGGAAGATCAAAATAGAAATGAGTTATGGGCATTTTCCAATAGACTACCAAGAAAAGTTAAAGCAATTGTTAAAGCTTTGAAATCCTTGATTGAAGAATTTTGGAAGAATAACATAGGGGTATCTCCTAATCAAAGAGATGTTGTAAGAAGGACAATTGGTAGTCAAATTCATGTTCCACATCCAAAACATTTTTTGGATTCAACTCAGATACAACTCTTTGCAAAATTTATACATATGTATCCTCAAATTAAAATTAGTCAGAGATATTTTGAAATGGGTAAACCTTTTTATGTGAAGATAAATCACATGCACAACTTGTTGTTGTAGGGAACATATTGAATTTTCTAATCATTTTTTATGTTAATAGGAATATAGGTAATCTCTAACAATATTTTGCAGCATTGTAACATAAATGTCCCACCTAGATCTTAAAGGAAATTAATATCTACCATTTTATGTGAAAGAGTGGATGGTCAACAATTTTACAGGTTCTCATGCTTAAATAGTACATGCATAGATTGTAGAGGTTTGCGACATTTGCCAATTTGTCAACATTTGGAGAGTACACATGAAATCAGTAATGAAACAGTAGAATTTGGAAAATATAAGACTGTGACATACAATCTAAAAGATGGAAAAGAGGCTAAAAGATGTGATTTAGTAATTGAAAAAATTCCAATGTATCAGTTCATGGACATTTTTCGTAAAAAAAATATTTATGAGTATGCAAGGCATACACATAGAATGTGATGGTTGGATATGCAATTAAAGTTGTGTAAGGACACATTACCACTTGATACCATTATTTTAGTTGTGGACTTTGTAGAGAACTACACACTTCAACCACGTGATGAGGTGCAAGCAAAGTATTACAGCTCTCAACAAGTTTCTATATTTATTCATATAGAATTCATGCATTCACCTAACAGTATAGAGGAGAACATAAAGATATTAAGGGAGTATCATTTTTATATCAGTGATGATTTCTCACATTCTACAGAGTTTGTACATGGTTTCTTTCAACTATTTTATAGTGATTTGGCTAATAGGAGCATATCATATCATATGGTCGGATAATTATGCATAACAATTCAAGAATTCTTGGATGTTTTATTGGTTGTGCAGGATGCATAAGATCATTGGAATTTAATATATGTGAAATTTCACAAAGGATTGTCATGGAAAGGGAGAGCATGATGGTGCAGGTGCATGTATTAAAAGAGCCTTAGCACATGAAGAATTAAAGTACAAAGAGAAAGCAACATTGTCAGATGTGAGATGCATTGTCTAGTGGTGTAATGCTACAATGGGTCCAGGTAATGAAGGTGAGTCTATGGTTCATAGATTCTTTTGGTTGATGGATGAAACTAACATTGCACCATATGAGGATTGTTGTACAATGATAGGATCGAGTGATCTACACACTTTTAGAAGTTGTAATGCAAGTTCATGGAGTATCCACACATGACATATGGAGTGCTTTTGTTCATCACTTGTAGATGAAGATTGGGATGGGTGTGAGTCAAAGAGATTGTTTGACAAATGGTATACACATATTTTGAGCCCACTTGCCTCATATCATCCCCATGAATCACTACAAGTGACATAAATGGAATCAATATCCATTGACTTTGATTTCTTATCTAATCTAGTACAACTAGGTAAATTTTCCACATACAAATAATCTCAAATTTAGTACTTTATCGTAAATATTCAATAAACTAATATCCTCATTATGTTTATATCATTACAGACCATGTTTTTATTTTTATTGCACCTAAAGACAATGAAGAAGGGACAAATTATTATTTGTGTCATTGTGTTGAGGAAAAAAATAAATTGGATCACTCAATTATCGATGGTGAAGAATTAGAATACCCTATAGGAGTAGTGGTTGTAACTTGTACATGGGTTAGGTGGTATGCTATGAAGAACCCTAGGTTGTGGTTGTTTGAGGATTGGGAGATACAGAGAAAGATTCTTCATTATTCAAACCTTATTATTGCATCAAATGTCCACTTGATTAGATATGGGGGAAGACCACATAATAAACTCTTTGGAAGGTTCATGAGTCAGAACATGAGACAATACTTGAGGCAATCAAGGGTAGGGAAGATCCAATTGGTTCATTGGTCTAAATAGAGATACAAAATATTATAATGTCAAATCTATTTGAGTACATGTGAATATAACATTTATATTTATAGAGAACTATAAATTGGGTCGACTTTAAATTTCTCTTGCATTACCCCATATGTCTAATGAGAAGTTTGTAAGATTTAATGACAAACTTTCTCTTCTACTTTTTGGGGCAATACCAGAGGTTTTCTTTGCTTATCTCTTTCCTCTCAGGGCTCCTAATGAGCTGATTTCTAAAAATATTTCTCATTATTAATAAATTTTTTTTATGATGTTATGTCAATGACTTGCAGGCACATAATACTTGGAAGGCCATGGAAGATCCTTAAGGAACCAACTCAACTTAAGGATTCCAAAAGTGCCTTGGAACTCACTCAGGAGTTTTATGTAGAGGTGGTGTGTAAGATTCTCTAAGCCCATATCCTAATTTAAATGAGTGCTCAATCAGTCAGCAAGTGAGACAACTTCTCACATCAAACATCCACTCAAGGATGCACTATCTAGGCTTCTCCCAATGCACCTAGAGCCTCCAAGTTATCAAATCTCCAAGAAAGACTTCTAGCCTTGTTCCAACACCTTAGAATACCTTAACATGGTAAATTTACCATATTTCACCAACTCACCAAGTCTGGTTAAGTGTTCTCCAACACAATCCACTCCAATAGCCCTTTAGGCTAGTAGCCTTCACCAGTCACAAATCAGCCTTTTTCTCTCAAACTTCCCAAACAACTCAGAAAAATATTGATTATTTTAGATACCCTTTTGGGTTCTCTAAATCCTCCCCAAGTTTTGGGGTACACTCTTTTGGACAATATACAAGGTCCAATAACCTAGCGACCCCAAACTAGGTGTAATTCACCCTCATTTACAAAACAATTTATAAATGTACTTACTCCCTTGACCCCAAAGAAATAAAATATTAGGAATGGGAACACTGAAGGGTGGGTGGGGGGGGGGGGGGTGAATCAGTGTTCACTTAATTTAATCTTTTTTTCTTTACTTCTTAAGCTTAACTTGAATGCTTAAGTACTGAAATGAACATCAACATAAATAGAAACATGAACTCAACACATAACACCAATGTGGTTATGGGGAAACCAAAATAGGTAAAAACCCTGGTGGGAATTGACACCCAATAATAATCTATACTAGTGTTTTATGATCCTTGTTAGAAGATCCTTAACCCTATTAGGAGTTTCTTTACAATGTATTTAGTACAGTGACCTTGTTAGGAGTCTTTTACAATAACCCTATCAGGGGTGTGGACACATTGTCCTAGAGCTCATTTCTCAAGTGGTGAAGGCTACAACCTTCTGATCTTAGATACACACTATATCTACTAGATGAACTGTCACTGTGACACTGCTTGTCTGATCAGTTCCTTTGATGCAATGATGCTTTGACCTCTTGTAAAGCTCTAATATAGCTTATCAACTCTTCACACACTTCTTCTCTGCTTATCTCAACTCTATCATAATTGTACTTCTTAATTACAATGGTGCATCTAATATTTATATGCACGTACAAAACAATTAACTAGGCCGGCCCTTTAACCATTTACATACAATGCTTCCAATTGAATTGGCTCAAGTGTGTTTATAAAAAATCATAATTATATGTCTACAACATAATAATATAACCATTAACCAAAATACCAACAATCGGCTACTTGCTTTGTTCTTCTCTGGCATTCACTTTCTGTGCAACTTAAACTCTTTGTATCTTCCTCATACTGAATCTTATGATCATGTGATCTTAAAATTAGCATGAATATGGTTTTACCAACTTAAATTCTAGGGCACATACCCTAATTATGTTTATGCATGTGCGTTGACATTCTGACTTTTCAAGTACTCTGTATACTGTCTAGTCTTCAACACTTAGCCAATTTCTAATCTTCTTATCATGAGTGCTGACTCCAAAACATCATATGACTTTGTTGCCATAATTACAACACTATACTAAGTCATATACACTAGTATAGTCAACTTTCCAACAATCTCCCCCTTTTTCATTGATGGCAACAAAGGAATATGGTAAAATGACTAATTGTCCCTTAATACAAAAAACACTTAATCATACTCTATCTTATATCTCCCTTATATCTTATTACTATACATTTTCTTTACATAGCTATAGCTCCATATTCTATACATACTCCCCCTTTGACATTAATGATAAAGGTGTTACAAAACTGAATCTATACAAGTACTTACACTAAAAGTACATCTGAGTATGCAATCTATAAATTTTGGATCTCTTGCTTCCAAAATGCAATCAATGCATTGATTGTTTGGAGATGGGTGCATAAGGCATATTGTAGTTTCTCCATCTTCTCCAAGTCTGAACTAGGACCTTGATCATATGTCACCATGGTGGCATTGATCTCCTTGATATTCTAATTCAGCACATCTAGGGAGGGTGCAAGAGCATTTCTAAGCTAAGTCTACCTAGCCCTTATCTTTGACATCTCCTTTTCTGCCTTCACAATTTTGTCAAGCTATCTGTGATATAAATTGTTACACATGTTTATATCAGTAGAGGGATCTTCTATTTATTTCCTCACTTGTTCTATCATGGCCTCTACTTCTTAAATCTTCTTGTAGTGATTGGCTGTCAACTTATCTTGATTTATACAGTCAGCAATCATTTTTCTTCCTTTTGCTTGCAAACTCTTTCAAAGTTGTTTGTCCAACTTTGAGTGAACTAAGGTCTAGTGAGAAGTTACTGACCAACTCATTTAGTCTTTTCTACATATACTTCTCCTCTGCAACTAATGATGCTGATTCTTCCAATTGAGGGAAATTACTCTTGAACTGTAAAAGAATTGCACTTACATCATCAACAAAGTGTACCTTGGATACTTTCTTATCTATTGGGAACAAGTTGTTCAGGATATTTACTAATTCTACAAAGAGGGGATTCCTCATTTCCTATTTCTCCTTGGCCTTCTCCATAGCTAAGAAACTTATCTTGATCAGGTCTTCTTCTCCCCATGAATCCAAACTAGTTGAGTCATGTGTCAATCTTGACAAAAATGATATCGAAGGAGTGATATGAGTGCTATCCACTACTTCTTTCTTTACTTTTATTAACATTTCAATTGATGGTTCATTTTTTGGTTCATCTCCTTTTTCTTTTTGTGTTTCTTTTCCTTCTTCTTTTTTTTGTATCTGAGGTGAGTTACCACCGCATAGTGTTTCAGCCTCTTGTGTGCTTACAAAGGCTTCTTTGAACTTGTCCAAGTCCTTATCTGTGGCCACCATTGCAATATCAACATTGTCAATAATGATGGCACTATCCTTTAGTGGCTCTATCATGGGCACAGACTTATCTACCTCTGTATGTATTTAAAATATAGGCACTGAGTCTTGAGGACCTATCATAGGTACATTAGTGGGCTCTACCACCTTGACTTCCTTTGTGGGCACTTGAGCTATAGGTGCAGTGTGTGGGTACATGTGCTTGTTCATGAAAACCTTCTCAAATGATTTCTTTGTTTCCTTAGCCACTAACTCATAGTTCTTGTCCATTATATGCAAAGTTCTTGACTTGGTTCTAAGATGTGGTTTTACAAGATCTAATAATAAAGACTTTTCTTCTAGAGAACATACTAGGAGGGTTTCATCTAAAGTCTTTTCTCTTATCCTTAGATCCTCTGCAATAGCTTATCTTTTTAGGAATTCTAAGAAGTTCCACACATTATCTAGAATCATAGTCTTTAGTTCTAGGACTGTCTTTTTGAACTTCAGCATATGTTTGACAATCATTCCATGAATTTCTGACTTGTCAATTTCACTATACTTCTCATAGAACTTCCCCACTTGATCTATCCTACCTTCATCAATAATCCTTGAACTCAACGTAGTGAGACTAGGTTTGAAACTTACTTCTAGAGGTGCTTGAGTATTCTTCCTATTTCTTGTTACTCGTGAGGATGGATGACTAGTGCTAATCTATTTCTTCCTCTTAGGCATTGCCTTATACTTAGGAGGAGTAGTAAGGTCAATAGTTTCCTTGGGTGCAGAAGGGGTATCATCAGTTTTACCCTTTAGATCATCAGATTTCACAATTTTCACTTTCTTCATCTTTGGATCATTAGATTCTATCTGTGTTGCAGCTACGCTCTCTATTTCCAAAGCAATCTTCTCTTGCCTTGCTTTGTTTGGGTCCTCTTGAGATACTCCATGAAATTTTAGAATCTTTGAAGTAACCTTGGAAAAATTTCTTTTTGTTGCTGTGTTGTTCAATACAACATCTACTTCTCTTGTTTTCTCTTCATAAGTCCCCCATCTAGGTTCATTGAGGTCCTTAGGTGTTGACAATATAACTTGAGCATAAGCCTCTAGAATAGGCTCTACAACTTCATATCCCAGTGGATGAATCCACTTTATTCTTGGTTCAACAACCTCCATGCATGTTGTATCAGTCTCTACCATGAAACAAATACTATCCTTTTATTTTTCAACTATCTTTTTTAGGTATCCTATACCTCATCTGCATTCTCACTCTAAATGTTTTCAACTCCAATTCCATGTAATCCTTAAGCGTACTTTCTATGGATGCCTTAAGAGATATCTATGGCATAGTGGGAATAGATTTGTCTAAATACAAATCAGACACCTTTCCAAGAATATGGAAGTACATATAGATTATTAAAGATCCAAACCTGAATATCTTGGTCTTGTCATGCTTGATGGCTCTTATGTTATCTATTACCTATGCACGCAAGATCTCACAGAGATTCAACTCTCCATTCTCTCTTACCAACCTTATTGCTACTAGAATGGTGGCCACTGACACACTATTTACTCTATTGGTGTGTTGGAACCTATATCCTAGTATCATGGACATCAATTTGATGTCTTTCTCCTCTATAGGCTCTATTGTCATTCCATGCCTATCACTTCTTGATTTGCAAGCCTTTTATACAAGTTTTATGACATCCTTTCCCACTGGAAGAATGATGCATGTTCTTGAGAGTCCTGTTATCTCATGAATTAAGTCTCCTATTATCCTAACCGGTACTTCACCTATCCAAAATAGGTCATCATAGATCCTGCTGAATAGGATCTTGATCCATTCTGACTCATATAACTCATATGTCATAGCATATTCCACTATATGATGATTATCCAACTGTTCATACTCATCCATGAAGGTTTTATCAAGTTTCATCATTTTTTCCATGTGCGCTCTTATTCTATCCAAACCTACTAGTTCCTTCTTGCAGTATATGTATGCCCTAATATCTTCCACATGCATAATACCCATGGGAGTGTGGGAGAATGCACCTTCTAGGTCATCTAGTGTGGACTTGAATGAATGCCTCTTAAACACATATCTCTTCTTCTCTGCCACATCAAATACAATGGGAGTAGCCATTACTTACTTGTATATCGCTTTCCAGATGATCTCAAAGACTTCTAAATTAGCATGACAGATTAGGGCTTCTACAACTAATTAAATACATTACTAATTGTTGGTGAATCAATCAGCAATCCTTCACAATCAAATGCTAGGGATCCTCTGCTCTGTAATCTCTCTAAATTTAAATGCAATGAGAGATCTAAAAGCTTTTGTGTACTTTAAAGTAAAATTTTTTCCATTAATGCTTACCGCATAAACCATGTTGTCACTAAAAATTTTCAACTTTCATTTTGTAATCAATCTGGTTGTGTGCTCTTGCACATAGGTTAAACTAATCTCCAAGATGTTAAATCCAAAGGTGCATACTCTGAGGGTGAGTATACTGGCCGCGCAGGGGTTTAGAGCTAAATTAGCTCCCCCTATGACCCTGAGGGCCATTCATCTAGATGTAGAGGGTGTGTCCATTGTGGATGCATCCAATACATGCTCATCAACCTTATCCTTCTTCACCTCTAACCAAATCATGCTCGCATCTTCTAAAGCTTTGACAAACTTGACTTCTCCTCCAGTGTCTAGTATTGATTCTTTTGGCTTTTTAGGACTTTCCTGACTTTGCATCCTTGATCTACAAAACTTAGAGATGTGTCCAACCTTGTTACAGGAGTGACAAATGACTAGAGGCCTTATATTCCTTGGCACATTGACATGGGTTACCATTTTACACTATCTAGCCAAGTGACCATTATAGTTACATATCTAACATGTAACATTCTAAGAACTTCTTACATTTGACTGATTCTGATTTCTCTAATTATGCTAAGTCTTGTTTTTCTAACTTGTCTTACAATTCATAGCTCTATGACCAAATTTATTGCATGAATAATAGTAACCATTGAAAGGTCTTACCTCTTTACAGTTCCTTGCTATATGTCCATGCTTGTTGCATGCATAACAAGTTCGATCTACTGGCTTGTGCTAATTCTTGGATGGTTCAACATTTTTTTTAGTTTGTTCTTTAGTCTTCTTAGTATTAATAGATTCTTTTGGTTCTTTTATCCTTTCTCGCATGTTATCAATCTAGTTTTGTGCTTCATTGTATCCAATGTAGCTAGTATCTCCTTTAAGTCTTCTTGCATATAACTGAGATTCTATCAAATTAGAACTAGTGTGCAATTTATCAATGTGATTCTTTGCCTCTTACAATTCAGATTCCAAGCTTTCTTTGTTATTCCTTAGTTCCAAAATTTCCATGTTGGCTTGCCTCAATTCTTCATTCAGTTGAAGGTTCTCCTTGATCTGTTCTTCATAGACATCTTGATTGTTGGTTAGCTTATCATCCAATTCTTCAATTTTTTCTTCAGGGATGAATTTTCTTCATTCATCTTTTTTATCATTATCCCTAGCTCACTGGTAGAGCATTCTTTCAAATCTTTTCTTAGCCTTTTCATGACGACTTGAGCATCACTAAATTTTTCTTTTAGTTCTTCAATTTCTTTTTCAGATCTGTCCAGGACTTCAAGAGCAGCTTCAAGATTTCTTTTTAGATGTTTCATTTTTGTCTTTTCCATGATCTCCTCAAGAGGTTAAACTTCTTTGCTGAGGACCAGAGCTCTGATACCAATTTTTAGGAATGGGAACACTGAGAGGGGGGGGGTGAATCAATGTTCACTTAATTTAATCTTTTTTCTTTACTTCTTAAACTTAACTTGAATGCTTAAGTACTAAAATGAACATCAACATAAATAGAAACATGAACTCAACACATAACACCAATGTGGTTACGGGGAAACCCAAATAGGTAAAAACCTCAGTGGGAATTAACACCATCTAATAATTTGTACTAGTGTTTTATGATCCTTGTTAGAAGATCCTTAACCCTGTTAGGAGTTTCTTTACAATGTATTTAGTATAGTGACCTTGTCAAGGGTCGGACCCTATTAGGAGTCTTTTACAATAACCCTGTTAGGGGTGTGGACACACTATCCTAGAGCTTGTTGATTAAAAATCTCATTTTTTTTGTTTTTTTCCCTAAATTTATGGATAATCTTGAAAAAATTGCAGTCTTTAGGGTTTGCTAGGTCTAATTGCCTTTGAAAAATCATAAAAACCCTAGTTTAGGTCATCAGCATTCTAATTCTCTGTTACTTTATCAGATGATTTAAGTCTCAAAATTTGCATGTGCACTTCTATTTTCCTCTTAGTCGCTAAGTCTCCTTAAGATTTAGGAATATTCCCTTTTGTTTGGCGGTTGCCCGAAAGCCTTTGTCACCCGATCTCATGAACTTTTTAGAATATTCCTTTTTATCTAACGACTTAGCGTTTCACCTTTAGCCTCCAGATCTCGCAATGCTAATCTTGAGATCTAGCGACTACCATATTTGATTCATCACTAAGAGACTATAGTCAAAAAATCTCTGAATTGGTCTTTTTTATGGTTGGACGATCTCACACTGATTTATTTAAGTGACCTTTTATCCAGCGATCATGATTTTTCTCTTTGGTCGCTGAATCTCGAGATGGAATAGCGGTCTTCCTTGGTGGTTGTCTCCAGATCTCGTAATAATATGATGATTTATCTTTTCGTTTAGTGATTGTGAGTTCTATTGGTTGTGTGATCTCCTAATGTTGATGGTTGTCTCTCTGGTGGTTAGTTATTCTACGATGCAGTTGTCGCCAGATCTTTGAATGCAGCGGTTAAGTGACAAGGGTTTGATAGATTTAATGTGAACTGTTGATGATTTTATGATCATGTGAATGGCGCTTGATCTCTAGTTTTAACTCAGAGTTAAGAATTGTTCTCACAACTTGGAGAATGCCTTAGTCGTGTATTCTTAGGATTAAACCCCAATTAAGTGAAAGATTGTGAGATTTAGCGAGAAGTCTTTCTCGCCAAGTCTCTAGATTTGCTCGAGGTCAAGTGAGGGTTAATGAAGTGGTTAGGACCTGGAAGTTATAATTGTATTCAGTGATATAGCAACTATGTGGTCATATGATCTCATTTTCCTAATAGTTAGGTGATAAGCTTTCAATGATTTAGCGACACAGTTTTTCTCAGGGTTGCGGGATCAGGCAGTTAGTTATGAAATATTCTCATGACATAATATGGACCACTGGATGAATTAAGGGATGAGATCGATGGTGGTCGCATGATCTCAAGAAAGAAGTCAAGCAGTCAAAAGTATTATGAGATTATGAGATTTCTGGTGTGTCGCTAGATCTCAAGGTCGGGTGATCGCTAAAAGTTTTCAAAGACAAATATGTTGCTGTGACTATGGTTTTTGACTATAGTCACTAGTTCTCAGAATAGAATAAATGGAGATTTCTTCCCTTCAATCACCAGATCTCCAAATGGCTAGGTCACCTGATCTCAGAATGAAGTTTGAAAAGTCAAAAGTATTCTACGACTATGAGATTTCCTCTTAGTTGCCAGATCTCAGAATACCTTTCTAAAGTGCCAAATTTGTAAAATGACTATGTGTCTCTTTTCTTCAGTCGCGAGATAGTGGAATGTTCAAATTTAAAATTTCTCAGCTATGACTAGTGAGTTGAAACATTGTGTGTGCCGAAGTAATGGCAGAAGTGACTTCTTGATAGCTGGAGTTGTCAGATATGGTGGCGCATTCAATACTGCAGGATAAAATGGCTAGAGGCGGCTCATTTGAGAATTACAAAGCTTGTTAAAGAAGTATAGAGCGCTATGTTTTCTAAGCATTTTGGAATTACAGTGTGATCAGTGATTTTTGTACAAGAATTTCCAGAGCCATAGCCAGGATGAGTCAGGTGACAACAAGCGGAGGTTCCAGAAGTCGAGGGTCTAAAGAGAAAGTTAAGGAGAGCTTCTTGGATGAGTTTCTCACTCTCTTGCTTGGTTCTTCTCAAACCAAGAAGGTCAGTGATGACATTTTTGTCAATGACCTGGCTTATTGTAGGGATGCTAAAACTCCAGAAATCACAGGCATGTGTCTTTTTAGTTATTTTTACAAGAACCGTGATAGTGTCATACCAGTTTCAAACCCATGGACTTGAGGGTTGGCCAAGTTGATTGTCCCAGAGGTTTTTCTAGATGTGGACTTGCTCCACATGCTATCTCAGAGATATGATCCTCTCTCAAAGACCATTAGAAAAGAGGATGGTTCACCCTTGATAACCCTAGACCATAATTCTTTCTTGAATGCTTTCGAAATTTAGTCTCCAATGGCCATGGAAATCAACTTACAAGCTCAAGTGAACAGATATGTTAGAGAGGCTACTTTGGTCTCTAGGGAGATTAAGAATCATATGCCTAAAGAAAATAGAAACTATATTGCACCTACAGCTAGGTCGATTCCATATGCTTACAAGGACCTAAATTTTTATATGAAATACATTGCATATGGGACATGCCAGGTCTTGGGAATTGATGCGGGTCCAGAGAGGATTACATCTAACATTTTGATGTTAGTAATGGATTCACAAAGCCATATGGTGAGTAAAGGGTATGACTACATTAGTTATGTAATAAACAAGATGCATGAGGGTTTGTCTTCTTTGAAGAATTTCACCTCTAACTCTCAACCCAGGTTCATGCACTCCTCCCTTCTAATGCACCTAATTGTATATCACAATTATGGTTTAAAAATTTGAATGATCTCAAACCACAAATGATGTGGAATGGACAGCCTAATCCAGTATAGTTCTGGTTAGGAGTTTGGAGCCCTTCTTGCCCAATAGTTTGTTCATAATTGAACCAAGGGTCACAATTGGGGAGACATTTACTATGAGAAGGGCTATACAATGATTCGGGTCTATGGATGACCTCAGCCTCCTCATCTACTCCCATTTTATGTTCCTCCAAGAGTTGCATTTCTAGAGTTTGTCTTGCAACTCATGTTCATAGAAAAAGAACACTTGGCTTCCCACAGGAAAGGGACTCTCACTCCTCGGCACTTCAGGGTGTATTATATTACAATTGGAAAGGGAGCTTTTAGTAAATTGAATGATTGGTTAGAGAAATACAGGATGTCTATAGCTTCACATAGGTATGTAGATACAGAAGGTTTCATGGCTGTTGCAAGGAGATAATACATGCATACCATTCCTTTCAATAAGCTACATGAAGAGTATCCTGAAGAGGATGTGATCAGAAATATCATTGAAGATGATGAAGTAGACAAAAGAATTGGACAATTGGATTGGTTGCACAAAATTGAAAGAGAGTTTTAAGGAAAAGGATTTGCATTTGGGGGTTTCTTTCCTACTTTACCTTACCTCAAAAGACTTGAGCAAATGATGGCTCAATTTGAAACACTTGTTGATTCCATGAAGGATCAGATTGATGATGCTAATTAGGGTAAGAAGGCCCACACTTATTCTGAGTGTGATGAGGATAGTGATGGTGGCTATCCCATATATAGCCCACCCCCTATAGAGCAGCCATTAAATGAAGAACCAGAGGGAGGAGGTGAGACTGTCAACCTCAGTGAGCTGCCTAGTGCAGAGGACACCCCTGAGACCCAGAAAAAGAAGCAAAAATTGATGACTGGAGAGCCTTCAGAGAGGAAGAAAAAAGATAGGGTAAGTTTCCTTTACCCTGGGACTGGCTTTCATCATCATGAAATAAGGAAAGCAGTCAGAGTGGCTAAAAAGAAACAAAGGTATGAAACAGAGGATATAGAGTTGCCTCTAGCTTTAGGAAAAGATCAAAGATTAATTGAACAAGATGCCTTTATGAAGGATGAAAATTTTGGGAATTCTGAGGAATCCAAAAGTTTCTTGCTATGGCATAAGCAACAACAGGTGGCCTCAAGTGTACAAATAACTAAGGAGGGTCAAGTGCCAGATGAGGCATTGCAACAATTGAAGGAATATGATCCTGAGGAGGAAAATCTTACTCCAGATGAGGCCAGGGAATTAGTGAGAAAAAGTAATATGCTGCTTGTGCTAGGGTGGAGTTTGTATACTGACTTCATAATTTATCAAATAAAGAGACAAGAGAATGTCACTCTGTCATCTGAGACCCAAGTAGGGAATGTAATAAGAAGATTTGGGTATAGCCCAAAAAGTTAGGCCTTGGCCATGTGGAGTCTATATCGAAAAGACAAGAAACCACAAATTTTGAATGAAAAAGAAAAAATGGAGGGAGATAAAATAGTGTGGTCAATCCACAATACAGGGGACCTAGAAATTTCTTAGGTTTTGACTCAATTTGCAAAATTTAATGAAGACAAAACTAAGGAGTTGTCAGAGAGATACAACAACCTCTTGGAGGACTATAGTGCCCTGGTAAAGGATAGGGACTTGCAAATTATAAGGGTCATAGGATTGGAGACGCAGGTGGAGGAACTACAATTGAAAATTCTAAATGCTCTTGTTATAGCCCCTGCACCTCCTAAATAGCCTGCGGCAACAGAGGCACAAGGAATGACAGATGAGGAGGTGGTAGTTGAATTGAAGAAGATCAATGATGAAAAGAATGAGGTAGTATTGCAAGCCCTATTGAGTGTTTTGCAGCACAGATTGAACACAGTCAAGGATAAATTTGACCTAGTTTATAATGCTTATGGTAAGTTGCCAGAATTGCAAAAGGAGGTCAACAACTATGTGCAAGTTTTGAATAAGTTTTATATAGTATGGTCTGTCAGGGCACCACTTTTTGAAAAAATTGATTTTGGCTCAATCATTGGGGAGTGACATACCGGATACAGTTGTAAGGGTTAGTGAGGAGATTGACAGAATTAAAGCCATTTTACCACTTTTCAAGGGTAAGGAAAATTTGATTGAGGCTAAGGTAGCCATGCTCAGCTCTTGTACCAATAGATTCATCCCCTGGATCTTGAGTATAGATGGGGCAATAAAGAGCCTTGATAATAGGAGATTGGATGTTGATCTTCTACTGCCTAGGAAAGAGGCATTTTTAGGTGAGAATAATGATATTGATTTAGAGAGCTTCAAAAAAGCCTTAGATGAAGCCATTAAAGCAGAAGTGGACCTCACTAAGTTTGTGTCAGATGTTAAGGCAATTACAGATGCTAGATTGGAGAGACAAAAGGCCCAGCTACAACTTGTCCAAGATTTTAATTAGCTATCAGAAGAGCAGGTAACTGCATGGGATGAAATAACAAAGCCCAAAAAGGTTAGGTCTGCTGCAGTTGATTTGGACATTTAGGATGAAGATTGAAAAGGACATCTGACATACCTAACACATGATCCAAGGAATACAAAGTTGATAAGCTATCATTTAGAAATGGTGTAGGTTAGCCTGAAATGGCTGTCACCATCTCTCATTGAAATCAAGGAGCTATCATAAATATTTACAATTGAAGGTGTCAGCTTTTGAGTAGCCAAAGATGTACCATAGTCTGAGGAAGTTTTATCCTTTCACCACCTGAGGGTTGGTTATATGTTTTGTTGTATTTGTATGCTTTAAAAGAGTTAGGTTTTCCAACCACCTGAAGCTTGTTGCATTCCCATTAATGAGGAAATTCCAAGGTGGTTCTAAGAAGGCTATATAGAGTAAAAACTCATTTTTTTGAAAGGGTCAGTTGGTGAATTGAAAAGATATAGAAAAATAGAGCCAGATTGCTTAGAGAGAGATCACCAAGCTTTGTGTCTAGTCTTCTGAGTAATGGAATTGTGAATGTAAGTGGCAAGTTGATTTTAATACAAATACACTGCAACTTCTGCTATATATTGTTGTTGTCTCCTTTATTTTGTGTTTTACTCTTGTATGTTTTTCATGTTGGGCATTTGAAATATACCAGTTGTAAGGCAAGCTGCTTGACTATTTTATGAGCTTCTTTCAAGGAAAGAATTAAAAGTGCTTATATTTCATTTTGGAGAGTAAATGTATTTGTATGGATCTTTGATGATAACAATATTTGGTTAACAAAATAGTTTGTAAGGCAACCTATTTGGATTTGTAGTTGGTGTGTAAGGCATACTGTTGTATTTCCTTTAGGGTTTACTTGTTGATTTGCATCATGATTCTGTTGCCCTTAGGATTAGGCACTGGTTTGGTGTTTGTTTCTCACAGTTGTATCTTTCATTACCTTTAAAGGAGAAGTTGAAACTTTCACATCATCTATCAATACCTTCTTCTTCTTTTTTTAAATGTTTACTGCACTTGATAGATTGAACTATCCCTCGAGCTTCTAGTTCATATTTCTTGATTCTATAAAGAGAGAATCATATTAGGTTGCCCCTCCTTAAAAGGAAGAAGTATGAGAATCATTAAAGCACTGATTTTTTCTTCACTTGTAGTTACATTCTGTCTGGTTAAAGTTTGTATTAGAATGATTGGAGTCATATGTAAAATGTTCTATGGATTTATACATTAAGGAAACTAGAAACTAATCAGTGTCTACTCACAAGAATACTATAAAGATAGTCATCATCAAAAGGTAATACTTGCTTGAGTTTGTGGAGCTCAAAAATGAAGGAGGATCTTATCCAATCCTCAGCAACTAGGTCTTTCTCTTGTGGGAATCAGTCTCAGGGAACACAAGTTCAAGCATCATTTTATGTCCTACAAGAAAAATCCCTAACAGATTGGTGACTCTATTGGGGAGTCAGTAAGTTATATGACAAGTTAAGATCTTTGGTTATACTACACAAAATCAAAGCATTTAGTTCTGAACTTATTTTTCCAAACCCCCAAAAGGAAGTGGGGTGGCCACTCTAACCAAATCTCTAAACCAGTGTTCTGAAATTTAATCACTGTTTTACAATGACTCATAGAAGTACAAGATCTTAGAGAAAGGAACATCCAAAAGAGAATCTAGAAGGAGAACTTCCATCCCCATCAAGACAAGGTCATGTCAAGAATGATAGAAATACTAATGACATGTATTTCACATGGAAACAAAAAGGGAATGCGAGAAGAGAAGAGCCTGTCCAAAAAATCAAGAGGAGAATGCTTCTGAATATGAGGAAGAAATTGATTTGGGTTTGAATCAATATGAGGACTACTACTCACTCTATGAAAAGGATGGAAGAAGAGCACAACCTCGTAGGAGAGGAATCCCTAGAAATAGCAGAAGATTTAGAGGCCAGACTAGGAGTAAACTAGCTTTTGCTCCTTCTCCCCATGATTCCCCCTTACAAAGTCACCAAATACCAAATGACCACCAAGAGGAGATCCCCACCCAAGAACCTTCATCTAAAACAACCTTTCCTAATTCTAAGGAAATTTTTGAAGAAGTGTTCGAATTGGAGAGAAAAATCCATGAGCAGATTCAAATAAGACAAAAGAGAGAAAAGGAAAAGGAGAAAAAGATTAGGCATGCTATGATTAGAGCAGAGCAATTAAAGAAGCAATTATTAGACTTTGAAGCCATAAATCATGTTCCTGTGACTGAGAAAACACAAGAGCAACCAGTTTTCCAAAAAACTTATGAAATAAGAAATCCTAAAGATAAAGGTAAACAAAAGGCTATAGGGATTACAATAAATGAATCAAATCTTGCCAACAAGCCTCTTGATCAAGTAGCAAGATTAGCTGCTGACTTAGAAAAGGCCAAAAGAGAAAAAGAGTTATTAGAAAAGGAGTTAGAAAAGGTAGAACTTGAAGCCACTATAGCTGAAATGAAAAGAAAGATTAACTTCCTTAAGCAATCTTCTGGACTTGCCAATACTCTTTCCACTTCGCAAGCACAAGGAGCAAATGTGTTGAATACTTCCAAAACTATGGGCATGCCCAAAACTTCTACTATTTCAAATAATCAAACATCCACAACTTTTGGTGCTGGACCATCTTAGATAGGGTCCATACATGAGAGACATAAGCAGTTGGTTTTTAATGGGATCCCTGGCTACCCAAATCCCATCCTTGATGAAATTAGGAAAAGGATCCCAAAGTTCACTAGAAGTAATGTTGTTACTTGTGAGGAACATTTGAAAAGTTTCACTGATGTGATAGATGATTACAACATTGATCCTGATGATGTGATCATGAAGCTTTTTGTTCAATCACTAACAGAGGATGCTAGGGACTGGTTTAGAAATTTGCCTCATGCTAGCATATGCTCATGGGAACAGTTCAAACATTTTTTCAAAGAATAATATGGTGATAAAACCAATGAGGGTTTCATGCTTAATGAGCTCAACAATATTAAGAAAAACCCAAATGAGGGTGTTTTTGAGTTCAATGTCAGGTTCCAAAAGGCAATGCATAAATTGTTGCAAGTTATCAGACTAGATGACAAGATTTGTTTGGTTACTTATCTAAATGCCTTTGATTCAAAAATGGGGTATCTTTTAAGAGATAAGAACTCTAGAAATCTTGTAGAAGCTTATAAACTAGCCATTAACATAGAGAGAAATAGAAGAATATCAGGGAAGTTGGGAAGAAGGGAGGATTATAGGCCTTCAGTCTCGAACAGAAAGGAGCCTGGGAAACCTAATACAAAACCAAAAGATGATGATAGTTTGAAGCAAATTCTGAAAGCAATAAAAGATTTGAAACCTAATGAGCCAAGAAATAATAGAGTACAGGGAAATGATAGGCCATCCTTTAACAACTTCAACAATAAATTACCAAGAATGCAGAACTATCCCTATAACACCCAATGGAAAGATGGGAAGCCAGTGCCTCCTGAAAGAAAAGATAGGCCAACTGATAAGACTCTGGATCCCTTGCATAGGAATATAGTAAACATGAATGATGATGTCCCATGGTGTATTGTTTGTTAGTCACCTCATGATCCTTATTACTATGCAATAGCTCAAACTATTTCTGCAGATGATGAGCAGGACAATAACCCTGAGGAATCTTATGATGATCAAGGTTGTGGTATGACTTCTTCATACATATGTGATGAAATAGATTCTAGTGAAGAAGATGATAATTGAGATGCTAGTGATTCCCAAGTTAAAAATGAGATTATCATCAGTAGATTTTTTCTGATGAAGAGGACGGTCACTTGGATGGAGTCCAGTGCAACACCTTAAGAAATGATGACAAAATAGTATTGAGAAGACCTTCTGATGAAGAGATTGCACAAATTATAGTAGATATGGTCACCCAAGCCAAGAATAACTACAATTTGAGGAATAGGATGGTGGGTGATTCAAATCAAAAGTCATCTGGCATGTTTGTCAAAAGGTCAGGTACAGAGGTAAAACAAGCTCAAGACAAAAGTAAGGTTGGTGATGTTGTTGGCAAGACTAGGATCAAGAAGAATGTAACATTTTTTCCCCCTAATGTAACTTATAAGGTAAAGCAGAAACCTCTTTAGGAGACTGTTGTCTCTGCCCAAAAGGAAGGAAAAATCATGAACAAGGACCGGCAAGGGCTTATGGAGCATGAAAATAATAAGGAAGCTACTGTCATTAAGCAAGATGTAGTTGAGCCCAGGTATGTCCCAGTTGACATGGAAAAACTATTGTCACAAATCACTGTCAAAGTCCCTTTATTGGAGATGATGAGAATAGAAGAACATAAAGAGAAAGCTTTGAATTGGGTTCAAGGGATTCTTCCCTTTGATACCCAAAAATCCACTAAAGATAGTAAAGTGACTGTTGCAACAGATGATCCAACTGAAAATCAATGTGGAGAGATCATCTCTGAGATCCCTCAAATGTATTTGGATACTAATGTTATAAATACTACAATAGGGACTGTTGATCCTTTCCTTTTGTCCTTGATAGTGAATGGAAAGTTGTTAAAAAATTGTATGATTGATTCAGGAGCCTCTATTACTGTTATGCTTGTAGAAATAATGAAATCCTTGGGTTTGAAAGTAGATACACCTCATGGAAGATGTCAGGCTATGGATTCAAGAGAAGTCCCTATTATTGGTACTATAAGGGCTTTCCCTTATAGGTTAGTAGCTTTTCCTGATAAGTTGTTGACAATGAGTGTCCTAGTGGTTGATATCCCACCTCACTATGGGATGTTACTATCTGGAAAGTGGAGTGCTTCAATGGGAGGTAGTATCTAGTGTGATTTTTCCTTTGCAACTTTCAACATTGATGGTGAAAATGTGAAAGTATCTAGAGAAAGCAGAACTCCACACATGATAGAGCTGAACAATATGGATGAGTTGAATTGTTATGTGGATGTTGACATGGAAAATTTTAGAGTGGAAAAAGCCATTTCACAAAGGGAGGATTTAGATCCTTTGACCCAAGAATTGAAGGAATAGCAAGATGGGTTGTGGTAGATGTATTTTGATGGAGCATGCTCAAAAGAAGGCTCAGGAGTTGGAGTTTTATTCATATCTCCATCAAGTACCACTTCTAAGTATTCATTTTCATTGACTTTTCAACGCACAAATAATACTGTTGAGTATGAGGCATTTTCATTAGGATTGAATATTGCTATCAAACATGGGATAAAAATTTTAAAAGTTTTTGGTGATTCTGAGCTTGTGGTGGCACAAGTTTGATCTAAATATGTTGTTAAAAATGATAGATTGAAATTGTATAAGCATGTAATTTTGGATCAAATTGAAATGTTTGATGCTTTTAATATATGTTGGGTAGAAAGATCCAAGAACATAATGGCTGATTTTTTGGCCAATGTTGCTTTAAAGAGAGGTGATTCAACTTTGTTTGGAGTGTCAATAGTTGAAATAAAAAGTAGGCCAGTTGTGTCGGACAACATTTACAATTGGTAGGTTTTTGAGGATGATCATGACATTTTGAGATTTATTCAATGCCTTGACATATATGAAGATCAGCTTATATACTACAATACATTGGTTGAGGAAGTTAATGGTAAGGACATAGTCATGGGAAATGAGGTAATCTAGTTGAATTCAAATAGTATCCCTAAGGGCCTGACTGAGTTAAAAGCATTATATAATAGCCAAAATGATCATATGTCAAAAATAACTAATGCTAAGACATAAGATTTGGAAGAAATAAATTTGGGATCACATAATGCACCTGAATTGGTGTATATTGGAAAGGGATTGGCTCCTCAATTGAGATGTAATTTGATAAGATTGTTAAGAAGGTATAAGCATGTTTTTGCATGGTCATATGATGACCTAAAAGCTTATAGAGAGGATCTATTCCAACATGAAATCCCATTGAAGGATGAGGTCAAACCTTTTAGGCAAAAATAGAGGCCCATCAACCCATTGTTAGCTCCTAAGATGCAGCAGGAGCTAGTCAAGTTGAGTGATGTGGGGATAATCCAACCTATAAGGCATTCAAGTTGGGTATCTAACTTAGTCCCAGTCAGAAAGAAGAATGGGGATATAAGATTGTGTGTAGATTTTAGAAATTTGAATTTTGCATCATTGAAAGACAACTATTCACTACCCAACATGGAAGCAATGTTGCACAAAGTCACTAGATGTGAATTATTGTCTATGATGGATGGTTTTTCTGGATATAACCAGGTGTTAGTAAAAGAATCTGAGTAGTTCAAAATAGCATTCACTACACCTTGGGGAACCTATGTTTATGTCAGAATGCCATTTGGTCTCAAAAATGCTGGAGCAACTTTTCAAAGAGCAATGGATGTTGCTTTTAAGGAATATATTGATCTATTCATGGTTGTGTACCAAGATGACCTAACTGCCTACTCAAAATTTTTTGTTGACCATTGCTCACACCTAGAAAATATTTTTTTCAAAGCCTTGGAGTATGGTGTGTCTTTAAATCCAAAAAAGTGCAATTTTGCAGTCAAAGAAGGAAAATTGCTAGGGAACATTGTGTCAAAGGAAGGAATAAGAATTGATCCAGAGAGAGTTGAGGCCATCAAGAGAGTTACAGCACCCAAAAATCTCAAGGGAGTGCAATCTTTTTTAGGAAAGATCAACTTTGTCAGAAGATTTATTGCTAATTTTGCTGAGATTGTTAAGCCCATAGTGAAATTGCTCAAGAAAGATGTGAAGTTTCAATGGACCGCTGAAGCTCAAGGTGCATTTGATAAAATTAAAGAAGTAGTTCAACAGACACCTGTGCTTAGGTCCCTTGATTATACTAAGCCATTTTTGCTCTTTTCCTTTACATCATTTCACACAATTGCTGCTGTACTACTACAGAAGGATAATCAAGGTTTTGACCACCCAATTGCATTCTTTAGCAAGTCTTTACAAGCTACAGAGTTAAATTATGAGATGATGGAAAAGAAAGCATATGCACTGGTGAAAGCAGTGAAATCCTTAGGCCTTACTTGGTGTGTGCTAAGGTCATTGCATATGTCCCTCATCCTCTAGTTAAGGATGTCCTTACTCAGTTTGAGGTTACAGGTAAGAGATGTAAATGAATTTCCAAGATTCAAGAGTTCAATTTAGAAATCCATATTACTAAGCTTGTGAGAGGACAAGGCCTGGCTGAGTTAATGACCAAAGATAATATGGATTTGGTCTAGATTAACAATGAAGGAACCCCTGATAAGACAATAACAAGTATTGAGTTACAACCAGACTATGCTGATGTTGTATATTTCATCAAAAATGCCAAATGTCCAGGATATATGATAGACAACCAGAAGAGGTCCCTAAAATTGCAAGCTCAGAAATATGCATTGATACAAGGAGACTTGTATTGGAAGAATAGAGATGGAATTTTACTCTTTTGCCTTGATAGATGTCAAGCAGAGAAGGTTTTGAGTGAGATGCATGTTGGTATTTGTGGAGGCCATTATTCAGCAAAGACTACTGCCCATAAGATCCTGAGGGCTGGTTATTTTTGGCCTACACTATTTAAAGACTCATTTCAATTTGTGAAGAAGTGTGAGGCCTGTTAGAGGTTTGCTTCCAAATTGAAATATTCAGGAGCACTATTGTTGAACCCAATAGCCGCTGAGGCACCATTTTCCATGTGGGGATTGGATTTCATAGGGGAATTTTCTGAGAAACCTAGTGGACATAGTTATCTACTTGTTGCAACTGACTACTTCACAAAATGGATTGAGGCCATTCCCACAAAGAATGCAACTAGTAAAGTGGTGATTGAATTTTTTCTCAATAATATTTTGACCAGATTTGGCGTTCCTATGACATTGATCTCAGATAATGCAATGTGCTTTAGATCAAATGAATTCAAGGAATTTTATAAAGACAATGGAATCATCATATCTTATTCATCTCCTTATCATCCTCAAGCAAATGGACAAGCTGAATCTAGCAACAAAAGTATCCTGACAATCTTGAAGAAAACACTTGAAAAAAATAAGAGAGCTTGGCATTCAAAGTTGAAATTGGCCCTATGGGTAGATAGGATCATAGTAAAGAGATCCATTAGGAAGTCCCCTTTCGAGCTTGTATATGGCTTATAGTCAAGATTGCCTATAAACAATTTGCTTCCTATTTATCAGTTTATTCAGGATGAGGAATTGGATGTGTTAGAACCAATGTAGGACAGGATCATGCAGTTGACTGAGTTAGATGAAATGAGAAGGGAAAGTCAAAAGAGCAACATCAAATTGCAATAGAAAATGAAGTACCTATTTGAAAAGAGGGCTACTACCAGAAATTTCAAAGTAGGTGACCTAGTACTTCAATGGAATGTGAGAGCAAAAGACAAAGGGAAGCATAAAAAATTTGAATCTTTATGGCTTGGTCCCTTGTGATTCATGAGAGTTTTGGAAAAGACTCTTACTTGTTGAAGAGTATGGATGATGAAGTTCTTGAGTTACTGGTGCATGGGAAATTCATAAAGAATTTATTCAACTAAGTTCTTAATGATGTATGCATATGTAAATATCTTGTAATTATTGTAGAGGTGTGTTTCTTTTAGCCTACGTGTCTCCTTTCCAGTTTTAGGTCAGTGCATTTTTTGGTCTGTGTCCTAGAGATCCATGGTTCTTGTTCAAACTCGCATTTAAACATCCTTAGATAGAGCCACTGTTGGTTGGAAATCTTCTTTTTTGTTTTTTTCCCTAAATTTATGGATGATCTTGAAAAAATTACAGTCTTTAGGGTTTGCTAGGTCTAATTGCCTTTGAAAAATCATAAAAACCCTAGTTTAGGTCGTTAGCGTTCTAATTCTTTGTTACTTTATCGGATGACTTAAGTCTCAAAATTTGCATGTGTGCTTCTATTTTCCTCTTAGTCACTAAGTCTCCTTAAGATTTAGGAATATTCCCTTTTGTTTGGCAATTTCCCAAAAGCCTTTGTCGCCCGATCTCATGAACTTTTCAGAATATTCCTTGCTATCTAATGACTTAGCGTTTCACCTTTAGTCTCCAAATCTCACAATGATAATCTTGAGATCTAGCGACTTCCATATTTGATTCATCACTAAGAGATTATAGTCACAAAATCTTTGAATTGGTCTTTCCTATGGTCAGGCGATCTCACAATGATTTATCTAAGAGACCTTTTATCCAGCGATCATGAGTTTTCTCTTTGGTCACTAAATCTCAAGATGGAATAGCGGTCTTCCTTGGTGGTTGTCTCCAGATCTTGTAATAATATGATGATTTATCTTTGTGTTCAGCGATTATGAGTTCTGTTGGTCGCGTGATCTCTTGATGTTGATGGCTATCTCTCTGGTGGTTAGTTATTCTGCGACGTAGTTATCGCCAGATCTCTGAATGCAGTGGTTAAGTGACAAGGGTTTGATAGATTTAATGTGAACCGTTGATGATTTTTTGATCATGTGAATGGGGCTTGATCTCTAGTTTTAACTCAGAGTTAAGAATTGTTCTCACAACTTGGAGAATGCCTCAGTCATGTGTTCTCAGGATGAAACCCCAATTAAGTGAAAGATTGTGAGATTTAGCGAGAAGTCTTTCTCGCCAAGTCTCCAGATTTTCCCAAGGTCAAGTGAGGGTTAATGAAGTGGTTAGGACCTGGCATTTATGATTGTTTTCAGTGATATAGCGACTGTGTGGTCATGTGATCTCAGTTTCTTGATAGTTAGGCGATAAGCTTTTAACGATTCAACGACATGGTTTTCTCGGGGTCATGGGATCAGGCAGTTAGTTATGAAATCTTCTCATGACTTAATATGGACCATTGGATGAACTGAGGGATGAGATCGATGGTGGTCGCATGATCTCAAGAAAGAAGTCAAACAGTCAAAAGTATTACGAGATTATGAGATTTCTAGTGTGTCGCTAGATCTTCAAGTCGAGTGATCGCTGAAAGTTTTCAAAGACAAATATGTTGCCGTGACTATGGTTTTTGACTATAGTCACTAGTTCTCAGAATAGAATAAATGGAGGTTTCTTCCCTTTAGTCACAGGATCTCCAAATGGCCGGGTCACTTGATCTCAAAATGAAGTTTGAAAAGTCAAAAGTATTCCGTGACTATGAGATTTCCTCTTAGTCACCAGATCTTGGAATACCTTTCTAAAGCGCCAAATTTGTAAAATGACTATGTGTCTCTTTTTTTCAGTCGCCAGATCATGGAATGTTAAAATTTAAAATTTCTCAGCTACGACTAGTGAGTTGAATCCCTGTGCGTGCCGAAGTAATGGTGGAAGTGACTTCTTGATAGTTGGAGTTGTCAGATATGGTGGCACATTCAATACTGCAGGATAAAATGACTAGAGGCGGCTCATTTGAGAATTGCAAAGCTTGTTGAAGAAGTATAGAGCGCTAGGTTTTTTGAGATTTTTGGAATTGTAATGTGATTAGTGATTTTTATACAAGAATTTCCAGAGCCATAGCCTGGATGAGTCAAGTAACAGCAAGCGGAGGTTCCAACACTCGGGGGTCTAAAGAGAAAGTTAAGGAGAGCTTCTCTGATGAGTTTCTCACTCTCTTGCCTGGTTCTTCTCAAAACAAGAAGGTTAGTGATGACATTTTTGTCAATGACTTGGCTTATTGTAGGGATGCTAAAACTCCAAAAATCATAGGCATGTGTCATTTCACTTATGTTTACAAGAACCGTGATAGTGTCATACTAGTTTCAAACCCATGGACTTCGAGGTTGGCCAAGTTGATTGTCCCGGAGGTTTTTCTAGATATGGACTTGCTCCTCATACTATCTCAGAGATATGATCCTCTCTCAAAGACCATTAGAAAATAGGATGGTTCACCCTTGATAACCCTAGACAAGAATTCTTTCATGAATGCTTTCAGAATTTAGTTTCCAATGGCCACAAAAATCAACTTACAAGCTCAAGCTAACAGATATGTCAGAGAAGCTGCTTTGGTCTCTAGGGAGATTAAGAGTCATATGCCTAAAGAAAATAGAAACTATATTGCACCTATGGCTAGGTCGATTCCATATGCTTACAAGGACTTGAAGTTTTATATGAAATACATTGCATATGGGATATGCCAAGTCTTGGGAATTGATGCGGGTCCTGAGAGGATTACATCTGACATTTTGATGTTAGTAATGGATTCACAAAGTTGTATGGTGAGCAAAGGGTATGACTACATTGGTTATGTAATAAACAAGATGCATGAGGGTTTGCCATCATTGAAGAATTTCACCTCTGGCTCTCAACCCAAATTCATGGACTATTCCCTTCTGATGCACCTAATTGTATATCACAATTATGGTTTAATAAATTTGAATGATCTCAAACCACAAATGATGTGGAATGCATAGCCTAACCTAGTACAGTTCTGGTTAGGAGTTTAAAGCCCTTCTTGCCCTAGGCGAGCTTTTGGTGCCTTTGACAACTGGATTGTGTACCCATCCTTCGAAGTTTGGGAGTAAATTGTACAAGATTATCAACCAAGGTCTTGCAATTGGTTAGACCCCAACAGTTTGTTCATAATTGGACCAAGGGTCACAATTAGGGAGACATTTACTATGAGAAAGGCTATACAATGATTCAGGTATATGGATGTCCTCAGCCTCCTCATCTGCTCCCATTTTATGTTCCTCCAAGAGTTGCATTTCTAGAGTTTGTCTGGCAACTCATGTTGATAGAAAAAGAACACTTGACTTCCCATAGGAAAGGGACTCTCACTCCTTGGCACTTCAGGGTGCATTATATTACAATTGGAAAGGGAGCTTTTAGTAAAGTGAATGATTGGTTAGAGAAATATAGGATGTTTGTAGCTTCACATAGGTATGTAGATACACAAGGTTTCATGGCTGTTGCAAGGAGATACTACATGCCTACCATTCCTCTCAATAAGCTACATGAAGAGTATCCTGAAGAGGATGTGATTAGAAATATCATTGAAGATGATGAAGTAGAGAAAAGAATTGGACAATTGGATCAGTTGCACAAAATTGAAAGAGAGTTCAAAGGAAAAGGATTGGCATTTGGGGTTTTTTTTCCTACTTTGCCTTACCTCCAAAGACTTGAGCAAATGATGGCTCAATTTGATGCACTTGTTGATTCTGTGAAGGATCAGATTGATAATGCTAATCAAGGTAAGAAGGCCCACTTTGATTCTGAGTGTGATGAGGATAGTGATGGTGGGTATCCCATATATAGCCCACACCCTATAGAGTAGCCATTAAAGGAAGAACCAGAGGGATTAGGTGAGACTGTCAACCTCAATGAGCTACCTAGCTCAAAGGACACCCCTAAGCCCCATAAAAAGAAGCAAAAATTGATGACTAGAGAGCCTTCAAAGAGGAAGAAAAAAGATAGGGTATGTTCCCTTTCCCCTGGGACTGGCTTTCATCATCATGAAATAAGGAAAGTAGTCAGAGAGGCTAAATAGAAACAAAGGTATGAAATACAGGATGTAGAGTTGCCTCTGGCTTTAGGACATGATGAAAGATTAATTGAACAAGATGCCTTTATAAAGGATGAAAATTTTGTGAATTTTGAGGAATTCAAAAGTTTCTTGCTATGGCATAAGCAACAATAGGTGGCCTCAACTGTACAAATAACTGAGGAGGGTCAAGTGCTAGATGAGGCATTACAACAATTGAAGGAATATGACCCTAAGGAGGAAAATCTTACTCCAGATGAGGTCAAGGAATTAGTGAGAAAAAGTAATATGCTTCTTGTGCCGGGGTGGAGTTTGTATACTGACTTCATAATTGATCAAATAAAGAGATAAGAGGATGTCACTTTGTCATTTGAGACCCAAGTAGGGGATATAATAAGAGGATTTGGGTATAGCCCAAAAAGTCAGGCCTTGGCCATGTGGAGTCTATATCCAAAAGACAAGAAACCACAAATTTTGAATGTAAAAGAAAAAGTGGAGGGAGATAAAATAGTGTGGTCAATCCATAATATAGGGGACCTAGAAATTTCTCAGATTTTGACTCAATTTGCAAAATTGAATGAAGACAAAACTAAGTAGTTGTCAGAGAGATATGACAACCTCTTGGAGGACTATAGTGCCCTGGAAAAGGATAGGGACTTGTAGATTATAAGGGTCACAACAGTAGAGAAGCAGGTAGAGGAACTACAATTGCAAATTATAAATGCTCCTGTAGTAGCCCCTGCACCTCCTCAACAGCCTGCGGCAATAGAGGCACAAGGAATGACAAATGAGGAGGTGGTAGTTGAATTGAAGAAGATCAATGATGAAAAGAATGATGCAGTATTTCAAGCCCTGTTGAGTGTTTTGCAGCACAGATTGAACACAATCAAGGATAAATTTGACCTAGTTTATAATGCTTATGGTAAGTTGCCAAAATTGCAAAAGGAGGTCAACAACTATGTGCAAATTTTGAATAAGTTTTATAGAGTGTAGTCTGTCAGGCACCACTTTTTGAAAAATTGATTTTGGCTCAATCATTGGGGAGTGACATACTGGATACAGTTGTAAGGGTCAGTGAGGAGATTGATAGAATTCAAGCCATTTTACCACTTTTCAAGGGTAAGGAAAATTTGATTGAGGCTAAGGTAGCCATGCTCAGCTCTTGTACCAATAGATTCATCCCCTAGATCTTGAGTACAGATGGGACAATAAAGAGCCTTGATAATTGGAGATTGGATGCTGATCTTCTACTGCCTAGGAAAGAGGCATTTTTAGGTGAGAATAATGATATTGATTTAGAGAGCTTCAACAAAGCCTTAGATGAAGCCATCAAAGTAGAAGTGAACCTCACCAAGTTTGTATCAGATGTTAAGGCAATTACGGATGCCAAATGGGAGAGACAAAAGGCCCAGCTACAACTTGTCCAAGATTTTAATTGGCCATCAGAAGAGTAGGTAATTGCATGGGATGAAATAACAAATCCCAAAAAGGTTAGGTATGTTGTAGTTGATTTGGACATTTTGGATGAAGATTGAAAAGGACATCTGACATACCTAACACATGATCCAAGGAATACAAAGTTGATAAGCTATCATTCAGAAATGGTGTAGGTTAGCTTGAAATGGCGGTCACCATCTCTCATTGAAATCAAGGAGCTATCATAAATATTTATAGTTGAAGGTATCAGCTTTTGAGCAGCCAAAGATGTACGATAGTCTGAGGAAGTTTTGTCCTTTCACCACCTGAGGGTTGGTTGTATGTTTTTTTGTATTTGTATGCTTTAAAAGAGTTAGGTTTTCCAACCACCTGAAGCTTGATGCATCCCATTAATGAGGGAATTCCAAGGTGGTTTTAAAAAGGCTATATAGAGTAAAAACTCATTTTTTGCAAGGGGTCGGTTGGTGAATTGAAAAGATATAGAAAAATAGAACCAAATTGCTTAGAGAGAGATCACCAAGCTTTGTATCTGGTCTTCTGAGTAATGGAATTGTGAATGTAAGTGGCAAGTTGATTTTAATACAAATACACTGGAACTTCTGCTATATATTGTTGTTATCTCCTTGCTTTCATGTTTTACTCTTGTATGTTTTTCATGTTGGGCATTTGAAATATACCAGTTGTAAGGGAACCTGCTTGACTATTTTATGAGCTTCTTTCAAGGAAAGAATTAAAAGTGCTTATATTTCATTTTGGAGAGTAAATGTATTTTTATGGATCTTTGATGATAACAATATTTGGTTAACAAAATAGTTTGTAAGGCAACCTATTTGGATTTGTAGTTGGTGTGTAAGGCATACTGTTGTATTTCCTTTAGGATATACTTGTTGATTTGCATCATGATTCTATTGCCCTTAGGATTAGGCACTGGTTTGGTGTTTGTTTCTCACAGTTGTATCTTTCATTACCTTCAAAGGAGAAGTTGAAACTTTCACATCATGTATCAATACCTTGTTTTTTTTTTTATATGTTTATTGCACTTGATAGATTGAACTATCCCCTAGGCTTCTAGTTCATATTTCCTGATTCTATAAAGAGAGAATCATATTAGGTTTCCCCTCCTTAAAAGGAAGAAGGATGATAATTCTTAAAGCACTGATTGTTGCTTCACTTGTAGTTACATTCTGTCTGGTTAAAGTTTGTATTAGAATGATTGCAGTCATATGTAAAATGTTCTATGGATTTATACACTAAGGAGACTAGAAACTAATTAGTGTCCACTCACAAGAATACTGTAAAGACAGTCATCATCAAAAGGTAATACCTACCTAAGTTTGTGGAGCTAAAAAATGAAGGATGATCTTATCCAATCCTCAGCAATTAGGTCTTTCTCTTGTGGGAATCAGTCTTAGGGAACACAAGTTCAAGCATCATTTTATGTCCTACAAGAAAAATCCCTAACAGAGCTCACTACTTGAGTGGTTAAGGCTACAACCTTCTGATCTTAGATACACACTATATCTACTGGATGAACTGTCACTGTGACACTGCTTGTCTGATCAGTTTCTTTGATGCACTAATGCTTTGACCTCTTACAAAGCTATAATATATCTTTTCAAATATTTACACACTTCTTCTCTACTTATCTCAACTCTATCACAACTATACTTCTTAATTAAAATAGTGCATCTAATAGTTATATTCACATACAAAACAATTAACTAGGTCGGCCCTTTAACCATTTACATACAATGCTTCTAATTGAATTGGCTCAAGCGTGTTTATAAAAAAACATAATTATATGTGTACAATCTAATTACAATAGGTGCATAGCCTTTACAACATAATATGATATCCGTTAACCAATATACCAACAGTCAGCTACTTGCTCTATTCTTCTCTGGCATTCATTGTTTGTGCAACTTAAACTCTTTGTATCTTCCTCATATTGAATCTTCTGATCATGCGCTCTTAAACTTAGCATGGATATGGTGTTACCAACTTAACTTCTAGGGTGTATTGTAGTATCCCTCCCGTAGTTTGTTTTTAGGTTTCTTTTTGTTTCAGTTGTATGACCAAATTCTTTTAGGTCACTTTTGATGTGATCGATTATTATGTTAATTAATGATGAATATGGATTTCTGTTCATTGAATGTGTATCATGCGATTGCATAGATTAGATGTTGATATCTTTATGATGCTATGTTTATGTTTTATATTGATTTATGGCACTGATCCCATACTGGCATGTGTATGGTTATCTTGTGTTTGCATCTGTTTGATGTGTTTGTTTGGTAGAGGACGAAGGTGTAGTTACTCGCATAGTTGAGATCCACACGACCGACCATACCCTATCATTGTCTTCTATATATTGTATGTACATGTTTCATTTTGTGATGTCAGGTTTGTAGGTATAGGGCATTGTCTTCCCTGAATTGGTAGGAGTGAGCGTGCCCATAAATATTCATCTCTATGGTAAAGAGGGGAGATAATACATAGACCCAAAACCCTAACCTAAGCCTAATTGTTCTAGGATTGGACAAGTGTATGTTTGACTACCCTACCCAAATTCACCTGGTCGGTATGAATTCATGGATCCCATTCTTGAGTCTGTGCATGATTTCAGTTTGCTTGGTTTATCTTGCTTGATTTTATTGTGCTTGATTAAGTGGATTTATGATTATCCAAGTGATTTTATATGATTATCAATGTTAGGTGCATAGTTGAATTTAATGATTAAATATGCTCCTAGGATTTAATTGAGGAAATTAAATTAAAGTTAATTATTTGAGTATTTGGGAAATTAATATCATAGTTGGAAAATAATGTTAAATTTAATTCCTATGTTTTGTATGATTATTAATTAATTAAAAATTAAATATTAGGATATTTGGTTTTAATTAATTAATTACGTGAAAATATAATTTAATATTGTCCATTAGATATTAAATTAATAAATTGCATGATTTAATGATGTTGGAATATTAAATTTATTTAATAATGGATTTCAATTTTATACTTGTGCTTTATTGAGTTTGAATTTGTCTTGTTTGAAAAAGTGACAACTTGTCTTTAGGAGACTAAGTTGAGTTGTGCACAATTATATTTATTTTTAATTAATAATTAGTATTTTCTCTCAATAAAAAAGGGAGAGTTTGATTAGGAGTTCTTGTATGTGCATGAGCTTTGGGAAAGATTTCTTTGGATTTGGAATTGCCTTGGCTTGCATTGTTGATTCAGATCTGCAGGGCTGAGTATTCATCTGACAGAATTAGAGCTTCAACATTCTACAAGCATTTCAATTCAGTTTCTAGCATTGGAATTGAGGTAGGGTTTGAAGAAATTCTATTCAATTCTATTTGTGTAAATTTTGATAAATTTATTGTGCCTAGTTTATTTCATTGGTTTCATTGTATTTGTTTTACTTTATTAGAATTTTTGGGTGTTAGAGAACCCATAGATCCTTCTTTTCATGTTTTTATATAGAATCGGCATAGTAGGGTTATGCTGTCGAATTTTTGAGAGAAAACTCATCTTAGATCACTTAGAAAATGAAAAATTAAACTAGCTATAGTTTGAACTATTGAGTAGAGAAAATAAATAAATGGGTTGTTGCTAGAAAATCAATTTGGGTAAAAGTTCACCATTCTGTGTAAAAATCCCATTCTCTGTAAAAATATACAATAAAAAAAAAATACTAGAAAAGACAAAATTGGCTTCCCTTGTTTTAATTGGATGACTGTTTATTCAATATTGTTAGAGGAAAGAAAAGATTAGGAGGAAGAATATATATATATATATATATATATATATATATATATATATATATATATATATATATATATATATATATATATATATAGATATATATATAGATATATATATATTACCATAAAATTTGTGATCTACTCATATTTCCATTTCTGGAAATATTCTCCTCTATACTTTTTTTTTCCATTTTCAGAAAAGACCAAACCTGTCAAAAGTAAACAATAAATTAAAAGAAAGTTAGTTTGCTTTTTTTTTTTAAAAAGGGTTTTAAAATTGAATACATATATTATATGATAGGTCTGTTATGATTGTTTTAAAAGGAAAATGTTTTTTTAAAAATTATTATTATGAAAAAAAAAAATTTGATTGAAGAAGGGCATGGGTTTTTAACCCCGTACCCCCCTGTTCCTCAACAGCCATGTTGTGCATCCAAAAAGTGACTTTATTAAAAAAAAAATTGTTAAAAAAAAATTAATATAAACTTTGGTGGGGCAGGGGTCCCATTCCCCAACCCCACGACAATGCATTGACTACCAGCGGTACACAGTACCATCGACAGTGCAGGCACTATCGACGGCACTGTGTGTTGTGCACAACAGGTTCGTGGGTGTGGGTTCCCATAGCGGGCCCCCCACGTGATTTGTTTTATAGAGTGTGCTTTGTTAAATTTTGTTATAATAAATTTTTGATATGTATTAAATTTTCTATATTAAATTTTGTTTTTATATTAAATTTTTTATTAATAAATTTGTTAATTAGTTTTAATAAAATTTCATTAATAAGTTTTATTTGCTTATGATTAATTTTATTAATAAATTTTATTAGTAGTTTATTATCATTGGGTAATAATAAATTTTATTGGTATTTTATTAATGTGGGTAGAATATGATATTAAATATTATTTGAAATAATAATTACCATTTTGGAGTAAATCAACATTGTTAGACCTTGTGTTTTGTGGGCAATTAATTTGGTTTAGTGAAATGATTAAATTTGGATTGTTTATTTAATTTGGTTCAAGTATGAAGGATAATATGTGTTGCATTTTTATGGTCAAATTAGACTTTTACTTAATGCTAAAAGTGTATAAATTATCTTTTCATCTGTACATGCATTATTTTATACTGAAATCAGTTGTTTAGTTCAATATGATTTTATCTTTCCTGTATGTTGGGCTTATCAGTTTTATGGGGACTAGATGACCTAGGAAAAATAGAGGCAGGGATCTTTGTCAGTTGTTCTTGTTATCAACATTATGATTGGATGTGTGTGTTTATTTTGATTGTCATCTGTGAATCAATCTTATGGGCTCTTATTGGTTAGTATCTGTTTATGGTATCTGTGTAATCATTTGGGTTTCTATGTGGGAAACTGCATCTAGGATTACTTGGTTGTATACCTGTTGGATGTTTATGTGATTATGAGCCTAGGGGAGATTGATTAAGTGCATCTTAGGGGAGTGGCTTACAATAGGGGCCGGGACCCAAAGTGGTTAGCACCTGGGTAACCTATTTTAGGTTATGTAATTAAGTGATAACATAATAATTAAAACTTGTCGAGTTCATTTAAAAAGATAGTCAAAGTATGGTTATGATTAGAATTCCTCATATCTAAGAGAGAGTATTCTAATCCCACATGGATTGTATTGAGGGTCTGGGGCCCAGAGTGGCCAGTCCAGGGTAACTCAATGCTTGAGAGTCTAGGGTCCTTTGTGATCAGTCCAGGGTACTCAAGTAGATAGACATGTGATGACACTCCCATAGCATGTAGCCTAGATCATCTCCTGAGTTTTTTGTTATGCCTCTGTACTAGTGTGTTTTGCCTTTCACTTTATTATTGTATACCTTCAGTAGAGAGCTTTCAGAATTCCTTGCTCAGTGGTTTTATCCTTGTTTGGTTTTGGTCATTCGATTGGGGTTTGTGGTTATCTCCTCAGCAACGTGGGGTAGACCTTTGTGGTTCTACATGGACGGGTGGTAGTGATTCTTTACCATTTGAGATTCAACATCCTGGTGCCGGTGCAGTTGGATGCTTTCTTGATTCTTCATTATTGTTTTCTTATCATACCTTCATTTATGTAGTCCTATATTAGAGTATCACATGTAATACCTAATATGGACATTGTACTTCTTTGCTAGTTTTATTATTACATACCCTATGACTTGTGCAATGGATGTTAGAATGTTAGTTATCATGGATGTCCATGAGGGTTGTAATTATTGATGTAAGTTGTAATTGTATCATTTATGATATGGAATCTTTCGTTATCTTTCTTTAGTTGTATTTTTGTTCCTAAGTAATTCTACGTCAAGGGACCCTCAAGTTTTGAAATTTGTGTTGGATATTGTTCAATGTGAATAAATGGTAATTTCTTCTGCACTATTGTTTATCTTGTATGTTAATTTTTTTTTAAAAAAAATTCACCAAACTTAGTAGCATGTAATAGGTTAATCTCTCTTGGGTTCCTTGGTGAGGCGTTACACGTATACCCTAATTATGTCGTATGTACGTGCGCTGAGGCTCTAACCTTCAGGTACTCTATATACTATCCAGTCTTCAACACAGCCAATTTCTAATCTTCTTATCATGAGCCCTGACTCGAAAACATCATATGACTTTGTTGTCATAATAACAACACTATATTAAGTCATATACACCAATATAGTCAACTTGCCAATAGAAACAGTCTTCTATAAGGTTTCAAAACAAAATATTCTCAAGTTTTTAAGGTCTCAACCCCTACCCATTCTTCTAGCCACCAAATCCTTACTTCTAGGGTCATTTAGCTAGGGCTTGCACAAAACCAGTCTCTGTCAAGAACACCAGTTAATTACTCTACCTTATTAACAAATAAAATACTAAAAAAATTAGATGGAAAGGTAAATAACAACCAATTCAATGTGATGCAGATCCCTCTACTATTCGCCAAAGGAACCCAACTCAACTTGAGGATTCTACAAGTGTCTTGGAACTCACTCAAGGAGCTAGTGATGCAGAGCATCTTACGAACCCAAACATAAATAGGATAATTTATGATCCATTCAACATCCATTCAATAATTTATTTATATAAAGGCATCTTATGAGGGAAACCACAACATGTTTTAACACAAAAACATCAACCTTTCTCCATTTGCATATCCTAATTTCTATATATGATTCCATTATTCATAACTTTCAGTTTTAAAATCATCTATAAAAATAATTTGGTTTAATTGTTCCAAATTAGTCCTTATAAAAAATATATAAATCAGATCCCGATACAGTAATTAAATTATAAGTTATGGTCTCTACACCGAGAACCATTTTTCTTGTCATAAACTTGAAGTAAAACACCACACCCTGCCTAGGGAATCTCATATATTTCTCAAAATGACTCCAAATGACACATAAAAAATTTCACAGTAACTATTAATGAGTCTAGTTTTAAAACATGTAAGCCATTTATTCTTACCATTAATAAATCATTTTACAAGCACAAATCACTGCCTGCAACTCCAATGGAGATCTTCAAAAACTAGTTTCCACTCAAATACACATAACTTTCACAAATCAGCATAAAAATGACTCAAACCAAAAAGGAAATGAAATTTAACTCACATATATTTCCAATTAATATTATTATAGGTCCTGATTATCCAAAATGTTTCTATGCCAAACATTTCAATCTGACTATGGTCAAGCAATCTCAGATCTACAAATAACAACTTTTACCAAAACTACCATAACTTATTCATATCTCCACATAATAATTCCAAACAAAAACAAAAAGAAATATTATTCATCCTAATTTAAATAAAATACACTTTTTATAACATTTCAATGTCATACAGGTCCCGACAAGACTTGAAAATCACATAAAAATAGTTAACACCAATCAAAACTGTAAGTTTTGAAGAAACCAATTGATTCAAAATGATCTTCCTCCTCTCATTTCTATTTGGAACAACCAATAATATGTTTTTATAATATTTTTGGTGGTTTATAACTTCCCAACCACCTTTTTAACCATCTCCTTACACTCTGTTAACCCTTTACAACATACTTGCATCTTTTGACAATATTTTATGCATTTTGCATTACAACTTTTTATGATAACTTTACTAGTTTAACTCCAAACTTGACAAATATTTGCATGGACACTTGAATTAACTAAAATATAATTTAATGGATATTTTACATCCACTTTACCCTTTATTATGCATTATTTCATATTCTAACCTTCTTGACCAAACTAGGACCTTAACATGACAATATTAACAATGTCATACGAATGGCTTCACATAGGCTTACATATGGACTCAAATATATTTTAATATATGATATAAGGACTCTTAACCTCCTTTTTCTCTTGTACTTTAGGTTCCCCTACACCATACTTCCAACCTTGAAAAGTTTCCAAGTCTCTTGGAAAGCTGTGCCATAACTTGCAAAAAAATTATAACAAAAATCTTCATCTTCACCTTCATTTGCCTTTTCCTCTTCATTCCTTTATCATCATCATCTTTTACCTTAAGGACAAAAGACTTTCCTCAAACTAATCTTCTCAAATAATCCTATTAATGGCTGCATATAACCTCAGGTGACACACCTCTGGCTCTTCTTCCATCTTCCCTTCATGAAGGCATTTTCACACTTATCGTTGAAACCCTAAACCACAGTCTTGGTGCAAACTACCTCATAGTCAGTGATCTATCTACACACTTAGGAACTCCCACTCTAATACCACTTGATGAAGGGTTCTCCCCTTAATACCACAAACACATAACAGAAACATAGAAATAACAGTACTTCACAAGAACAGAAAATGAGCTTCTTATTATCTCCACAAGTGTGGAATTACAAATTTTAGAATTATAATATGCAAAGCCACATGGACATTTTCATTAAAATATTTTGTAGGACAAAGCCTTGAATTATTACCCAGAACTACTACCCTGAACTGCCATAGAAAACACTATGGGCCTTCCTTATATAGGCAATTTTTCCTTTGCCCGAGAAGGTTCCATAATTTTAGCCATTAAGGCTGACGCCCTTAGAATTATTTTACTTTTTATAATTATTACATAGGGTTGACTCAAAATAATTACAAAATTTATTTTTAGGTAGCCCAGCTTCCGGATGCCATAACTATTCAACCGTAGCTCCATTTGGCTATTATAACCACTTTTCATAAATGGCAGGGCTTGATCCACATTTCTTGATTAGCGCAAGCTCTAGTCAGCTAGGGTTTGATCGTGATATGGAGCCTCTAAGGCCTTCAAAATTGAGCCCAAAGATTTCATACCCAAAAACCTCAATAACTTCACCGATATAGATGATATGGTAATGAAACTCAACTGGTAGATTGATATGACTAAGATGAACCTCCACCTGTTAAATTAGAATATTCTAAGCTTGTATGACCAACTTACTAAAAATAGTAAGTTCCCATAAATAGAAGCTCTACACAAGATAGCCCTTATTCAAAAGAAATCAAAAGTAATTTTTTTTTGGTGATGCAATATTTCTCTTACACCTAGGATGCTCCTACATCAAAGATTAATCCCCTTTCTTTTTTTAGACCAAGTGAATGTCGGTCTATGGAGATCAATATCCACCATTCCCATGGAAGTGATAAATTCACCCAAATCTAGCTTTATTTTACTAAAGTATTCAATACCTCTAGACTTCTCCGAGGGATAGAGAGGAGAGTTAAAATACCCCCCCGCCCCCTCCCATCATCCACTTAATAGATTTTTTTCCCAAAATTAGAGAAGATAAATAATGCGACAAAGATCTCCTATGATACGTCACATTTGGAGCATAGACATCAAGCAAGTTCCAAGAAATACCAAAACCAACATTTTTAAAAGAGACAATCAAACTATTGTTTGAGGAATGAAACAAAGAACCCTCCACCTTACCAGGATTCCATAGCATAGATAACCCACTAGAGGCACTATTATATTTGCAAGTCTCCCACTCCAAACCATGCGAAATATTATTGACTATCTTACTAAAGCCTTCCCTATTCAATTTAGTTTCTTGAAGGATCAAAATATCAATTTTGTTCTCTTGAATAGCACATTTCAGCATGTGTTGTTTGTTGTGGCTATTCAAGCTCCTCATATTCCAGGATAATATCTTCATAACATAATTTAAAATTGAACAACCAATAAGTGATTTGTTCAATCACTCTGGAGAAAAAGAGTAGAGGTCTTGTTTCTTCTTCTTCTTAACATCACAAAACCCATCCATAGTTCTCTTCTTTCCACTTTCTACCTCCTTCACTATCTCTCTTTATCTTCTCTCTTTTACTGTTGGACTTCCCTATTTATATTCATTACATAGGTCTAGTTTTTACTTTCTTCTACCTTTCCCTTCGACCATATTCTAGTCAAATTTGGTACGATCATCCTCATCTAGCAGTTTGTGCCCTTTTTGGGGAGGTGTGGAGGAAAACCCTAACAAAAAAAGCTGACCCTTAAGATAGGAGGATCCTAATAAATAACTTGTTGGCTTAGGAGTCAAAATAGGGTCACTTTTCTCTTTTCTGTTTTGAAATTCCTTTTCATGGCTAAAACTCCACTCACATTTTAATCTAGTTGAAGCTTCTGGAAAGAGACATTCTGGTGGTCCTTAGTAAGGGAATTCATCTATAGTACTTCATCTATTTTAGAGATGTTTAATTGGACCACCATTTTCTTCATAACTACCTCTCAAGTAGGGTGAAGAAAAGGGTTAGACCCATCCTTACACCCATCAACCATTATAAATTTCTATTTTTTGTCCTCTTCAATCTCACTAGTCTTTTCCTTATCAGAGTTCTAGAAAATGGGTTGGATAAAAACAATAACAACAATAACACTATCCTTAATATTTTGGAGTCTTGGGATCATAAATGCCAGAAGAGGTTAATTTTCTCTAATCCACATAATCAATCATATTAGATCTAATAGATTCCATCTTAGCCCAATTAGAGGGAGGGGTCCAAACCTTATCTGAGTCCTACTTTTCAGAAAATGAAGATTTGCCCTGAGTCTTAGGTTACTGGCTCCTATTCTTCTAAAATCTATAGACATTGCTCAAATATCCATGCTTCTTATAAACCAAGAAAAATATGGTGGCATTCTCATATTCCAAATGTTGAACCCAGGAGCCATATTTTGATTAGAGTGTTATGTACATGGGTAAAACCATATTCACCTCCACATTTACGCAGATTCTAGAAAATAAAAGGTGGGATCTCTACAAAGCAACCTAATCCACAACCAAGAGTGATCGAAAGGATTCCACAATACCTCTAAAAATGTTGGTGTTCTGAAACTCTAGGGGGGGCCTGGAAGATGTACCCAAGTAGGGACCAGAGAAAAAAGATCACTTTGAGGATCCATCCCAAGTTTCCACTTGTAAAGGGATAAGATGTTTCTTTGATTACTATTGTATGTCAAGGGATCATTAGTTAAGACATAAAGTAAGTCTTGTTTATTCAAAAAGCTAAACAAAAACAAACTATGAGTTATGATATTAATTTTCACACTCCCCTTAAGACTCCAACAAGAAGCAACCTAGTTTCAAATTTGATCAATAGAATGCCTAAAAGATAGGAACTTACCCACCAAATATAGCTCCAAATCATTCATAGTGTCCTTCAATATTTTATCTGAACCTTGAACCGTTGTGCCACTAATCTTGCAGGTAGCTTTGTACCCTTTCTTTTCCATGCTAGTCTTCATACAAGAAAAAATGACACCCGAAACTTTATCCACAAAGGAGGATGAAGATTCATTCCCAAAGAAGGAACCCCCCCAAAAAAAGAAAGAACCTCACCAAAGGTCAAAGAAAAAAACCCATAACCAACATACTTGTCAATAATGACCAAAGCAATAGACCTCGACACCATATGGGAAGATGAAACTTCCACGGAACTAGAGGATTGTCTTAGAGGAATTAAAACCATAGGAATTAGGGAGGGGATATGAGAGACATGTGTTGGTTCCCCCAAAGGAGGCCCCATGGAAGGACGTCAAAAGAAGAAAGAAGCAGGATGTAGCAGGGTTACGAAACCCTAGCAAAGCTATTCTATGTGAATATATGCTCTTAAAGTGCATATTTTGTTGAATTTGATAGCTTGTGATTTTTATTCATTCCCACACATATTTCTTGTAATCTTGAGGTAATTTCTACTAAATCTAATGGATATTGCAAAGAATCACATGTGATATTAGGCTAATAGAATGTAAAAGAATATAAATGTGGCCCATTATTACAATATATCGATTATTGTCCAAAATGAAAGCTGCTACTAAAAATAGTTTTTATGTAGCTGTAAGTCTATTGGATAAAGTAATCTATAATTTTCTTCCGTTATTGGACTTTAACATTGATAATAAAACCAATTAAAAAAATATTGTGTATTATTTTAGTCTTCTATATATGGTTTTTGTTACTACTTACACACATAGTAATAATGTTACGACATTTGAATTATCAACATTTAAAATAAATCACTTATATTTTCCATGTTTCAATTTATAGTAGTTGTTTAGTAGACAATGGAAATGGATGTATCAACTTTAATTAACATTTTTATATAAATAATTCTCTTACTATATATTTTCTTATGTATATCAACACTAAGGATATGGTTGATAACTTTTTAACTTTAATGTTTATAAGCATAAGACATATTTACCATCTTACATAATTCATCTAGATCATTGGATTTATAACTACAGTGGATGCTATTGTGACTTGTTCTTAGAATGCACAAAAAAGTATTTTTGTAGCTTGGTAGATCACAAAATGGCACAAGACCAACTCTTAGGGATAAAAAAAGGGAGTTATAATATCTAATCCACACTATAGTGTAAGCAAGGATGTGAAACTACCAACTAGGATAGAAAAACCTATCTAGAATATAGGTATGCAACTTTTTGTAACTATAAGTATAAATAGAAATACACACAAACATGCTTATCTAGAAGAATATCTAAAGTAGAAATATTCTACACTATCAAAATTTATAAGATAAATCAAGGGAGACAAATCAAGTGTGCATGGGGAATGCCAAGTACATCATTAGTCAAATGCTTCTTAAAAATATGAAAGAGTTATTTGGTACAATAATACCAATATATAGTATACTATTGGTTTACTAAGCATGACTTATCCAATTGGTTCAAAATGGAAAAAATATTTATTATAATAAAATTCTAAAAGAACAATTATTAAAATTGAAATATTTGAAAGGATTGAAATTTTAATTTGGTATTTAAGAATACATTGTGGAAAGAAAATGTACATGTTAAAAAGAAAAAAGGAAGGATAATCAAGTGTACATTTGGAATGAAAACTAAATCATTAGAAAATTATTTCTTTAAAATGTTGAAGATTTATGTTGTCCAATAATGTTAGTTTCTAATTGACTATGGGTTATCAAGCACTTAACCAATTATGCTAACTTTTTGTTTTACCCATGATAAGTGAATGGAAAAAGAGAAATTGAGTTTGTAACACAAGCTTTCACTCCTAAAATAGAGGATCACCATCTCATAAGGGAATCAGTAACATTTTAAAATATACTCAACATAAGACAAACATGAGGGGCCTCCAATTGAAGGGGGCTTCATTAATTCTTGGGTTACTAATGGCTTCAATTAGATTTTTCTTATTTAGGGCACTTAATACAGATCATACCCTTCCTCTAGAATATATGCATTAACAAAAGTGACAAAAAATAAATTGATAGCTTACATGTAGCCACTTTAAGGCTCACAAGTTATAGGTTGATTTACAGGTTACTTGATGCATAGCAATATCATCTTCTCATGGCATGAATTTTTTGGCTAAAAGCTTAGGATCTTTCCCAAGGTCCGATAGATTTGTTGTAGAAATAAAAAGGAGGTTTGAACATGGTTGAGATGTAAAATGATTTAACTTTAGCCATTTATATCTTGTGGTTTTTTGAAAATGTTTATTTATTTTAAATAGATTAATTTCTAATATTTTAAATAATTATTTGTGGTACATTCTAGTTCTACCTACATATATCAATATCTACTTTATGTAATATGAAAGATTTCTTTCAATTGCAAAAGTTTGTTGGATGCTTGGAAGTTATAGACTAGTGTTGAACATAAATTTTTCTTTAGTTCCACAAATGCTTGTTATTACACTTCTATCTAGAAACATATTTTATTTTGGCTCCTTTGAATATTTGGTTCATAAATCATTTCAAGTACAAACCACATGAGATTCCATATCTTATGGAACTGTTTAATGATCGATATTAGATTTCATATATTAAATAAATATAATGTTAAAGTTTTATATTAACATAATTTAAAATATATCACTAGGTTAATAATTTATAAAATAAGTTCTAACTTTTGTGGTTAGGATTAATCATATAATATGCCTTTTGGAATTCATTCTACATGTGAACTTTATTGTTTTATAAATATATACTTTGGTATAGTTGCTCATTAGTTGTACATGAATTCATTTTTGATATTTCACATTCAAATTGTATCACATTGAATGAAACTATATGGTTTAAAATGCCCTGCCCAAAAGAGGACCCAATAAAAATTAAAATAATAGGAAACAAATATAAAAATAAAGAATAGCACGATATTGATGCAAAATAGACACCTCATAAAATTTGAAAATGAGAAGCTCACAAATAAAAAGAGGAGCTTCTCTACTTAAAACAAGGAGATGTTGGTTATCATACATGAATTAACAAAATTAAGGAAATACTTGGTTTATGGGAAATTTATGGTGAAAAAAAACCATAACAACTTGAAATTCTCCTTCAACAAAATAGACTTAAATGATACACAAAAAGAATGGGTGAGTAGGCTCCAAGCTTATGATTTTCACATTGATTATATAAATGGAAATAATAATGTGTTAGTTAATGAACTCTATATAAAACCTTACCTTTTTTTGTGTGTTCATAGAGATTTTGTACATTTGTGTGAGAAGAATTATTGGGAGAAAGGGGTACTAACTTGGGGAATTTAATTAGTTCTAATATAAAAAGAAAAAGGAAGGTTTCAAAGTCTTCAAAAGTATCAAGAAAATGGAAGGAGAAAATCCTGCTTTTGCCCCACTTGGTTAGTGGTGACAAAAATAATTCTATTCCTCGTGTTAAGAAAAAAAAATTAAAAAAATCGTGTAAGAATTTGTTAATAAAGATGAAAATAGGGACTCTAGATATGAACCTCTATTTAAGGACCCATCGGCTGTGGACTTTGAAATGGATATACCATTTCAGAATGAAAAGGAAACTCGTATTTAAATGAGATCCTTTGCTATTGAAAAAGGAGACATGAGGAAAATTTTTAAAGATATCACTAATGGACAATATTACCTCTTCATGTAGTTGGTCTTAGAAGAGAACACAATGAGGGTATGTGCAAGATCACGAGGGGCCAAAAAGTGGCAATGTCAGTTCAAAACTTTGACAATGTAGTTGACGACTTTTTTTTCACCTAAATTTGATAAAACGAAAAGGGTATCTTAAGGAGATTATCAGCTTTCTATCAATATAATTGTTGTCAAATTTTGAATTCGGTAAGTAATTATTAGTTATTTTCTAATTGAGCTACCTCTAAAGTGTTGATTTATATATTGATTGAAAAATGACTATAACTTTCAGATGGTATAACATTTTTGAAATCCGAAAAATGCATCACATTCTATGCTTTGCATACTATAAGGAAAAAAAATATAAAATTGAATTTTGTAAAGTTTTGAATAAGTTAAAGTGGTCAGACATGGAAGTTTTTTTATTATGAAAATGTTGTAGAAAAAATTCATAATTAATTATTTTTTGGAATAAAATTACAAAAAAATATGTGTTACATTCAGGCATGAGTCTACTAATTATATATAAAATCTTATAATAAAATATTATCATTTGATTATGATTAAGGTGGTCAGACATACATCTACTTCTTATTTTTTTCTTGAAATTTTTGTACTGCTGCATTGAAATCTATACTTTTCACCAATCATACTAACTTTTTCTCAAAAAAGGCCTAGTAGTTTAGAAACTACATTCAATTTTCTATAGATTCTATTCTTACAACTTTTTGATATTAGGTTCATAGCTAGTTGAAATTTTCACGTCAAGTTGACTAACCCTGATTTGCTGATTTTTCATTGCCACTTAAGGGCATAGTTTGGCCCCTCATGATCTTGCACATACCCATGAAGGAGAGAATTATTTCCCTTATTGATAAAATGGTTTCAACACATGTCAATGTGAACAATACTCTAACTATGGAGAATGTGAATAATATGATTTTCGTTATTCTAAATGTTGCTAAAGATGTCTAGGTTAAAAGGGACGCTCATGAAAAGAGAAATAAAAATTAGAAGATTCATTCGACAAGGTGTAGGGAAATTGAGGGTTGTGGTGGTGATTAGTCATACAACTATGAAAGTAGAATAGATGGGCTCAAGCATTTGAACCAACAAGCTCAAGTTCTCTAGGATCTTTCCAAGGTAATTTGGGTTCTATTATAGGGAGTGTGAAGAGTAAATAAAGAAATAAGTGGTGATTCACCGAGACAAGAGTATGAGTCCTATTCCTGGTCCTTATTTTAGGACTCATAGATGGGATAAAGGTAAGGATAACCAAGAAAATATCATGCATAAGGTTATCAATATTAATACTGATATAATTCATAAAAATAAAGAACCATTAAAAAAAATATAGTAAGTGCTAGGTTTTTTGTCTCATACTTTGTTTACTCTTGGTTCTTTGATGTCTAGTTATTGTTTAGCTTATATTCTTGTTTGTTGGCTATCTATTTTTGTAAATGATTTCAGGGTCCCTTCAAAATATATTTTCCTTTAATAAAAAACTTGAGGATTTTAATCCTATATGTGATCATCAATAACAAGAATATAAAGGGGTAAATATCCCTTGGGGAGAAAAGATTTTAATTTCTCAATTGAGAACTAAGTACAATTGAGAACTAACTAGCATTAGTTTTGATGTGAAACCGGGAGGTGGAAAAGGCCATAAAAGTCTTGCGATAGATTTTTCTTTTGCCATTTTGAGGTAGTGCAATAGCCAAAAAAAGAACTTTATTATTATTTGAATGACTACAATTTTATCAAGGGAAAGTATGTTAGTATTTTGGTTGATGTTTTTCTACTTAATTTATTTATTGAGGGGATAGTTGAGAAAGTTGGAGAACTCATTATTAGTTTGAACAAAAGAAGAAATGAATGGAAAAATTCTTTATTGGCATGGATAATCATCCCATGTGTTATTTATTTGGCCTTTTACATGTTGAAAGTTATTGTATTCTATTTACATGTTCAAGGAAAATACCAACCATATTTTACATGTAAAGCTATTCTATTATAATCAATTTTCAAGTGCTTAGTCCAACCATATTTTTCAAGTGTGAAAATTTTATTATATTAACATATACTATAATGAAAATTGATGGAAAGTATCCTTATCTCTATGTAGTTATAGATTTTCCATCTCTACTAGTAAATTTGTTGTGCTAATTAACACTTTTATAAGAGGTTAAATTAGATAATTTTGACTTTATATTATAAGTTGAATGAGTAAGTGTAGACACCGAAAAATCCTTCAGAAAATAAATTATTTTTGTTTTCTGAAAATCCTTGATGACATCATCATTTATTAATTAATTATTTATTTAATTAATTAATTTATTTTTATGCCATTAAATCCCTCTCTCTTAATTAAAAATCTTTAATTAAAGAATCTAGCCTAAAAATGTCATTTGGACATTATCCCTAATTTATTAATTATTTAATTAATAAATTGACCAAAAATTTCAAAAATAAATTAATTTATTTTTAATTTATTTTTAATTTATTTTTTATCCCAAAGTTGGCCAAAATTCTAAAGAGCACTAAACTCTTCTAGAAAGTCCTAAACCTTCCTCTAAATGGGTCAAATCCCTAAACTAGTCCCTTCAAACCCTAAGCCTAGATATTTAATATTTATTAAATTTACCTTTAATAAATATCTAAATCTCACCAAAAGCCACTTGCCCATCCCTTTCTCCTAATCCTAATCCTAATCCCCTTTCTAATCTTGTCACATTCCATTAGCAAAAGGTTTACCAAAACTTATGCTAACCTCCTCTTAGTCATCCTCCTTAGTCAACAAGGATTGACACCTCTTGGCAACCTCTTGCAAATGCATTTAAGGATGCATTTAAGCCTTCCTTATCTTTCTTACATGCATTCATTATGCATTTAAGACCTTCTTATCCCTTCCTTGCCACCTCTTAGCCTTGGGCACATTTACCAAATTGTGCACATGCCCTCAAACTTTCAACTCAATCCTCCCTTGACACTTGTCAGGACACTTGTCCTTGACTCAACCCTAACCTTAGCCCTAACTTTGACTCATCCTTTTAAACCAAGCCCTTCCCTTTTCCTATAAATACCCTCACTTCCTAAGGCAAATCATCTTTCAACTCTTAAACTCAATAGCAAAGTTATAATGTCATTTTCATTCTAGCATAAGCATAAACTCATCATTTTAGATCATTTCCAAGCTTAAATCACATCTAAATTAGCTTAATTGGATTAACATAGATTCATTTCTTGTTTAATCAATCTTAGTTCATCTTTTAGCTTTGCATATTTGTGTGTTCTTGAGGCCTTTGAGGCAAAATAGGTTCCTCATACCTATTTTGTGTCATTTTGGGTCTTCTTGATCCTCAAATCATCCTAATTTGCATGCTCCAAGTGCTTGAGTTTGCACACCCACATCCATCTATATCCAAGCATATCAAACGGTGCATGGGCGCATCCGTTTTAGGCTTAAACTGAGGTGGCTTTGATTTTAGTTTGTTTACCATTAAATTTGATTTGATTATATGCTATGACGTTTGTTTGTCTTTGGCCTTCAAAACAGGTTTAGGTGCACACTCAAATCCTAGTCTACATTTTGGCACACCCGGTGGGACTCTCACCACAATCATTTTGATGAGATTATACTTTATATGCTTGTATTTGTAGGAAACAAATTAAATGTCGCCTTCAAGCAATTACATGTCGCCTACAACAATTAAATGTCACCTTCAAGCAAAGAAATGTCACCTTCATGAAAAGAAATGTCGCCTACATACAATCCAGTCACGCCTTCTTGCAATGAAATCACGCCTTTGAGGAAAGAAATGATGCCTATGAGCTCTGTTTTCACGCTTGCATAACTGAGATTTTCCCATGATCGATAACTTCTGTTCCGTCCCAGAATTCTTTTCGGTCGCCTGGAAGAAAAGAAATCACGCCTTTGACGAAAGAAATCACGCCTCTGCATATTTATCTGTCACCTTTAGAGGTACAGAATGTCACCTGTAAAAATGAAATGTCGCTTCTGCACTTTCCAGCGTCGCCTATAAGCTGGACAGTGTCGCTTTTTGGTTTTTTGTCTTGAGTTGCTTGGGACTGGTTTTTTCATTTCTTTTATTACAGCAAAGGTCAAAACAAAATCTTGAATGACATTAAGGAAATGAACTTAGGTCCTAAGTGTCATTGTCAATTTGAAAATCAAACCAAATCTTGAATGCACTAAAAGGAACGAACAACTCTATTCCCTCTCTCGTTTCAAATTCCAAAGCAAGCAAACAAATTCAATCTTGAGTGATCTAAGGGATAAAACAAAGCTTTTTTAAAGTTCTTAAATCAACTCGCTAATCAAATCTTGAATGCACAAAAGGAAAGAACTTGCAACCGTTCAAAATCATTTACATTTTGGAGAAAAGAACAAATCAAAATCTAATCACGAGTGTCTTCATTTCAAAGTTCAAACATCACTTAATCAAATTTGGGAAAATGAACAAAATCTCCTTGATGTGCATGTAGGAGTTTTTCAATTCTTGCATAATCCCTGTTAGAGTAAGCAACGTGGAACATTTGAACTTGGACAAGTTCACCTGTTCTGCTTTTAGCGAGCCTGTCCAAGGAGAAGCGCTTCCTCCTCGGAGAATGACCTCAAACCGGTATCCCCTCCGGCCGGTATACAAATAAGTGAAGTCCAAAAGAATCACTTATATCTCCTAATCACCAGGCGTTCATGCCAAACACGTGTCTGGGGAGGGTAAACATTCCTCTCCCCCAGCATTATTGGCAAGGCTCTTAAGTGAGTCACGGATGATCAGCAAAACTGGGTATGGAGACACCACGGAATCATTAGCAACCTAATAAAATAGAGGCTACCCTATCTACATCCGAAAGTATCAAAATCCTTGTGCAAGGACCGATTCCAAGGGGTTTACCGGGTCACCTCAAGATTACTCACCATTTATATTCCCTTATGGGGGATACCAAGCTGTGGGCAAGCGATTTTGATACTCACCTTCCTTAGGTAGATCTGTTTGAAGTGCTTGACAGTCAAAGACTCCGTGAAAACACTTGTTGAAACATACACTTTCAAAGCTTTATCAGAGTCAGTTGTCTTTGTTTGTATCCCGCAGGGTTGCTTTGTCCCTTGCGGGGATTGCTTTGACTTTAACCTTTGCCATTGGAAACCTTTGTCTCAAAATTAGAAGCCTCTTTTCCAAGTGATGCCCAGCAAGAACAAACATCCTAAAGTGAAGTTGCCCAAATCCCAAGCCTATCAAGAGCGAAAAGTTGCCAAGAAGAACACCAAGACCTATCAATCCACTATCCAAGTAACCCAAGCAGAGGAGAAGTCCCAAACCAGACTTGAGAACATTGCCCATAACGCCCGCATCAAACAATTCTCCTTCCATTTCCAAGTTAACCATCACTTTGTCAACCTTGAGCCAGAAGATTAGCCAAATCCTTGTTCATGTCTTGTTCCATCTTCAGATCTTGAAATCTTGTCTCAAACAGCCTTGCATCTTAGTTTCATCCTAGTTTCACCCTTTGCATCAGAATCAAAACCCTAGTTGCATCTCAAGAACATCATAAAAGTTGCATTTGCATTCATCTTCCTACCAGCATTCTAGAATCAATCCTTGTCATTTGCATTATCCCTTTAGATAGAGCATTGTCCCTTCACCCTTCAATACCTTTTCCACCAGCATCCCCCCATCAGCTTTCCATATCTTTCCGGTAGATCCATCATCCTTTGTTCCAAATCCAGAGATCCACCAACACTTAGTGTTTACCCTTTTGAGTTGTTCCTATCCCATATCCAAGATCAGAGACCATCATCCTCTTTTTGACACAACGTGTTGTCATAAAGAAATCAAACCTTGTCCTTGCATAGCCATCATCTCGAGCAAGAGATTGGAGTGTATTGATAAGAAACCATTTGACCGAAGATCATCAGTCTATCTTAGGTTGACCCCATCATATCTCTGATCCTCCATTTGGGAAAAACAACAGCTCATTTGTTGACCACTCAGTAATCTTTCACCAGCTTTCCACCAGCAACCTCCTCCACCATCTTGATCCATATCCATTCCATCCAGCTTCCATCATCGCCATCTTGATCCCTATCTTTGCATTTGCATCTTAGAAGTCATCATCTTTGCATCCATCAACATCTTTTAGCCAAACATCTTGCATCCATTTAGCACTTGCATCTCCATGCCTGTTGAGACCAGATCTCGAAAAAGAAGAAGCATGAATCCTTATCCACCAACAACCTCATCTGATCCCAACCTTTTCACCAACGCCATGATGACCTACAATCCCCAGATCCAAGCCAGTAACCCATGTGAAGATCCAAACATCCCTTCATCCTCGTTGGCAATCCAAGCATTTGCAAATCCTCCAAAAAGCCCACCAGTGACCAATGCCCTTGTACCGCAACATCAGCAAAGCACGTTTGCCCACTATCTGCCATAAAGTACCTCCATCCCACCATCTCTCTATCCACGCATCCCCATTAATACTATCCAAGTTCCAGCACAAGCATATTCTCCGTTTGACCAATCATTCCCCGATCCTATCATGCAAACACCCCAAGAGCTTTCCACCATTCCCCTTTTCTTGCAAGGAAGCCTCGCCAGTCCCGCAACACAAGCTGCAGTGCCATCCGCTCCATCTCCTACCCCTTTTGCTTCATCATCTGCTATGGCTGCCCAAGCCCAAATCCAACACTTAACCCAAAGTCAGCTTCCACCTCTCACACAAGCTTTTACACCAAAAGCTTCGCCACCATCCGCAAGTCAAGCAACGTCTTTCACCATCAAAGGAGCACCGTCACCCTTCACCCCCCAAGCACCCGTACCTTCTTCTTTGGGGTTAGCGCAATCGCTTCCCATTCCAACCTCATCTTTCTCTTGGGTGTTTCCTTCATTTTCCTCCTCACAAGCATCCGCTCAACCTCAACCTCAACAAGCTCCTTTCTCTCAACCATCATTCATGTCCCAAGCTCCCGTTGCTCCTACCATTCCATCATCCGCTGTAGTGCACCCTAACACAAGCTCTCAATGGGGCCTTACACAAGAAGAAATGAAGGCATGGGGGATCCCATCTCAATCCCCTACATCTATGGTTGCAAGTCAACAAACCGCCTTCGCCCAAGCAGCACAGCAGCAACTACCCCAACCACCGCCGGCTTCAAGCTATTCGTCCCAAATCCTAAATACCTTCCAGCAAGTTCCACCACCTCAACAGCCAACTTTCCCCAGCTATCTTACCCCATCACCCTTTGCTTCTAGCTTCCCCACATCTGTTCCACCTCTAAGTAACGCAGGCATGCACCCAGCTTATATCAGCCAAACCCAAAGCCAACCTCAGCAACTACCACCATCATACCCGCAAGCAACATCATTCCAATAGCCTCCCCCACAGCAACCACATGTCCCCTTTCTGCAAACACCCATCATTCCTCAACAACAGCAAGTCCCTTGCTATCAGCCCCAGCAACAAATCCCTATCATCCCCTAGCAACAACAAGTTCCCACCCATCAGTTACAGCAGCAAGTTCCAAATGTCCAATATCAGCAAGCAGTCCCACAACAACCACCAGTTCAACAACAACAAGCAGCCCAACAACATCAAGCGGTTCCATATCATTTATCACAATATCCCCCTATGCCACACCAGCAATATCCCCAGCAACCATTGCCCCAAAATCAGTTCCAACCCATTTATCCACAGCAAGCGCCATATCCAGTTCCACAGCTTCCATCACAAACAGAAGTCTCAGTTCCCTCGCCACTCAATGCTGAGTGGGAAGCAATGAAAAATGCTCTAAAAGAGCTACAAAGTGGAACAAAGAATAAAACATACAAGTTCGAAGAGGTGTGCTCATATCTCTTCGATCGGTCCATAGCAACTATCCCTTTCCCCAAGCATTTCGAGATGCCTAAGTTCGACAAGTATCGAGGGGAAGGAGATCCAGTAAACCATATCAAAGAGTTCTATATGGCGTGCCAAGAAGTGGCTTACAGTGATAATTATCTCCTGCGCCTATTTCCTAAAAGCTTGGGAGGAACTGCTGTTGAGTGGTTTTACAAAATACCACATGGGACAATAAAAACTTTTGCTGAACTCTCTGAGAAGTTCATCACACACTATGCCCATAATGTGGAGAATGAGTTGTCCTTGCTAGACCTATGCAACTCAAAGCAAAAAGACGGAGAAATCCTTGTAGAATACTTGCAAAGATGGCATAATCTTACAACCAGGTTATCATATCAGCCACCAGAGAAGCATCTAACAAAGATCTTCATTAATAACCTGCATCCAAAGCTATCCCATCACATGCGAATGAACTATCTCCAGACATACCAAGACATCAAGAGCAAAGGCATAGGCATCGAGAAAGCTCTCCTAGACGAAGGTACTATTCGTCACTTCAAGGATGATTCCAAGAACAAACCCAACAATGATAAATCCTGTTACTGGAATCGTAACAAGAATGTTGTTACAGATGGAGCCACTGACACTAAGAATGTACAATTCATTGTGGCTAGTCCTACACCAGCTCAAACATACCAACCACCACAAGCACCCATCTATCAGCAACCACCAGCTCCTGCATATCAAGCACCTATTTATCAGCAGCCTCCTCAAGCTCATCAACCACCTGTGCAACAGTATCGGCAGCAATACCAACAGCAACAGCCAGCATGTCAAGGCAATCCTGTTAACGCAGTTAACGTTGCCCCAAGGCAGAACAAACCCAACAATCAGAACAATCCAAAGAGGACTTTCACACCTTTGGGTGAGCCTCTGGATCAGATCTTTTATCGGCTAGCCAAGGCAAATATGATCACATATCCACCCATCCCACAAAAGGATGACAACGCACCAAAGTCTGATTGGTATAAAGAACATGAATACTGTGATTACCATCGTGTGAAGGGGCACACAACATTGAAGTGCATGCGGCTTAAGAACTACATCTAGGATCTCATTGATCGTAAGGAGATCCAGGTCGATGCACCAGCTCAAGCTTCACCCAACGCCGGTTTGCAAATATATCAAAATGTGTTTCCTCAACACGATACCGGGAAGAATCAAGCCAATGCCAATCAGCCCCAAAATCATGGCAAAGGCAAGCAAGAAGATCACACAGCGGCCTACATCAACTATGACAAGTATGTCAGATGCATAACTCAAGTTGAGCCCATCCAAGATGAGGCCACCATCAATACCATCCACGTCAGAGGGCCGGATCGACAATGTGCTGCAACTACCCGCAGTGGTAGGATAACTGTTGCCGGTGCTCTTCCGAGGTCAGCTACTCCTCCAAGGCCAACGTCTACTGCATCCACAGCACAGTCTAACACCAGGCCAACATCAAATGCACGTGCAACACAGCATAATGCACCAAGTGCACAATACAATATCATAGAGCATCTTGGGAGCATGCCAGCCCAAATATCTATCTTGGATTTGCTCCGCACATCACCCATCCATCAGGAGATCCTGGACAAAGCTTTAAAAGAAGGCCATGTCCCCACGGACATTAACATAACTCAGTTTGAAACTCTTGTGGGACACCTATCAGCAGCATGTGCCTTATCCTTCAAAGAATCTGATATACCAGATGTCACTCCTAACCATACTCTCCCTCTCCGCATTGCTGTCATGGTCAGGGATTTCGCCATCAAATGAGTTCTGGTGGATAATGGCTCAGCCCTCAACTTGTGCACATTAAAATTCATCAAGAAGATCGGGTTCATGGAGGCCGACATACAACATGAGATGATCACTATCAAAGCATATGACAACTTGGAGCGTACCTTCAAAGGTACTATCACCTTGCCTATCCAGCTAGGCCCAGCAATGCAAGATACTATCTGCCACGTTGTTGATCTTGACCTACCATTTAATATTCTTCTCGGCCGCCCATGGATCCATTCCATTAAGGCTGTACCATCTACTTACCATCAGTGCATCAAGTTTCCACATCAAGGCACTGAGGTTACCATCCACGCTGATCCTAACCCCTTCGCATACTGCCGTGCGATGGAAGCATCTTTCCCTCATTCTACTCATTGTCCTGGAACCGATATTGGTACTTCTATTGCTAGCTCATCCCGATCCCATCGTGATCCAGAGACCATCCTCTCTTCCACCTTATCATCCGTCAAGATCAATAACCAGGGTTGTGGCGAATACAGTCTCAGTGATGCATTTGCTGTAGGGGCTCTTCCACGTGATCCACATACTCAAGGGCGCCCAAGTTGTCAAAACAAGCCTGTTGAGGAACATTATAAGCTCAAGCAAATCAGAAACATGACTTTTGAGTCTCATGGTACCATCAACAGCAAAGAAATGGATCTAGATATTAACAAATGGTTGTACAAAGATCCCCCATCCCGTGACATGCAACTTCTTGAGTACTTCAAAGAGAAATATCCAATCCCATACAAGAATGTCACAGAACACTATAACTATCAAGGTGGTGGTCTAGGACCACAAGAGGATGGAAATTTGTTTCCTATCACACCATCACAAAATCTTGAACATCGAGGACTTGGCTTTAATATCCCTCGCCTGCCCGAACAAGAGCCCAATACCACAACTGCGGGCACTAACATGACCAACGTGAACTTCTCGAATAGCCAGGATGACCTCATGGAAATCAAAGACATCCCCGAAGAGAAAGACATCCCATCCTACGATGATATCTTTGCCGACGACACCCTCCTGGGGACTTCTGTCCTCCAACAACTCTCCATTAACCTCATAGATCTTCCCCTCACAAACCCCGACCTCATAGATTGGGACCAACCAAGCATCGCACACATCGATGAGTTCCAAAGCGCACAAGCACTCCTAGAATTCATGGGGGCATCAGGTCCAGCAAGCAATCAAGATCCAACATCAACCTCTGTCTATCAGCTTCACCCAGAAGGATATTTTGGGGAAGAGGCAAGCTTTAGTCACAAAAATGATAAAGCAAAAGAACATCATGAGTCTTTATGTGAAAACCCTTTTGGGGCACATTCTGATTCCAAAATAGTAAAAACAAAGGGTGTATCTTCTAGCGAAAACTTGGCAATTCAGGCGCTAGAAGATGAAGCCTTGCCTCTTCCCCCTATCCAAGATTATAGACCAGAGCAATCGCCGATCATCATAGAGGAAATCAAGCCAATCAACTTGGGAACAGAAGAATGTCAAGGATCACCTACATTGCAGTCAACCTAACAGAAGGAGAAGAAATCGCTCTCAGTGCCTTGCTCAAGGAATCCATCATCAACTTTGCATGGTCATACGCCCACATGCCTGGGCTTGATCCAAACCTTGTTGTTCATCATCTATCAGTAGATCCAAATGTCAAGCCAGTGAAGCAGAAGCTAAGGAAAATGCATCCAAAGGTAGCATTGCTCGTCAAAGCAGAGCTTGAGAAGCTCCTCCAAGCTAAGATCATCAGAGAAATTGACTATTCAGAGTGGATCTCTAACATGGTGCCAGTCATAAAGCCTTCTGGTGACATCAGAATCTGTACTGATTTCAGGGACTTGAACAAGGCATGCCCTAAGGATGACTTCCCATTGCCAAACATAGACATGCTTGTAGACCTCATAGCGGGTCACGAAATGCTATCACTCATGGATGGCTTTTCCGGCTACAACCAGATTCATATAGCAGAAGTAGATCAACATAAAACAGCATTCACAACCCCATGGGGTACCTTCTGCTACAATATGATGCCCTTTGGGCTAAAGAATGCAGGAGCAACATATCAGCGAGCAATGACAACGATCTTCCATGACATGATCCACAAGATCCTTGAAGACTATGTGGATGATATCCTTGCAAAATCCAAAACAAGGGATGAACACCTCAACATCTTAGAGTGTGTATTTGATCATCTAAATCATTATGGCTTAAAGCTTAATCCTAAGAAATGTGTCTTTGGTGTTACATCTGGCAAGCTTCTAGGCTTCATCGTCTCTAGATGAGGCATAGAGATCGATCCTAAAAAGGTAAAAGCAATAATGGAGATGCCTCCACCAAGAAATCTCAAACAGCTCAGAAGCCTACAGGGCAAGCTTCAATCAGTTCGGCGGTTCATCTCGCAACTAGCAGACAAGTGCCAACCCTTCTCACATCTCTTATGCAAAGACACCAACTTCAAGTGGGATCCCATATGTCAAAGAAGCTTTGATAAGCTCAAGGAGTATCTAGCTAATGCTCCGATCCTTGTACCACCAGTTTCAGGATGCCCACTCATCCTTTACATCTCAACAACAGCTACAAAACTAGGGGCACTCCTAGCATAGCATGATGATGAAAACAGAGAACAAGCTGTCTACTACATTAGTTGCACTCTTGTGGGCTATGAGCTTAACTATTCACCCATGGAGAAAGCATGCCTAGCAGTGGTCTTTGCCACTCAAAAACTTAGACATTACATGGTTAGCCACACAATCAAGCTCATATCAAAGGTGGACCCTCTTAAGTATCTGTTATCAAAGACAACCCTCACAGGCCGTATGGCAAAATGGGTCATGTTACTCAGCAAATTTGACATTCAGTATGTAGATCGCAAAGCAATCAAAGGGAAAGTCATTGCCGATCAACTAGCAGAAGCACCACTGGTGGATGCCTATCCACTAATCATGGAATTCCCCGATGAACATCTATGTATGATCAAAGAACAATCCATGTGGCACCTATACTTTGATGGTTCCAACACATCCCATAGCTCTGGGGCAGGAATCCTATTCGTCACACCTCAAGGTGACTATATTCCAAAATCATTCAAGTTGGGATTCCCCTGTACCAATAACATTGCAGAATATGAGGCACTCATCTTAGGTCTCAAAACAGCTATCCAATGGAACATCACAAAACTACAAGTCTTTGGAGATTCACAGCTCATTATCAAGCAAGTCCTTGATGAGTATCAGAAAAAGGATGACAAATTGCTACCCTACAAGCAACTAGTGGATAAACTGAAAGAGCATTTCCTACATCTACAATTCAATCAGATCCCAAGGCTTCAAAACAAAGTAGCAGATGCAATGGCAACCATCGGATCCTTATTGGAAATCCCACGTGACGCAACACAATATGAATTTCTAGTCAAGCAGCTACACTTGCTAGCTTATGAGAACACCGATGCAAACATGGTGTGTGTCTTGGTTGGTCCCCAATCCCCATGGTACCACGACATCCATGCATATCTAAAAAATGGTATCATATCTCCCCATCTCACCAATAACCAATGCCAAAACCTTATTCGCAGAGCTTCCTGCTACACTCTTGTAGCCAACACCCTATATCATCGCGGGTATCACAATGTCCTATCTAGATGTTTAGATTCAAACAAGGCCATCCTGGCCTTATAAGAAGTTCATGCTGGAATTTGCGGTGCCCACACGAGTGGCATGGTTCTAGCAAAGCAGCTACTTAGAGTTGGATATTATTGGCCAACAATGGAACATGATGCGTGTGAATTTGTCAAGAAATGTCTCCCACGTCAACAGCATGCCAATTTGATACATGCACCAGCACAGGATCTACAGCCTATTGCACCACCATGGCCTTTTTCATGTTGGGGCCTCGACCTCGTTGGCTTGATCACCCCCCTCTCTTCGGATGGACACAAGTATATCATAACAGCCACAGAGTACTTTACCAAATGGGTTGAAGCGATTCTGCTCACGCTAACTACTGGCATCCAAATATCCAAGTTCATCCTCTACCATATCATTTGTCACTTCGGCATACCATCTACCATCTTCACAGACCATGGCACACCTTTTGAAAACCAGCATGTGGATGATCTATATGCCAGACTCCACATCCATCACCGTTTCTCCAGTCCATATTTCCCTCAAGGAAATGGCCAAGCTGAGGCAACCAACAAAACTATCTTGAAAATCCTCAAGAAGGTTGTCAATGATTCTGGTCGTGACTGGCACCTCCAAATTAATCCCGCCCTCTGAGCTTATCGCACTTCTTATCGCACTCCCACAGGCACCACCCCATACTCCCTTGTATATGGTGCTGAAGCCATTCTGCCGATCGAGGTCGAGCTTCCATCCTTGTGCGTCTCCATGAAGAACTATACAACTGATGAAGACTATCATGTGGCCCGGCTCACACAGCTAGATCTGCTAGATGAAAAGAGACAGCAAGCTTATGATCATTTGGTGGCATACCAAAATCGACTCAAAAGGAGTTATAACAAAAAGGTCCATCCTAGACAATTCCAGGTCGGTGACATGGTCCTTAAAGAAAATCAGAAGGTCCTAGCAAATAGAGGCAAGAAAGGCAAGTTTGAGCCTACTTGGCTGGGCCCCTATGTTGTCACCACATCCTTTGGCTCGGGAGCCTATCAGCTATCAACACCAGAAGGCGAGCCCTTGAATGATCCTATCAACATCATCCATCTGAAGAGGTTCTATGCGTGAACCTGATCCTGCATATATCAGAAAATCCAAAAACATTCAAAAAAGCAAAAAAAGCAAAAAAAAGCAAAAAAGAAAAAAAGAAAAAAAGTAAAAAAAAGAAAAGAGAAAGAGAAAATAATCGTCCAACGGTGAAAACTTGGCAATTCAAGCGCCTTGGACAAGTATGATGGTGAAAACCTAGCAAACAGGTGCCAACATAGTAAACTGAGCTATTTATCTATTCAGTTGTCCTTTCAACTACCATCCTCTTCCTCCATCCATAATCTCTTAATAGATCTCCCAGCAGTTCCATCTCCCCTATCCTCCAAGCATTCAGCTTCCATCTTCCTCCAACCTATCTGCAATCCATATCCTATTCCAAAGCTTTGTACCATATCTTGTACCCTATCCTTATCCCTTTCCTGTACAGCGCAATCCTCCCTGTATTTATCCTTCTTGTCTCCGTCCTAGTGAGAGTCCCACCGAGTGTGATCTTCCTATCCCCAATCCTGAGCTTCTGTACATATCCCTTGTGCATATCATTCCTCCTTGTTGTACATAACCTTTGTCCATCCTGCAATAGCATTTGATCAAATATCTTGTCCCATCCCCAGCCTCAGAAAACTTGTAGTCCCACTTGGGCCTTGTGCTTCAGCAACATCAATTGTCGACTTATCCTTGCTCATCCTGATTATTCCTTAAACTTCAGCTTTTGCCAGTGAACAACTACACTTATTCTCTCACCAACCCATGGGTCCTTGAGGATATATCGTTCCTCCTGTCTGACCTAATCTTCCATCCTGGTCCTTGAGGATATATCGTTCCTCCTGTCCGACCAATCTTCCCACCATCAATCAAACCTAATCTCTCTCCTTGGCAAAGGATGTCTTTTTGGAGTTATCATTTTGATCTTGGATTTTTTTCCTTTGGGTCTTGTTAATCTTTTTTGCTTCTCTTTATCCCACCAGGGTCACCACGATTCTTTATATCACGGTGTGCTGCGTGTGCGGATAATCTGGGGCAAGGTCTTTTGATCTTTCACTTCTGCCTGTGAGTCAGTTGTGTGTTTGTGGTTCCTTCAGCATCGGTTCTGCCATGTCGCCTCTGCGCTTCATGTGTGATGTTGGGGCAACCCTGTGTGTTTGTTTAACGTCAGTCCTCGTCAGTCCTCTGCGACGTTGTTGACAGGCCTCGTGATCCCAGTATCCTTGGCAGGTCTTTAACATAGCTATATTAAATCTAGGTTGTGCACTCCCGTTTGCACTTGAAGCTATCTGGTCCCTTGCATTTGTCATCTCATCTTGCATATCATCCACCTTTTGCTTATAGAAGTGAGGTTATTTATCTCCCCTTTCTTCCTAGGCCCTTCCTTCCTCGTCCCGTCGGGCACACTCTGTCCCAGGGTGTAATCCCTCTTTCTCCTTGTCCCACTGGGCGCATCTTCCATGATTTTGTCCCACCGGGGCATGTATCCTCTTTCTTCCAATCCCCCCGTGCATCATACCCTCTTCTTCTGATTCTAGCCTTGGCATCTTGTTTTCTTGTCTTTGACGCCATGCCACTTGCGGCATCGCATCAAAGAGGGGCAAAATGTAGACACTGAAAAATCCTTCAAAAAATAAATTATTTTTGTTTTCTGAAAATCTTTGATGACATCATCATTTATTAATTAATTATTTATTTAATTAATTAATTTATTTTTATGCCATTAAATCCCTCTCTCTTAATTAAAAATCTTTAATTAAGGAATCTAGCCTAAAAATGTCATTTGGACATTATCCCTAATTTATTAATTATTTAATTAATAAATTGACCAAAAACTTCAAAAATAAATTAATTTATTTTTAATTTATTTTTTATCCCAAAGTTGGCCAAAATTCTAAAGAGCACTAAACTCTTCTAGAAAGTCCTAAACCTTCCTCTAAATGGGTCAAATCCCTAAACTAGTCCCTTCAAACCCTAAGCCTAGATATTTAATATTTATTAAATTTACCTTTAATAAATATCTAAATCTCACCAAAAGCCACTTGCCCATCCCTTTCTCCTAATCCTAATCCTAATCCCCTTTCTAATCTTGTCACATTCCATTAGCAAAAGGTTTACCAAAACTTATGCTAACCTCCTCTTAGTCATCCTCCTTAGTCAACAAGGATTGACACCTCTTGGCCACCTCTTGCAAATGCATTTAAGGATGCATTTAAGCCTTCCTTATCTTTCTTACATGCATTCATTATGCATTTAAGACCTTCTTATCCCTTCCTTGCCACCTCTTAGCCTTGGGCACATTTACCAAATTGTGCACATGCCCTCAAACTTTCAACTCAATCCTCCCTTGACACTTGTCAGGACACTTGTCCTTGACTCAACCCTAACCTTAGCCCTAACTCTGACTCATCCTTTTAAACCAAGCCCTTCCCTTTTCCTATAAATACCCTCACTTCCTAAGGAAAATCATCTTTCAACTCTTAAACTCAATAGCAAAGTTATAATGTCATTTTCATTCTAGCATAAGCATAAACTCATCATTTTAGATCATTTCCAAGCTTAAATCACATCTAAATTAGCTTAATTGGATTAACATAGATTCATTTCTTGTTTAATCAATCTTAGTTCATCTTTTAGCTTTGCATATTTGTGTGTTCTTGAGGCCTTTGAGGCAAAATAGGTTCCTCATACCTATTTTGTGTCATTTTGGGTCCTCTTGATCCTCAAATCATCCTAATTTGCATGCTCCAAGTGCTTGAGTTTGCACACCCACATCCATCTATATCCAAGCATATCAAACGGTGCATGGGCGCATCCGTTTTAGGCTTAAACTGAGGTGGCTTTGATTTTAGTTTGTTTACCATTAAATTTGATTTGATTATATGCTATGACGTGTGTTTGTCTTTGGCCTTCAAAACAGGTTTAGGTGCACACTCAAATCCTAGTCTACAGTAAGTAAAATGAATTTCAAGATCAAAGTTTCTAGAATAAGTGAAATTTTAAATCACTAAATCATCCATGAATGGAGAAACCCTCTTAATAATAATGGTTCTAAAGTTGGAAAAAAATATTATCTTTTTTTTATGTAAGTGTCTTTTTTCAACAAACCACAATAATGGCATGCTCCAAATATATTAGATACACTTACAACTACAATTTGTACATATTCTATAAATAGTCATAATTCTAAAGCTAGGGTTGTTGATTGTAAGCCCATGCAAAATGGGAGAATGTAAAATTGCAATACAAGGTGCAATGTCTATACTCATTCTTCTATTATATCTATTACTCAATATTTACTAGATTGGTCAAGATAATTAGGTTCATGTCTACTAATAAGCTCTAATTTGGTGGCACAATGTATGATAGCTTGTTTTCTCTTTGATTAAAAAATACTAGCACATCATGCATCCTCAAAAATCTCTAGGATGGTACTTTTTGACTATATAATGTAAATTCCACCAAGTCTACCCCAAGTTTCTAGGACAAGGACAATGGGCATTAGAGGCATGAATATTTTGGAAATCCATTTTTTTTTCCAATCTAGTGGACAGCTACTAGACAAAATGGGGACAACTATGTTAAACATAGAGAAATTTTAAATATATAGATAACTTTTAATTTCTATATGAAAATATAGATAAACCATTCATATATACATTATAGTCATATGAAAACATGGATAGAGCATACATATATACATTATATTCATATGAAAAAATGGACAAAGCATATCATATATACATTGTAGAGCCTTAACATAAAAAAATTTGGTTTGTCCTCATAATCCATTATCAATATGCATGTGATATTAAAAAGACAACATTAAAAATGCCCAAAGGATACCGTTACAATATAGTTTCTTTTTCAATTTCAATATGAAAGTAAAAATGCCAAATAATAAAGTACACTATTGCCCTTAACCCGCATCTCCCAATGCTGCATCATAATCAGAGTCCTCTAAGGTATTATGACTATCATGGTCCACCTCATCCAATGAAATTCTAAACATTCTCCCTTGTGTCTCCTCTGCATCAACCTGGGCCACATTTTTTGGGTCAACATCCCACAATAAAGATAGAGTTTGTTGATACTTTAGAGTCTGAAGATCTTCAAGTCAAAGAGTTGCACTATGCATGGCCACTAGCTTATCCACTCTTCTAAAGGTAAGTGCATTCCTCTTTATAGAGATGAAGAAGTCATATGTGGACTAATTCCTCTCTACAATAGAGGAATTGATAACCAATGCAACAAGGCAAGATGCAAGAACCTTCAATTGTATAATATAGAAATTTAAATGGAAAATACATAAGATAAAATGGTTTAGCATAAAAAGATCTTTAAAAAAAAGTTGTATCACACCTCATCCTTGTTATTTTGTATAAGGATTTTGTTCATTTAGGAGTTATTAGTTGTATGAGAGTAATAAGGTATTATAAGAATAATTTGATCCTATTTTGAAAGTGCATTTTTTGTTGAATTTGATATCTTGTCAATTTCATTCTTCCCACACATATTTCTTGTATTCATGAGGTAATTGCTACTAAATATAATGGATATTGCAAAGAATCACATGTAATATCATGCTAATAGTATGTAAAAGAATATTAAAGTAACCCATCATTACAATATCGATTATTGTACAAAAGGAAGAATGCTACTAAAAATAGTATTTATGTAGTTGTAGGTTTATTGGATCAAATAATCTACAATTTTCATCCGTTATTGGACCCTAACAATAATATTAAAACCAATAAAAATATATTGTGTATTATTTTATTCTTCCATATATGGTTCTTGTTACTACTTACACACATAATTTACTAATGTTGTTACATTTGAATTATCAACTTCTAATATTAAAATTTGATAGACACAAATTATAATTGTAGACCCACACTTAAAAGAAATCACTTCTATGAAATTGAAAACTAATTATGTTTTCCATGTTTTAATTTATAGTAGTCGTTTAGTAGATAATAGAAATAGATGTAACAACTTAAATTAGCATTGTTATATAAATAATTCCCTTACTATATATTTTTTACATATATCAACACTAAGAATATGGTTGATAACTTTTTAACTTTAATGTTTATAAATAAGACATATTTACCAACTTAAACAATTCAAAAAATATATCAAATAAAATAATATTTTTGTTCTTCAGATATTTATGCATAAAATACTTTTAGATATGTGAAATAAATAAGTTTGAGTGTCATAATAATAAGAATGATGATTTTATATTGCATAACATTAAAAAATAAAAAATAAATTATAAAACTTAAATTTCAAAGGAATTAGGAATTCACTTTATTATATTTTTAATAGGTTTTATTTTATTTTTAACATTTTTAATATGGTTTAGTTTTATTTTTAATATTTTATTGAGTTTCTATTTTTTACAATCCGCTTATATTTTTAATTAAATTTGTATGCAACATCTAACTACTTATCCCACCTAATCATATAATACCTAACACTATTGACAAAAAAATGATGCATTGTGTCCTTATTAGTACTTGTCGATAGGCTAGGCAAGTACTATTGCATCCGTTTTTGGATTTCTTCCATTAACTAGTGATTAATAAATCACATTTCTACCAATTAAAATTATTGTTTTTATCAAATTTGTTACAAAATTAATAATTTGTATACATTTTTTATGTTTAAATGGCTTAAAAATTTAGGCTCTTATACACGAATTTTGTGGAAGCACTACCTCTATTACAATTTTTGAGGCAATATTATAGGGGCAAATACTTTACCATGCCCTTAAAATCTAGTTCATATTTATTTTTAAAAACATGTTATAATATAAATGCATGGTTTTGGATATAGGTTATTTATTAACTAATGTATATTAAATTGAATAATAAAATTTGTTATATGTATTATAATTAGATGTTATATATTTAAATTATATAACATAAATTATAATTATAATCTAAATATTAATAAACTTAACTTTTTCATTATATATTTTATATTAATTAATATCTATTATTTATAATAAATAATTATAAGTTATATTTTAAAATACTAAATAATATGATTTGACATAAGTTATATGAACTATATAAAATATTATTAAAATTGTTCCTAGTTAATTAAATGATGTGATTTATTTTGATTTTAACAAAAAAAAAAATTTTAAATAGGAAATTATATTATATTAGATGAATAATTTATGTGAAGTATTTAAATTTTGATTTATAGTTATAATTTTTAAATATCTTATAATATCTTATATTGATTATTTATGTATAAATTATTTTATTTCAAAAATTAATAATTATATTTAAGAAAAATAATTTTATTGATATTTTTAATTATATATATTTTTAAATATCGATAATATATAAAATTAAAAAGTTAAAAAATAATATAAAAGATATTACTTGAAATCTTTTTAAAAACTAAAGATAATTTATGTACTTCATTAACATAGATATATTCACTTACATTTATAAGGATTAATTTTCTTTTGTTTTTATTAATTTGATTTAAACTATGATAATTAAATATCTTAAAATTGTAAAACAAAAGAGTTAAATATTTATAATTATTATATATTTATAATTCTAAATTAATATAAGACTTCACCTATTATATCAGATAGCTATAATATTAATTACATTGTGATTAATACCAATTATACTTGTACTTAGTAACTACAACAATGAATATTTGTTTATCTTTTTTAACTTATCATTATTAACTTAATATCAAACTCCTAATCAATTATTCAATCTAATTATATTTGTATGAAATAGCCATAATACAATTTGGAAGAATTTAATTATTATTATTATTAAGGCAAGTACTTTGCCACTACATGGCACTTGTTTTTAGATGCTTCCATTTTTTATTAGATTACTATGTCAACTAATCTATATAAATAATACTAAGTGTTGCCTCTCACAACACAATTCACAATAGATACTTTTTTTTGTCATTACATTACTTGATAGATACTTTTTTTTGTCATTAAGTTATTCAAAAAATAATAGACTTCACTCTTCATATTGGCAGTATAAATAGTTGTGTTCTTGTAAAGTTGAGCACATGCATTCTACTTGTGTTGTGCTTAACTATTTTGGACTCTACATTTCTTTTGTGATGTCTGATTTCAAGGGTGAGCAGACTTCCATGGAAACACCAGAAAAGTCTTTAAATTTGTGGGATGATGAGTTTGTGCAATCTATGGAAACACCATATTATCTATGGGTATTATCTCTATTTCTTTTTCTTTACTACCTCTATTTCTTTTCTACATTATTCTTCTCTAATTGTACTCATAGTCATTTGTATATTTTATAGCCATCTCTATTATCTCTATTTATTTTCTATATTATTCTTCTCTACTCATACTCATACTCATACTCATACTCATACTCATACTCATACTCATACTTATTGTATATTATCTTTGCTTTTTTATATTATTATGCGCCTCTACTCATACTCATTGTATATTTTTTACGTATCTCAATACCCTGAACGTGTTGAAACACTGGTTAAACAAGTCAAAATCTTGTTAAATGAAATGCAATATGGAGATGGTGATCTAATCAAGCGGCTTGAGATGGTTGATGCATTGAAATGCCTTAGAATAGATCGATATTTTGAGGATGAAATAAAAGAGGCTCTTGATTACGTTTATCGGTCTGTTAAAATTATGGATTGTAATTTCCTTCAACTACAAATTAGAAAGTGTCCTCTTAACATTTGTTATATGTTAAATTAGAATTTAGATTGTTAAAATTAGAATTAGAAAGTGTTTTAAAATTGTGTTAACTGGATGCAGCTATTGGGATGGAAATGTGGGGTTAGGATTAGGGTGCAGAAGTGCCACAAAGGATTTGAATGCCATGGCTTTGGGACTCAGAGTGCTTCGAATCTATCATTATTATGTGTCTGCGGGTACCCAAAAAAACTCATAATTTATTTATGGATCTAGTAATTAATCATCTATATCTAGTAATTAAGCATCTTATCTTTTCCCTTGCCAATTTCAAATCACTAATTATTTGTTAAAATATGCATTGAAAAGATGTGTTGAAGAACTTCAAGGATAAAAAAGGGCAGTTCATTTCCCATGGTGATGATGAACACATGATGACAAGTATGATCAACCTCCTAAGAGCTTCCAGTATAACATTTCTAGGAGAGGCAATTATGGAAGATGCTAAAGTCTACAGCTCTTCTTATCTTAAACAATTATTAGATAAATCTCAAGATATAGAGCAAAGCACTTTTCTAAAAGAGGTAATGAACTTTTTGATTGTTTTTTTCAATCCATTCTACTAGAGGTTACACAAACTTTATATATTGATTACATTTTTTCTCTTTTTGAATTTTATAGGTTGTGTATGCCCTCCAATATGAATTGTCTTCTACTTTCTCTCGATGGGAGGCACGAAGTTATATAGAGATATATGAATTGGATGTCTCCAAGTAAGAGTTGTTGCATGATGTTATTATAAAAATTACTTCTTTCAGGGTTACAAATATCATGGTTTTTTAAAACTTATTTTATATATTTTTTAATTTTTCAGGTTGAAGGATAAAATTATTTTAGAGTTGGTCCAATTGGATTTCAATATGTTGCAATATATATACAAGATGGAAATGAAGAAACTCTCTAGGTAATTTTAGGGTGGGAAAAACTGAATAATTTTCCACATTATTTATATCCTATGATTTAATAGAAATCACATTTATCGTGTCACTTGTCAAGTTAATTAGACTTTCCAACCATATAAGGTGTTATTAGTCATCTTAATTTGTTAAATTGGGATGATATCACTTGTTATCATTTTGATTTGAATTCAATTGTGAATTCAAGTAAAAGTTAATTTGATTTTTTTCATTGCAGTTGGTGGAAAAATTCAGGGGTCTCAAAATTGATTGCAATTAGAGAGCCCTCAATTGAATATTTTCTGTTGGCAGTTAGTGTTGTTGATAATAAAGATTTGGGTAGCAGTAGAATAGCTTTGGCCAAACCAACAACTCTAGTCTCTTTATTAGATGATCTTTTTGATGATTACTTGACACTTGAGCAAGTTGAATTTGTTATGAAGGCTATTGTTCAAGGTTGGAACATTTCCATTATACAAAATATTCCAAATAATTATAGAAAATTTTTGGAATTTATTTTCAAAACATTACATAAATTGACAAGTGAGGCAACTCAATTCCAAGGTCGTGACATGATGTAGTTCATTACAAAAGTGGTATGTTTACTTTTCCTCAATATTTTTTGTCCAAACTATAATTTTATCTTAGTTCACATATTATATAGAAAAAAAGTATTACAAAAGAAAAAGTTGTTTAAGATTCACATGAAATATGAATATAAAATCACTATGAACACCAAGCATAACCATTTATATACAACATAAATTTATATCAAGTGTCCTCTAAGTAAATTTTTCTATAAAGTGCATTTATAATATTATAAAAATAAATAAATTGGCGATATTTGTGATATTTTATATGCAAGATTTTATCATAGATTTATTGTGGTAATATTAAAAGGTCAAAGTAGGCATTTTGATCATGAAGTAAATTCATGGAATGAATTTTAAAGACTTGATAATATTGTGTTTCAGTGGACTGATTATGCTGAAGCTAGTTTAAAGACATCACAATGGAAAGAAGGTCAATATGTTCCAACCTATAATGAGTACATAAAGGTTGCTTCCACAACTGTGGCAAGTGGATTGTTATCATTGCACCCCATCCTCCTAGCAGTTCCTAATTTGGAAGATGATACTATTGAGAAAATATTTCATAATAAATCAAGATTCTATGAGCTCATATGGTTGACGGGATGCTTAGTTGATGATGTTCATGACTTCTAGGTTTATTTTCTTCTATTTGTATTTGATGATCAAATATAGGTTTTTTTAATCATGATTACAATATTAATAAATTTTTATGTTTATGAAGGACGACAAGCTCCATGGGCAAACAACATCAGCAGTTTCTTCTTATATGAAGGATAATCTGAAATGTTCAGAAGAATTGGCATTAATTCATATCAATAGCCTTTTTGGACAATTTCTTAAAGAATTAACAATGGAATATTTGGATCCCGTCAAAGTGTTAACCAAATGGGAGGATTTATACTTCAATCTTGGGAGAGGAATTCAAAGCTTTTATGTATTTGGAGATGGTTTTTCATATCATGATAAGGGAGTCAAGAAAAGAGTATTCAAAGTTCTTTTTGATCTAGTTGAAGTTTTAAAAAGAGTAGTTTTTCTATTATCTAAATGTTAAAATAAAAATTTAATGTATGGTTGTCCAAGGGATTGAGCTCAATCTATTAAATATTTTGGTTCTCATTGTGGATGCCCATGCTCAATTCCTCATTAGTACATCTTAAGAGGAATTTTAGGTTGTGACTAGTGTTCTTCCATACTTGGCTTCCAATATGAGGTAGTTTCTAAATAATAGTATATTTCAAATGATTGACTTTTGGTCTTCCATAGATTTATCATAATGTGTTTTTCTTGTAGTTAATATTCAATTAAAAAAATAATACTATATTATTTTTTCCTTTTTTTTGGTTATAATATTCTTTTGATACTGCACTTTATCAACACATTATTTTTAAGTAGCATGTGAGGCCACACCCCTCCCCCCCACATCCTTGTGCATTGTCACAGCGCTGACAGTACTGTGGCCGGTGGGTAACCGGGCTGTCCCCATGGGGGGTTTATTAAAAATTATTTTTTTAAAGCTTTTTTAATAAATAAAAACTTTAAATTTTTTTAAATTTTGCCAAATGTTTTTAATGAAGTTTTTTTTAATTAAAAAACTTTGAAAATTTATAAATATTTAATGTTTTTATTATATGCCATGAAAGATTTATATGTTGTCATGATAGATTTATATGCTGAGTTTCTCGAAGAAAATGAAAAATTATTTTATGGCATATGAAATTTTTTTTTGGAAATTGTTTGTATGGGCGTATTGGCATTTTTTGGAATTTTGTTATTGTATTTATGGTCTAGGAGGCTATTTTTTTCAAATAAGGATAACTTTGGCATACAAAGTCAGATTTTGGACTTCAGATAGTCAATGGAAAGCTCTTGGAGAGCTCTACGCATTGGTTCTAATTTGGTGCAAGTTTGACATATTTATTTGGTGATAAATTGATCTGAACTATTTATGGGTTAATTTTGACTATGGTGACATTGTGAGTTTATGACATGGTATATCTTGGAGATTTGGATTTGATGTTGAATTGTATACTTAGTTTATATTTCAAATTGGTCTCATATTTACATGGTTATCCATATTTGGTTTGGATATGTATGTTGCCTTGATGGGTCTATAAATTATGCATTTGTGTAAACGGTCTACACTTACAGGTTGCATATATGGCTTGGATATGGGTTTTCTATGCCCATAGATTTTTCATTATTGATACATATTTAGATTGGTGGCATGGTTTTGTTACATGATTTTTTGATTTTTCTCCATGTAGAGGGGATGAGATGTTGTTACTAAGTATAGTCATGGTGGAGGACTATGGTTGACTATGTTATGCTGACATGTATTTTGGTTGATGATTATTTTTTTGGATTCCTGATTTGGTTATGGCAGTGTATCTTATTGGTTGAGGATCATGGTTACTTTGGTTTCTTTTTTTAGGATCTCATGATTGCATTCTTTGAGTTCTTGATGGTTTGATGCCTTGGTTTATTCTCATGTTAGAGGATGGATTTATCATGATTTCAGGGATATCTTGGATAGATAGTTTAGTGGGAGCTTTTGATAGTGATGATGTGGCGATGTAGGATTTATTCCTTATTTATTTGTTGGTAGTTTTGTATCTTCGTGGTTTGGAGATCTTGGTTTCACTTGTTATTGACATATCACTTGTGTGTGTAGACTTGGAGGATCTTCATGTAGGATATGGATATCATGATGCCATGGGTGACTCGGTACCATGGTTGAGTGGGATTTCTTGGAAGTGATATGTATTTAGTGCTTAGAGATGTTGGAGGGTGTCTACTGTTGAACTAAAAAAGCATCTTTGACATTTTTTGGTGCACTTATAGGTGGTGGTTATCTTCATGGTCAGTGGAGATGGTGACATCTTGAGGAATCATGTGGTTCTTGGTAGAGGTGCGGTTTATTCTTTTATTTGACATGTTATCCTTGGTGTTAGGATAGTTTCATTATTATGTCTTGGTACACTCTTGATATACATTTATAATTTTGACATGTTATGGTATGTTCATATGGAGCATGTTATCTCTTTGGTTGAGATGGTTAGATCATGTTGTCATGTTTATTATCCTGATTCCTAGCTTGGATTTGTGACATTGATCTTGGTTTATTTTCTTTCTATTGAGTGCATTGATCATTTGCTAGATAATTATTAATATTATTGTGTTGAATTTGGATTTGGCATGGATTGATCAATTACAGGTGCTCATGGATACTTGGAGACGATGGTGATCTTCATTTATCTTTTTATTAGAGATGTATATGTTGGGACAATTGATGGTTCAATAGGAAGTTCAAGGAGCATTCACCTGGTATATTAGACTTGAGAGGAAATTGTTCTTAGATTAGTCTCATTTGGAGACTTGGATATATTGATGAACATTCACATTCCACACTCTTGGTCTACTTGATAGTTTACTACTTGAGAGGTATAGTCCATTGTTCCTTTCAGGTGCACTACATTTATGCTTATCTTTCATTGCTATAGATCTTGAGCTATGGTGTGAGTTAGTTCTAGAGGATTCATTTGAGAGATGGTTTGACATTAGTTATTTTCTTGTCCTATCATTATGGTAGAGTTTAGGAGATGGTTTTATTGGTCATATTCCTTGGTTTAGGAATGGTTATGAGTTTGATCTTCTTGTGAGAGGCGTACATTCATATTGGTCATATGGTATGCTTTGGGTGTTTTAGTGGCTTCTTGTTTGGATTTTTATGGAAGAGATCATACTTGGCATAGGTGACATCTAGAGGTGTGCGTAGAAGAACATAGTACATAGTTTCTCTTTGGTCTTGGTTATCTTCCTAGATGTCCAGTTTTACTTACTTTGGATTGGAGATTGATTGGAGCTTGTGATCAATGGTTTGTGTTCATGTGTGTCATATGAGAGATGACATGGTTTTTCCTTTATCTCTTTTCTTTGTTGGTTATGGAGAACTTGGGAGAGTGTTGAAGACTTGTTATGAGAGTTGACTTTATAGGATATTGGTTTATATGTTTCATTTGTTATGGATGTCCTTTATACTACATGGATTCACTTCTATGAAATACTGTTAGTGGATTTTTTTTCAGATTTGACATTACCTTTACAGTGAGAGCTTCTTGGTGTGTATGTGGAAGGTATTTCACTTGAGGCTTGTGATTGTAGGTTACAGGTTGGATATGTTGATTTAGTGGGATTCACTTGGTATACCTTGTGATCAATAGTTTGTGTTCATGTGTTTCATGTGAGATATGACATGGTTTTTCCTTTATCTCTTTCCTTTGTTGGTTACAGAGAACTTGGGAGAGTGATGTTGGACACTTGTTATGAGAGTTGAGTTTGTGGGATATTGGTTTACATGTTGCATTTGTTATGGATGTCCTTTATACTAAATGGATTCACTTATATGAAATGTTTTTAGTGGATTCATTTCAGGTTTGACATTACCTTTATAGTGGGAGCTTCTTGGTGTGTATGTGGAAGGTATTTCACTTGAGGCTTGTGATTGTAGGTTACAGGCTGGATATGTTGATTTTGTGGGATTCACTTGGTATACCTTTGGAAGTGGCATAATAGGAGTTGGTTCCATTCATGTATGGGATGGAAGATACTTTGATTTTTTTGTATACATTTGGAAGTGGCATAATAGGAGTTGGTTCCATTCATGTATGAGATGGAAGATACTTTGATTTTTTTGTGGGTACCTAGATGGAAAACATAGTGTACTTTGGTTCGTGATGGTGTATGTTTTAGGAGGGATTTTTCCCTTGTTCATTTAAATGTGGCTACATATTAACCCCTATGAATTTCATACAAGTGGAAGATTGTTGGGAAAATGTGTCTTGTACACATTGCATAATTATAATGTTTTAATCTGATTACCAGTATATGAGACATTTTGTTTGGCTACATCCTTCTGAGTCTTGGGTTGTATTTGGGGCTCTTTTCTTGTAATCTCATGGAAGTTATGTATGATAATATCTTTGTATCATGGGTCTTTTGTAATGAGCCTGTATGGTTCTCACCCTCTTGTAATGGGTTAGTTCATGGGGTGATGTAGATACTATGTATGGTTGTTTTGCAAGGCTAGGTGTATCTTTTTGGGTAGATCTTAGGAATTTTAATGTAGATGTAACATTCCTACCAACTCTTTGTAATAGTTTGGGTGATGAATGAAGTTTTTCTTTGCTGATTCTTTTCTCCGAGAGAATTTTTTGAATCATCTTATTAATATAAATATAAAAGTTTCACTTAACAAAAAATGTTTATATTATAATACATTATTTTATTATGTAAATGTTGCACCTAGATGTTAATGCAACATGGAGAGATTCCCATGAAATATTCTTGATAAGTTGTATTGTAACATTGTGATATTATGTTATGCAATTATTTAATATTGGGAAAATGAATTAAATACCCAATATTGGATGTGGAGTCAATAGGGTTATGTAGCACATGGTTTTATGTAAACCACTTGGTGGTTTTGTAGGAGCTTGTTTCTATAAAAACAACCATAAGGGTAGTTGTTGAGCTTAGACAAGTTAGCCAATGTAGAATTTGTGAAGGTGGGAAGCATGGCATGGGATGTGTGGATTCATGCTTGTTCACATGGATTTCTTGGTTATGGCTATGGATTTGAAGGCTTCCATGGTTGTATTGCAATGGTGTTTCTTTGAATAATACATGGTGATGGATGCTTTTGGAGGCTGGGTTTTTCCCTCATAAGGGTTTTTCCAAGATATATATTGTGTCACATTTTGTGGGTATGTTGTCTATTCTCTTACATGTGGATTCTAAGTGTTTATTTGCATGAGATCTATTATGGGTTATGTGGTAATTATCATATTGTTGGCTACAAGTTTCCTTACCATCATTATCCTTATCATTTATTTGTTTCATTCCATTCACTCTACCTTTATTTTCTTCTAGTACAATTTTCTACCCTCTTTTCAAACCACTACATAGCCCTATCTCTCTTCCTACACTGCTATATATTTTTTTGTTCTTAGCATCTACACATACATCCCTTATTTTTAAGCCCTTTGGACCTTTCCTCTTGGGCCACTCCCCCCTTTTAATTCCTCCTTAAATCACACTTTATAATATGTCATTTTGATTCAGCTTTCCTTTTATTCCAAATCCTTTCAGCTTAATTCCATGGCTCTTCCTATCCTTTTATTAGTGATGCACACTTTAAAAGTATTTATATTTTACAAAAAAAAAATTCTAACATTGTTGTGCTACTTCCCATTCACCTCTATATCAAATTCCTCCTTTCAATTAATGTTCATTCATAACGAAAGTTGAATGGTGGATATAACACCTATATTTTGTATTTTTTGAAAATCTTATTTTATTATTTACATAAGTTGCCATTTCTAGTAGATCATGAGGATGCTACAAAGGTTGTGGAATTTACCGTTACAACTCCCCACTTCTTGTGTGTTTATTAAACCTTTTTAAAAAAAATATTTGTGCATTGGAATTGGATTTCTACGAGACACATTAATCTACAAATTGTCATGAGCTAGGTCTGCAATAATTGCTAAACAATCCACATGCTAAGTTCACATGGTAGGTCTAGAATTTTATATTTTGCATACATATCTATTAAGGTGGTCTCAATTAAAAAATCTAACTAATTTAATCATTGTTGGTTGAAAACTTGAATGTATGCAAGGAGTTTGCTGATAAAATTTGTTGAATCTATCTTTTAAAAAAAGATGAAGAAGAGATACCAAACCCCAAAACAAATAAAAATTGAAAAAAGAAAAAGGATAATATTTTTGGTTAATGTTGATCATTGAGTCACTTGAGTTTCTTTTGCATGACATAGGAGGGAAGGACTTGAAGAAAGGCTTCCAATAGACTTCTCACATAAGAGGAGTATATGAAGGCAATGGTAGATAAATGTGGCTATATCTCTTAAAGCCCCACTAATGTTTCTCTTAGTTGTATCTACTTTTAGTTTTTATTTGATTTATTTGAGAACTATTGATGTTGATACTTTTTTTAATGTAAACTCTCTATAAACTCTTTGATGATTTGTGGGCTTGACATCCAAGCACTATTTCTTTTTTTATTTATTTAAGGGATGGGTTTTATTTGGATGTTTAATGGTTTAAGGCCCTTTCCCACTCAATAAAAAATCATGTTTTCTTGAACAAGATCTTGAAATTGATAACATTAATTCCAATATGCTTTATTTTGTCACAAAAAATTATATAATCTTGTATCTTTTATAGAGAATGAAATGTTCCAATATGATGTGGTTAAAAAATATCATGCAATACCAAGCATTAGTAATATATTTCAAATCCAAGAGCTACTTCATTTGATACTCCATATTCTACTTCACATGAAGCCATTGATGTAGTTTCTCTTTACTACTTATCACAATGAGGTTTGATATAAGTTGAAAAACATAACAACCAATAGATTAATTTTCATCTATATATCAACACATAAATCTAAATCTATCAAGAAAACTAAGGAAATTGAGGACTTATAGTTCCATAGTAGATTTTATTGTGACTTTTTCTTAGAATGTGTGAAAAATCCTTTTGTAGCTCGCTAGGTCACAAAATGGCACAAGCTCAACTCTTATGGATCTAAAGGGGCTTACAATATCTAATCTACTTTATAGCAAAAGAAAGGATGAGCAAGTACCAACTAGAATAACAACACCTATCTAGAATATAGGCATGCAACATTAAACACCTATAAGTATAAATAGAAATATACATAGGAAAACTTATCTTGAAGAATATCTAGAATAGAAATATTATACACCAACATTTTTTATAGATGAATCAAGGTAGATGAATCAAGTGTGCATGGGGATTATCAAGTACATCATTAGTCAAATATTTATTACAAATATTGAAGATTTATTTGGTACAGTAATGCCAATCTCTAATATAGTCTAGGTTTACCAAGAACTTACTTGATTGGTTCAGAATGAGTAAATTTATGAACTATAATACTGTAAGATATAAAATATGGATTAGGCCTAGCACAATAGGAGTTTGCCTATAAAAGAGACCCCAAAACTAAAATTTTACACATACATGAAATTATAATGATATGGAAAGTAAATATAGAAGACTAATATTGAAATGAAGAAATAAAGGTACTTACCTCCGAAAAAGAATTTCTGAAAACCCTGTCAGACGGTCTTAGAAACTGCTAATTTTTGCAATCTTGAATCGAAACTACGAGATCTAGAAAACCCAAAAATATTTTTCTTTTCAGAGCAAGGTCAACCTTTACCTCAGGACAGGGGTAAGATCTTACCCTGGGGCACAATCTTACCCCAAAAAGTTGACCTTGACCTACACTACACCGATATAAATTATGTTCGTGAATCTCGAAAGTTTTTTGAAAAGGGTATCCAAATCTGCATTGATATTCACTATTTTGTACTTGTACCTGTAATAAAAATGGTTTTTTTTATTGGAGGGAGGGGTTTACCCTATTCAAACCCCAATTTAGGAATTAACCTTGAAATATAATTAAAATTGTAGATATAAACAAAGTAAATGAAACAATTCACCTTGCTTATGTTGAAAACCCTTGTGGAGGATTCAAATCCTTGAATCCACAAGATGGATGCTCCAAATGAATGTAGAATTGGATGTAGGGTGTCTCAAATCAATTGTCTTTGATCTTCAACACCAATCTTGAATGGATCTTGGAATAGGAAGAGGCTTGGACGAATGTGGATGGAGAAGTCTTCAACAAGAGGGCTCCATAGCTCCTAGATTGAATCCTTCAATGGCTAACAATGGTTCTCCTTGATGAATTGGATCTTGAATGCTTGAATGCTTTCCTTCTCCTTCTTTCTTTCTTCTTGATTGATTTATTTCTCTTGCTTGAGTGCTTGAGAGATTATGAAAAGAGATGGATTGAAATGAGAGAGGAAGGCTTCCTTTTATAGTGATCTATGACACAAACTCCTAGAGAGGCCAACATATGAGAAATAAATTTCCATTGGGCCCATACTCCTAGAAATGGACCTAGATTAAATATAATTTAAAATTTTACCATTTCGGAGACCAAAACAGCCGACCCGAAAGTGGCAAAATAATTCTTTCTGAAACTCGACATCCAAAAATCATGGAATCTTGAAATTTGGACCTTGGGTCAAGGTTGAGGTTGACTTTGACCTAGGTTAGGGTCGAGGTCATCCTTGACCTAGGTCAGAGTCAAGGTCAACCTTGACCTTGAGGTCAAGAATCTCAGGATCTTAGTCTAGAATGCCAGAAAAGTGCAGAAAGAAGGTGGAAAAAAAGGGCAGAATGAGGAGAAAAGCCAGATTCAAGCTAGGGACCTACCTGAGGCATTTGACATGACCCCAAACTACCTACTCAGAGGGCTAATCCAGTCCTAAATGGAAGTGCTTCCATTTTTCGACGATACAAATACAATACTAAAAGAATAATTATGAAAATTGAAATATTTGAATAGATTGTAATTTTAATTTGGTAAAAGAAATATACCATAGGAAGAAAATTTTACATGTTAAAAATAAAAAAAGGGAGGATAAAAAAACATACATAGGGAATGCAAACTAAATCATAACCAATTATTTCTTTAAATATTGAGAAACATAAATGTAGGCATCATGGTCACAATTTTTTGGAAACACAACATAATTGAGTGGTATACCCAGATGATGCAACACAACTACTCCTCTAGTTCCATGTCTATACTACGTAAACAAAACCCAAAGATAAAGAATAAATTTAGAGAGCCAAGAAGAGTGATAACAAAAAAAATAATATAGGGACATGTGTATTACTTTGGTCTCTCTCTCTCTCCTCCACTCTTTAAATTTATTTTTTATCTTGTGATTTTGTTTACCACAGTGTAAACTTGGAACCAAAGGAGTGATATATAGTTGTGTTGCATCGTCTGGGTATACCATTCAATTATGTTGTGTCTCTAAAAAATTGTGATTATGATGCCTACATTTATGTTTGTCAGTTGTTGCATCCCAAGATCCCTTATGACCCTTTATGACCCTTTACGATCCCTAAGAATACATCTTAGATATCTTAGAATGTCGTAAAGGGTCATAAGTGGCTCCTAGGAGGGGTTAGATGAGCTTCCACCTTCACATGGTTGGCCCTATTAAGTAGAGATATTAAATAGTGAGCTCATAAATAATGTATGATGCTCTAGCTTGCAACCCGCAAGCCATCAAGACATTTCCTCATGAAATGATCATAAACGGGGAGTACCACATAGTGAATATCAACATCAAAACAAATAAAGAGATATCAAACACTTGACACAATACCTTGAAGGTAATAGAAATGATGCCCTAGCTCTCAAAGCTCACAAGTCATCAAGCATTTGAAATGAAAAGATGTAAACAATGTCAGTATTAAACAGTGAGCTCATGAAAAATGTATCATGCCCTAGCTTGCAGCAACCTGCGAGCCACCAAGACATTTCCTCATGAAATGATCATAAACAGGGAGTACCACATAGTGTATTATTTTATTACTGATGTCCCTATTTGATCTAATAGAATCAATATAATATATAGAGCATCGACCAATCAAATAGGGACATGAGGTGTGTTGGGTATATTTTAGGTTTTTAGATGTCTTTGCTTTTGGTCTTGTTTCAATGTCTTGGCTAATGAAAATGTTTGGTTTAGCGTTTAGAATTCCTTAAAATTTGTTGTAATTGTGTTAAAAACCTTGCCTTAGACATTTTTTCTTTGAAATGGTTATTTCCTTGGTTGGTTTTGAGTGAGCCCTAATCTTTATATTTATGCGTTACTTTTCGGGTCACTTAAGTCTTCCTTTCTACAGGTGGTCATTTTCCTAGTCTTCGTTGAATCACGCAATGTGTTTCCTTGTCCTTAATTCTTTTGAAAAATTGGTGACTATGGTGAGTCCTTTGGTTAAGTTTCATTATCATAGTTATGTTTTCATCCAGTGATCCAATGACTGTGTAGTCTCCTTTTCACTTAATATCTGGTGGTTTCTTTAAATCATTTGGTGACTTGGCACAACAGTTATCTCTGGTTCTCTAAATCAAGTGGCTAAGTTCAAGATTTTCCAGCAATCTAGCAAATGCCATCGATTGTCTCTTCATCTGGTGGTCATGTTTTAATCTCACAGTAATTGGGTCCTACATAAAATCGTCTGGTGACTTAGCGATTGAGTCATGTTTTCATAATCTCTAAATTTGGTGGCTCTGATAATGAAATTTAGCGGAGGTTAAAGTTTTCTCTTGTCGCTTAATCTCAAGAAAAGATGGCGGTGCCCTAAGTTATTTAGTGATTAAGTGAATGATGTGTTCACGGGATCTCAGAGTTAGTTAGTGAAGCTCCAAGTATTTAGCGACTTGATGAACAAAGGAAAAGTTAAGTGTGTTTTCGGTGGTCGCTGATTCTCGTAATAAAAGGTGATGGTCAAAGTTTTTGGGTGATTTAGTGACAGTTGTTGATTGTGTTGGAGATCGATGGTTAGCATGTGATCTCAAGATGTAACCTATGGTATGAAAAGTGTTTAGCAAACTGGAGGTAGATGTCAATCATTCATTCTCGAAGCTTGACTATGGTTAAGCATTTCTTTCTAAGAATGAAAGATAGCCTTGTTCGCTGATTCTCCAAATGAATGTTGAGTTAAAGAAATTGTTTTGAGAATTGGTGAAGTCCTTAGTCGCTGAATCTTTGAGTTGGGTAGGGCTTAGTGTGGGTTTAAAAGATTTCCCTTGGACTGTTGATCATCTCTAGGATCAACGGTGGTCATGAAATCTTGAAGTAAAGCCGTGAGTTATGAAATCCTTCTGAGATTAAGTGAATAGTCTTGTCGCGTGATCTCCTGACTTAACCCAAAGTTATCTTTTCTTTCAAAGATCATGAGGTCCTTTGTTTGTTGGATCTCTAAACTATGTATGGTTAAGTTTTCATGCCAATCAGTGTTATGAGCCATTGCGACATGGATAAAGTATCGTGCTAAGCTAGAAAAGGGTAGAAAGCCATCCAATCAGGTTTTAATGAGGGTTTACATCAATAATTTGGGGTTTTAATGCAAAAAGCCATGATTATTGCTCTTGCACCCTATTTTTTATTTTTTAAATCATCTTTTCAGCATCCATGCCATGACTAGCTCTGATTTGAAAGTTGGTAATGTGTAGAATTGAATGCAGAAGTGACTTAGGCTGGATTTGCTATGATTTGGCAATCGCATGCACACAGATTTTGGAGTATATAGATAGGATTGCATTACTTTTTATGCTCAAAGTTGTTCTAAAGATAGTTGAGATTGTTGGTGCTGTAGTAGAGAGTGATTAGTGTGAAAGTTGCAGAGCTAAGAGATTCTTGTTCTATCAAGATGAGTCATCTTGTGGTGAGTTGAGCATCATCCAGTGGGGCTGTAAAAGAACAGAGTGGAGAGGATAAAGGAAAGCTGAATTACTTAGTTGAGTTCATCAAGCTACTTCTCGGTTCGAATCAAAACAAGAAGGCCATCGACACAACATTTGAAAATATCATGGACAAGTGTAGGGACCCTATCACTCCTACAAGTTCAGGTTTTACCTTTTTCTCATACTTTTACAATAATAGGAGTAAAGCTATACCTGTTTGCAATGCTTGGATGTTGGGAATGGCAAAGATAATTATGCCTGATGTGTTTTTAGATGTTGATTTAATCATTGAGATGGCTAGGTTGTATGACCCCATTTTTAGATGCATTAGGTGTGAAGACCAGTCTGTGTTTATCTCCTTCGATAGGGGGTCTTTCATGAGAGCTGTTAACTTCTTTTCCTCCTCCTCCACTGAAATTGACTTAAAGAAGGAAAGGGACAAATATGCTAGTAATATAGGGTTAGTAAAGAGCCAAATAGTCAAGCATATGCCCAAGCAAGATAAATACATAGCCCCTCTCCCACCAGGTATGAATGCCCCTTAATCATTTTCATCCCTCAATCATTATATGAAATTCTTATGTCATGGGTTGTGTAGGGTTCTTGGAATGGCTGGGGATGATGAGAAATTGCCTTCTAATATTTTAATGATAATTTTGGACATTTAGAACTCTCATACCAACACTGATTATGATTATATCTAGTATATAATCGACAGGATGCATGAAGGGTTTATGTCTGTCAAGGAGAGTAAAAGGCCTATTAGATTAATGCATTACTCCTTTCTTATGCATTTGATTCTGTACCACCATGTTAACAATTTTGATGCAAGAGTATTGAAGATTAAGACCCATTTTAAGGACACTCCCAACCCAGTGCAGTATTGGTTGAGGGTTTGGAATATCAGATCCAATGAGTGTGACTTATCCATTTTTTAGAACTACTTTGTCCATCCAATACTTGAAATGTTAGGCACAAATGTTGTGAGGTTGTCAACTAGGGTATTGAGGGTTTTAAGACCATTGCAGTTTGAGGACAAATGGCTAGGAAACCATAATCAGAGTGATTTCTACCTAGGGAATAATTCCATAGTTATTAGAGTATATGGGTGCCCTCAGCCTCCACACCTACTTCCAAGATATGCACCTCCTAGGGTTTCCATGATGGAGTTTATTTGGCAATTAATGTGGACTGACAAAGAGCACCTAGGACCTCATAGGAAGGGCACTTTCACACCCAGGAAATTCAGGATTGATAGCTTTTTGACTGGAAAAAGGGCACTGGATCAAGTCAGTAGCTAGCTCAATGATTTCAAGATGACTATGGGTACCCGTCGGTGTGTTGATTCTAAGGGTTTCATCAGAATGGCTAGGATGACTTTGATTCCTAGCATTGGAACAATTAAAGAGCATGAGGCCCTTGATGAGGAGGATGTGATAAGAAACATGATGGACTTGGATGAAGCAGGGAGAAGATGGAATAAGTATTTTGATTTACTAGACTTAGAGACTCAATTGAAGAAGGCTGGAATTCCTTTTGGTGGCTATTTCCCTAAACTCTCATACTTGCAAAGAATGGAAAAAATGATAGAAATGCATGGCACCCTGTCTAGCCAATTGGAAGGGATGCTTGAGGAGAAGTTAGAGGTGCCGAGGAACTATTCCACCTCTGAAAATGAAGAATTCACTGATGAATCACAGGAGGGTAGCAATCCACCTCCAGCAGGGGAAGGACCAAGTATTGACCTAACCCAAGATCCAATAGAGGTGGAGGCTATTTTAGAGCCACCATTGAAAAAATAGAGAGTTGAGGTTGGTGAAACTTCTAAGAAGAAGAAACAAAAGAAGGTGTTGGAAAGTGCTTCAGTCCTTGTTCCTGGTAAGAGGGCCTACCACCATCAATTGAGAAAAGCTATCAGAGAAGGAAAGAAAATGGTGACACCAGAAATAGGGGACTTGACCTTATTGTTGGGATAGGATGAAAGAGAATTATACCAAGAAGAATTTCTCAGTGACGACCAGTTTATCCAAAGCAAAGAATTCAGAGATTTCCTTATCTGGAAGAAACATGAGGAAGTAAAGAGGTCCTTGCCTGAAGGTATGGAACCAAGTGAAGAGACTCTTAGGGTTCTTACATCATATGATCCCATTCTTGAGAGGATCACTATGGAGGAAGCAAGAGAAATGGTTAAACAAGTGGCATGCTTCTAACTCCTAGATGGGATTTGACTTCTGCCTTTATCATTGACCAAATTAGAAAGTAGCCAAAGGGAAGCTTGTCTTATGAGGTGCATATTGATGACATGATTAGAGGGAGTGGTTATGACCCCAAGTCACAAGCTGTAGCACTTTGGTCTTTGGCCCCAAGAACTCAGAAGCCATCTCTAGTAAGAATTGAAGACAAAATGGAAGGTAACAAGATTGTCTGGACCGTCCAAAACACCACTGATCTTGAGGTGTCTAAGGCAGTAACACATTTGGATCACCTCAATGAAGCTAAAACTATCCAATTATTGGAGAGGTATGATAAGTTGTTTGAGAACTCAATGAGGGTTGCAAAGGATAGGGATTCAAAACTTATGTTGATCAAGAAAATGGAAGGTGAATTGGAGGAGTTAAGGGAAAAGCTTGAAGAACTAGTTAAAATAGTGCCTCCCCTACCTTTGAAAATTGAAGCCCCTCCTCAACCTGAGGCTGAGATCCCTGACCATACAGTGGAAGATTTAGGGAAAATAAGGCTAGAAGCAACCCTGAAAACTATGACTGATGTAGTGCAACATAGATAGGACAAGATAAAATAAAAGATGGAGTCAGTTATCATGTTACACAAGACAAATGATAAAATAAATGAGTCAGTGACTACATTGGAGCCACTTCACAACATTTGGTCCAGGAGGAGTTTGTTGTTTGATAAACTTGATAGTTTGCAGGAATACAGGCCTAATATCCCTAAGGTGGTAACAAAAGTTCATGAAAAGATTGGATTGGTTATTTTTGTTTCAAATTTTTTCAAGGGTAAGTCCAATCAAGTGGGGGCCAAATTGGCTATTTTTGGTAAAGATTACAGTAGGTTTTTACCTTCTATTTTTGCAAGTGATGGAGGTATAGTCAGTTTGGATGAATGGAAGACATCAATAGATCAGTTGGTAATTAGGCAAGAGGCTTTCCTCAATGGTGATAATGTTTTAGACTTGGATGGGTGCAACGAAATAATTGACAGTTTGTTCAAAGTTGAAGGTGATTGCACATGGTTTGTTGCAGAGGTAAAGGCTATAAATGATTCAATGTGGGACCTACAAATCAAATCATTACAGGAGTTGTAGAGTTTTAGTTGGCCATCTAATGATGATGTGGCAGCTTGGGACAAAATGGAAAAGAAAAAGAAGAAGAAGCCAGTTGTCTAGGGGCTAGGGGCAGAAGAAGAAGAGTAGATCACACATGGCACCTAATCCAGAATTCGAGGGAGAGCATGTTCTAAACATAGGATGATGTAAGTTAGCCTGTATTGGTGGTCATCATTCATGCTACAAATCAAAGTAAATACTCTGAAATATCTCCAAACAAAGGTGCCACTTGTGAAGATGCTAGTAGTTGTTAACTACTTTATGTTGATGTAATCACTGTCTTTTGATTTTGTACTTTTTGTCTTTAGTGCAAGTCATTTTCCTAGCCATCCGAAGTTTGTTGCATCCTTTTGAGGATTCCAAGATGGCTAGAGGTATATATAGAAAGTTTTGCTCTTTTGGTAGAGGTGGTTGAAGTTTTTGTAAAGAAAACTAATATAGATTCTAACCTCATTGATATTTTGTTAAAATTGTAATGGATATAGCTAAAAGTTAATACAAATATATTGAAGTTTTGTTTCCATTTCTGGTTGTCTTTATGTATGGATGTTTTGAATTTCTTATGCATTAATTAGTAAGGCTTGTTTAATTTATTGTTCACAAGGTGAATATAGGGACTGAACTCAAGTTTCTCTGAAGGAGAGATTAAAACCTTTAGGGAGGTCTCTAGGATTTGAAGGTCTATGCATAAATTTGATGGTAGGGTTGGGAATTGGGAGAATAAATTTTTAGGCAATTTATTTGAATTTCAGTATCTTTTTGTTAATAGGATTCTGTGGATATTTGATTTTGACTCTAACTCAATGGATAGGGCACTGGTTTAGTTTGATTTGCATTTGTTCACCATCATTTTATCAAGAAACTATATCCATTTACTTTTATTTGTATGTTGTGAGCTGCATTGGCTATATCAAGTACATAGATCAATTTTATTATGCTTTGTAGAAGCAATTGAAAGGTAAACCCACCTAAGTGTTATACTCAAAGTGAAGAAGGCTCAAAGCCTTAGTACCTTAGCATTTGAATCATGCTAAATGTAGTTTTTGGGGATGCATGAGTCATGAGTTCAGTGAATTTTTGAATATTTCAACCATCTACAGGTTTAAGTGCTAACAAGGTGCTCAAACAATGAGCTCATAAAACAATATATTTAGTCTTAATAAAATCTTATCAAGCAACATATATTATGTGAAGTGTTTGATCTCTCTTTATTTGTTTTGTTGTTGATATTCACTATGTGGTACTCCCCATTTATGATCAAATAGACAAAGCTGGAATGCCTACCTCAAGTGCCAGTGCCCTCTTCCCACATAGTGTCGACCTCTTCGCGCACACCAAACTTGAATGCCCTCTTTGCGCCATGCAAAAGTGCAGTGTCATCTTCACGGAAGCTGTTCGAATTCACAAATTACAAATGACACTTTCTTTTTCTTTTTTTTTGTTTATAACCAAATGGGTGTCGCAATTTATGAGCTCATTGTTTGAGCACTGGCCAATCAAATTGGGACATGATGTGCTCAAACAGTGAACTCATAAACAATGCATAATGCCCTAGTTGTAGGTAGTTATCTCTTCTATAATGATGAAGGAGTGAAAGGTAATGATCAATGAGGTTGCTTCTATTAGATCATACATTAATACACTTACTTCTTTGAATTTGAGCTCGGGCATCATGCAATGTTATTGATGTCATTGCATGCTTGCTACTGTTGTACACCCTATATTGTTTTATACATGTAGAACAATAGATTTAGGGACTTAGAATTATGTTCAATCCTTAGTAATGGTTTGGGGAACTAATTACTAGATGAGTAACTATAGTACCCTAGTTTGCATTATTAGATGATCTTGTTTAATTTGTGTTCATTTCATGAAAATATACATGTAAAGGAAAATAAATTTTTGCATCTAAAGATTACATGTATATATATGAAAAATAACTTGTATATACTATACAAGGAAAATAACTTTCAGAAAAAAAATGCAAGAGTACAGGCATACATAAGAGGATGAACATAAATAATAAGGGTGTCAGACATTGCCTAAAGTGATGAATTTTTGACCGGGGTATGAATCTAGTGTGCCCCTATGTGATCCAGAACTTGCAAAGAAAAGAGAGATGGGGGTTAGATAAAAAGTATCTAAGCAATGAATGGAATCCTATTACTGATCCTCATCTACATGTATGCATGCGCATAGTCAATCCATACACTTCTGAAAGAAAAACCAAGCTCACAGTCTCAATGAAATAATAGTGTATAAAACAATATATGGTGCACAACAGCAGCAAGCATACAATGACAACAATAACATTGCATGATGCCCGAGCTCAAATTCAAAATAGTAAGTACATGTTAATGTATGATCTTATAGCAACAACCTCATTGATCATTACCTTTCACTCCTCCATCATTATAGAAGAGATAACTACCTCTAACTATATTTCATAATTCCTCCTTTGAAGTATATATATCAAGTATAATTATGAGTTTACATCATATATTTAGTCTTAATAAAATCTTATAAAACTAACCCAAAATACTTTGTCTTAATAAAATCTTAATAAAATAATATATTTAGTCTTAATAAAATAATACACTTACTATTTTGAATTTGAGCTCAGGCATCAAGCATTGTTTATGAGCTCAATGTTTGATTACCAACCAATCAAATAGAGACATGAGGTGCTCAAACAATGAGCTCATAAGCAACGCATGATGCCCTAGCTTGCAGCCCGTAAGCCATGAAGACATTTGCTCATGAAATTATCATAAATGGGGAGTACCACATAGTGAATATCAACAAAAAATAAAATAAAGAGAGATCAAACACTTCACACAATGCCTTGAAGGTAATAGAAACAATGCCCTAGCTCTCAAAGCTCGCGGGTCATCAAGCATTCCAAATGAAAAGATGTAAACAATTCTAGTATTAAACAGTGAGCTCATGAACAATGTATGATGCCCTAGCTTGTAGCCCATGAGCCATCAAGATATTTCCTCATGAAATGATCATAAATGGGGTGTACCACATAGTGAATATCAACACCAAAACAAATAAAGAGAGATCAAACACTTCACACAATATATGTTATTCTATAAGATTTTATTAAGACTAAATATATTGTTTTATGAGCTCACTGTTTCAACACCTCATGTCCCTATTTGATTGGTCGGCGCTCTGTTTGTTAAATTGATGCTATTAGATCAAATAGGGACATCAGCAATAAAATAATACACATACAGTTTTGAAATTGAGCTCATAAAGATTAACTTTCAGAAGAATATGAATGAATGCAATTATACATAAGTGGATGAACATAAATAATGAAGGTACCAAACATAGCCTGAAGTAATGAAGTGTTGAGCCAAGCTTCAATCCAGTATGCTCTTGTATGATCTAAAATCTACAAGGAAGGAAAAGATGGGGTTAGATCCAAAGGATCTAAGCAATTCTTGGCACCCTATTAGTGATCCTCATCTACAATTATGCATGTGCATAGTCAAGCCATACACTTCTAAAATGAACTATGCTACAGAACAATATGGGTGTGTGTTAATGTGATTCAAAATCTATTATGCAAGATTATTTTATTATTGAGATAAGGATATCTTAATTCTGCAAGAATAAATGTTTTGAGAAATATTTGAATTTAATTTTGACAATAACATGAGGAGTGATATATTTTAAGCTTCAGCGATATTTCATACCAAGCAGTGTTCGTAGATTATGTTCAATGCGTTATTTACACTTGTATTGGTGGGAAAACTCTTGAAAATGTACAAAAGAGATTGCATTCAACCATGTTGTTTACATGACACATATAGTTTACCTCCAACCTAAATCAGTGTTGCATACAAATCTGTGGACGTTGTGTGGTATGAAGCCTCACTGAAGCTTGAAAATGATAAGCATTATGATGCTGAGGTATGGTGTGGTAAGCACAAGTATAGTTTCTCGTAAGCTGCTATTGGTATAGTTTTTTTGTTTTTTTTTCAGTAGTTGTAGAATCTAGCTTCTCTTATACTTACATGTATGTATACATTTTGGGCTTGGCTTTAATGTCATGTAAATTTGAGTGAAATGGTAATAATATTTAAGAGAAACAAGTATGGAATTTTAAATAAGTATGCATATACACTATATAACAGGAGGAGTGATATATTTTAATGGCAACACTTAATGAGAAAGATGCCTATATAACAGGAGGAGTGATATATTTTAATGACAATGGACATAGAAATTATAGTGAAACTCTGTAATTTATTATTGTAAGTGGACATAGAAGTTGCAGTGTGAGTAGTAGGATGATTGTTCATGAGCTCAGTGTTTAATATCTAGCCAGGCCATGTAAATGGTACCAAGCCAACCCAATTAGCCCAACAAAATGTGTCATGTTTATCTTTGTCAAATACACTCATTCACCATTTTGTTCTTGTTCTTCAACAAATATTGCATCAAAATTAATTGTAAATAATGATTCAAAGAAAAAATAAACAACTACAATAGATCAGACCCCAAAAGAATACAGTCAACTATAATAGCTCACAGTCTCAATGAAATAAACAGTGTATAAAATAATATATGGTGCACAACAAAAGCAAGCATGCAATGACAACAATAACATTGCATAATAAAATTCAATACTCTTAGTTTTTATTCAAATCTATTCAAAACTCATATCAGCTCATTGTCCAATAGTTAAACTAACCTATGACTTCAAAGGAGGAATTATGAAATATAGTTGTAGGTAGTTATTACTGATGTCCCTATTTTATTACTAATGCCCTAGCTCTCAAAGCTTGCTGATCATCAAGCATTCCAAATGCAAAGATGTAAACAATGCTAGTATTAACATCCATATTTTGCCATTAAATCAACAAATGCCATCAAAATAAAATTGAGTTAACAAAGCTCAAATGCCTAACTCAAGTCATGGCTGTCATATAAAGATCAAATGCTAAGGAACTATGTTATAAAATTTCATGCCAAATTTCAAGGCATGAAATTTTATAACTGTACATATATTTTCTTCAAGTTCCCCACATTGTAAACTCAATGCTAAGGAGAAAAAAGTACGATGTCAAAAAGTATAAAATTTCATGCCTTGAAATTTTATAATATAGTTCCTTCGCAGCTGCCATATGAAGAGCAGTGCAAGGTGGCAACTTTTCCATTTTACCACAGTTAGGGCCCTCTTTTACCATGCTTTATGAGCTTTATATTTTTACCATGCTTTATGATCTTTATGTTTTTGTTTTAAGTGAAGACAAATATTATCTTAATTTGTTATCTTTAAATTTTATTCATTTTATGATTTTAAAAATTGAAATAAAAAATATAAACTTTTAAGAAACTTTTACATCTTTTCATCAAATGACCCAAAAACATCAAGAATCTTCATATATGGTCGCTAATAGCCAACTTTTAGAAGAATATGAATGAATGCAAACATACATAAGTGGATGAACATAAATAATGAAGGTACCAGACATTGCCTGAAGTAATAAAGTGTTGACCCGGGGTTCAATCCAGTATGCTCTTGTATGATCCAAAACCTGCAAGGAAGGAAAAGATGGGGTTAGATCCAAAGGATCTAAGCAATGCCTGGCACCCTATTACTAATCCTCATCTACAATTATGCATGTGTAATGTGAATAAAAACTAAGAGTCTTGAATTTTATCATGCAATGTTATTGCTTTCATTGCATGCTTGCTGCTCTTGTGCACCATATATTGTTTTATACACTATTTATTTCATTGAGACTGTGGGCTATTGTAGTTGACTGTATTCTTTTGGGGTCTGATCTATTGTAGTTGTTCCTTTTTTCTTTGAATCATTGTTTACAATTACTTTTGATGCAATATTTGTGTGAAGAACAAGAACAAAATGGTGAACAAGTGTATTTGACAAAGATAAACACGACACATTTTGTTGGGCTAATTGGGTTGGCCTAGTACCATTTTCATTATAGAAGAGATAACTACCTACAACTATATTTCATAATTCCTCCTTTGAAGTCATAGGTTAGTTTAACTATTGGACAATGAGCTGATAGGAGTTTCGAATAGATTTGAATAAAAACTAAGAGTATTGAATTTTATCATGCAATGTTATTGCTGTCATTGCATGCTTGTTGTTGTTGTGCACCATATATTGTTTTATACACTGTTTATTTCATTGAGACTGTGAGCTATTGTAGTTGACTATATTCTTTTGGAGTCTGATCTATTGTAGTTGTTTCTTTTTTCTTTGAATCATTGTTTATAATTACTTTTGATGCAATATTGGTGTGAAGAACAAGAACAAAATGGTGAACGAGTGTATTTGACAAAGATAAATATGACACATTTTGTTGGGCTGATTGGGTTGGCCTAGTACTATTTTCATTATAGAAGAGATAACTACCTACAACTATATTTCATAATTCCTCCTTTGGAGTCATAGGTTAGTTTAACTATTGGACAATGAGCTAATAGGAGTTTTGAATAGATTTGAATAAAAACTAAGAGTATTAAATTTTATCATGCAATGTTATTGATGTCATTGCATGCTTGCTGTTGTTGTGCACCATATATTATTTTATACACTGTTTGTTTCATTGAGACTGTGAGCTATTGTAGTTGACTTTATTCTTTTGGGGTCTGATCTATTGTAGTTGTTTCTTTTTTCTTTGAATCATTGTTTACAATTACTTTTGATACAATATTTGTATGAAGAACAAAAACAAAATGGTGAATGAATATATTTGACAAAGATAAACATGGCACATTTTGTTGGGTTGATTGGGTTGGCCTGGTACCATTTACATGGCTTGGCCAAATATTAAATAGTGAGCTCATGAACAATGCCAATATTAAATAGTGAGCTCATGAACAATGTATGATACCCTAGCTTGTAGCCCGTGAGCCATCAAGACATTTCCTCATGAAATGATCATAAATGGGGAGTACCACATAGTGAATATCAACACCAAAACAAATAAAGAGAGATCAAACACTTCACACAATGCCTTGAAGGTAATAGCAATGATGCCCTATCTCTCAAAGCTCGCAGGTCATCAAGCATTCCAAATGAAAAGATGTAAACAATACTAATATTAAACAGTGAGCTCATGAACAACGTATCATGCCCTAGCTTGCAGTCCGCGAGCCATCAAGACATTTCCTCATGAAATGATCATAAACGGGGAGTACACACATAGTGAATATCAATAGAAAAACAAATAAAGAGAGATCAAACACTTCACACAATGCCTTGAAGGTAATAGCAACGATGCCCTTACTCTCAAAGCTCACGGGTCATCGAGCATTCCAAATGCTAAGATGTAAACAATGTCACTATTAACAATACTAAGATGTAAACAATGCCACTGAAATTGATTTAATGAGAAGACAAAGCTCAAATACCTACCTCAAGTGCCAGTGCCCTCTTCCCACACGGTGTGGGCCTCTTCGATCACGCATGCCAAACTCGAATGCCCTCTTCACACCACACAAAAGTGCAGTGTCATCTTCACGACAGCTCTTCGAATTCACAAATTACAAATGACACTTTTTTTTTTTTTTTGGTTTATAATCAAATGGGCATCGCAATTACGACGATATCATCACTATTACGACACCGTCAGGGGCACTTGAAAAAAAAAATACAAAAAACAAACACAAATTGTAGTGGCATCGCAAATTGGCGTCGAAATTTGACCCCAAATGTTGTAGTGAATCATGCCAGTTTTTTTGTTTTAAAGCCATGAGAAGTGAATGTGATAAGTTAAGTTGAGTTTGTAACACATGCCTTCACTGCCTAAATAGGGGATATCCATCTCGTAAGGGAGTCAGTAACATTTTAAAATATAATCAACATAAAAAAGAGGCAAGGGGCCTCAATTTGAAGGAGACTTCATTTATTATTGGGTTGTGAATGGGTTCAACTAAATGTTTTATTTAGGACACTCAATACAGATTATACCCTTTCTCTAGCATAGATGCATTAACAAAAACTGACACGCAATTAATTGATATCATACATGTAGCCACTTTAACGTTTGCAAGTTATAGATTGATTTATAATGTGACACCCTATGCATGAAAATAACATCTTCTAATGGTGTGTATTTTTTGGTTAAAAGCTTAAGATGTTTCCTAAGGGATGGGAGATTTTTTGTAGCAATAAAGAGGAGGTTTGAATACAATTAAGAAGTATGTTGATTTAATTTTAATCATTTTTTTGGTGTAATTTATGTGTCATACAATTGCACTTTACTTAACTTAGGATAATTCATTTCATTGTAATTAGCATAGGAAATACTTAGTGAATCACATATCTAATGAATATGGTTGTAGGAAAAATTCCACCTTTCGTGGTGTGATCTTTTTATCGCATATTTATAACCACTTATAGTGGAACAATAATTCCAACTTCAATGGGTGATATTCCTTTAGTGGAATTGTCTATTATTTTCTCCTACCTACCTACCCTTGCATGTCATTGAGCCATGTGTTGTCCTTGTGTTCCCTCTCCTCCCATTTTATTGCCTATATAAGAAGGCACATGTCTAATATACTTAGTTTAGTTTATCATTTTGCATCTTGATGAGAATGTAGTTTGTTCCTGTCCATTTTGTTCTCTCTTTCTTTTGTACTATTCATTGGCCTTTAGATCTTGAGTTGCTATAGGAAATTTTTTACTTGGTATTAGAGCCATTAGAGCATCTTTGAGTAGTCCTTTAGGAGAGATCTTGGTGCATTTGAATATTGGAATATTGTCAGATGTAGAGAGAAATAAATTTTTAAAGCATCCTATGCCAAATATAAGTTCACCATCATGTCTGGGAGGCTGGTCTGACAAACTTTGTCTATAAATTTGCCTATATTAAGAAAAAGTTATTTTCAAGGAAAAAAAATTACTAGGTGGATCATACAACCTCCTACCAATGGAGAATAATTTAATTTTAAATAAATATTATAAATTTTTAAAATCATATATCATAATGTTTTATATATCACATTATTTTTATTTAAATTTTTTGGTTGTATCAAAAATATTATAAAAAAATCTAGAAAAATTTTCTACTCTGTAGACCTCCCTATCCTTTATTTGTTGTAGGGTTTAAATCTTTGTAGGATCCATACCTTGCATACTCATCAAGTTTGGCACTATTATCGACTACCCTCCGACTGACTCTGCCACTCATATGGACATTCCAATGAACATCATACAAATCAATCAAATATTTCCATGTGACACAGAAGGGTTTTATTGTAATGGTCATTTGACGATCAAATTTAAGCTTTTTGGTCACCTGTGTTTATCATTCAACCATAAAATTTATCCTAGTGTTCTTCTAATGTTATCAAAGTTTGGAAATTTTTGCCTTCCTCACCATTTGAGTTTCAAATTTGCAGTTCAACTTTTGAGGCTCATATCTTTGTGATATCCTAGTTTCTGCAACTTCTGGGGCTCCCTTTAAGCTCATAAAGACACATTTTCCAAGGGCCATTTTTAAAAATTGAATAATTTTTCATCTACTTTACTGTGGTGCTATTAGTTTTTCATCATTGTGAGTAGACATATCACTTTTATAACTTGGTCAATTTTGACCTATTTTGGCACATATAATTGCTCGGATCTAAAATTAGATCTTGTGCATTGCTCATTTGAGTTTGTCATAGTCTAATCATACCTAGTGGTTTTAATCACTAAAATAAAAAGTCTAGTTTGCATTGTTTTGCAAGTGGTAATTGTTAACACACTAAGTGTAAAGTGCCAAAAATATCTTTCTTGTGTTCTTTTGTTTTTAATTTTTTCTTTTTTCTTTGGGGTGGGGAGGGGGGGTGAGATCTTTGATTGAGTGAATTTGGGGGTGTCTTGTACCATTGTACCTCTTTCTCTTTTGTGCTCTTTTATTTTTCATTAGGGACAACAATGATAGAGGGTTGTGATCCTTTCGAATGATGGTATAATTATGAAAGGGTATGACCATTGAAAAGAGTAGACATGGTGAAGAGGTGTGACCCTTCCCCACAAAGATATAAAGGAGAAAGAAGGATCAATATGGAATGACAAAGGATCAGAAACTAATGATGAGAATTATTGTTCATGATTGATACTCATCAAAAGGATCAGAAATTATTATTTATTCATGATTAGAAAGGATGAGAGATTATAAAATACATTGGGTACCCATCTCAAGGAAGAGATCATGATATTAACTATAAATTGGTATACTGGTATGTTGTAGTATGTGTATGAATCAAATATTTGATTTACAGAATATTATATCTGAATGCTATTAGGAATAAGGGGTCAATGTATGATCTAGAATCTATTTAAAAGCATTGACCATTTGAAATTAGCATTTTCATAGCCTATTCCTTAGTTTCTTGTTGTAGTCCCATTTGAGGACAGATAGGTTGGTTGGAGTAATTTCTCACAAGGCGGGTGAATCTCAAGATAGACTAAGACATGTATTTCTGGAACCTCGAGACATAGTTTCAAAATGAATATGCAAGTGTGTTCTGAAAATGTCAAGAAAAATAAGAAAATAAATTTGAATATATTAACTATCAAATATATTATGAATCATTCATTGTTTTCTTCAATTAATTTAATTTAATTGCATAAAAATATATGTTAAACATTGAAATTAACAGTCTCCTAAAAAAGGAGATTAGACAAAAATTGGCCTTCTTAATCACAAGAACTTGTTAAATTACTGATGCTTAACCTAAATTACTGATGCTTAACCTGCAACCCACCGGTGTGCATCATGGCTAGACTATTCAAAGGCAGTGCTGTATTTCATTGTTTTACTTTTTTGAATTCATTTTTATTGCAGAAACATTTACTGTAACCGTTTTGGAGAATGAACTTATGATGTACAAGGATGCTGCTGCAGAAAAAACAATCTTTGACCAGTTTAACATCATTTTTGGATTGTCTACACAATGTTCAATCTTCAGGGGTATATTGCAAACTCTATCCTTGGTTTCTTTCCCAAATTTTTAATTTTTATAGAACTGCTTGTCTCTCAAATTAACTTACAAAATGCAATTGTGAGCCAGGTAGTCTTATTGTAGTCAAGTGACTAAACACACTGACCTGTAATTTTGGAACAGTATACATTTTTCTTATTGTTATTTTTTTAAAAAAATAAAAAATTAAACTCAACATTATTTATATGGTTACAACAGAATTATACCAAATGTCATTTTTGTCATTTCATTGAAATTATTGCAGAGCTAAAAGATAATATTGTAGACAGAAGAATGTTTGAATACCACTAAAAATTAAAATTAAAATCCTTTCTAAATAAACAAACTGAAAGAGAGATTGGAATTCCTTTAAAATCTGTTGTTACCTTAATAAAAAACAAGCTGAAAGAAAGACCTTTCAAACTGAAATTCATCGTAATTTTCATCGCAATTCAATGTATATATAGAATGGTTAATTAAGCAAAATAGATCATTTGATGTGAAGAAATTACAGGAACAGAAGATAATGTTGTACACACAGAGATGTGCTATAATATGTCTAGCAATGAACACCATAGTCCCTTCTAAATAACAGAAAGAGGAAGAACTTACAAGCTGAAATCCATTGTATATATAAGATTGTTTCATAACTATTTAACAAAAAGGTTTGTCTGATATGAAGGAATTGGCAACATGAAGGCCTTGTTCTTTACAGGACGCCTGCTACAAGCCTACAAACATGGTAAGCTCCTTAATAACTCTTTTCCTTAGCTCACATCTCTAGAGAGTTTTCTCTTTTTCTTTTCTCTTGATACAAATGAGTTGCAATGTTGGGGATTTTTTAGAGGACGGCCACGACCTGCAATTGAAATTAAAAATTGCAGGGCTCACAGTATTAGTAACAACTCCATCTAATCCCTGCATGACAAGTGCAAATAATTTGAGGGCCTCACAGAGAGCACAGAGCTTTTTACTTACAGCGAGAAGAAGAAGAGACATTGGGTTCTTTCCTTGGATTTTCAAGTGCAATTACTGTTTCTCTTCGTTTCTTATTAGAAACCAAACCAATTGGTAACTTTCCATTCACATTTTGATCACACTTTCTCAGAAGAGCACTACTAGAACTAGGGCTAGGGCACATTTTCTGCAATTTCTTCTCAGGAGTCACAGCAAAGTTTTTCTCACACCCACTTCTTCCAAATATCTTTACTTTGAAATAAGACCAACCAATGTACTTAAACACCAGAAAATCTCCCAACTCAATCCTGTAATGATGCACAAATTTCTCCCAACCCTGTCCAAGCTCCAGTCCTTTATCAGTACTCCATAGTTTTGCAACTAAACGAGGGCTTCTTGATCCTCTTGGGCTCCTTGGGCCTTGCAGAACCACATTTTGGATGGTCCTATTACCACTCTCACTTCTCAGCTTTGGAGCAAATGCAGGAGGAATAGGCTGCAGTAAAGCAAACAGAATACCAATTGGGTTTTCAACAATATGAAAGAAAATGGTGAAGAAAGGTGTATGAGTATTGGTTATTGGTGTTACCAGCTTTCGTTCAAAGTCCCCAAGCATGATTTTGAAGAAGTAAGAATACCCATCAGAGTTCTCTTTGCCTTTAAATTTCTGCTTGCCATGAATTCTAAAGCAATCCTTAGTGCACTCTGTGCAAGGAAGTAAAATGTGCCCTGTTACTTCATTCTCCATGTCAAATTTCCTGTAATTCAAGATGATACATGAATACATACCATCAATAACCCATCTAAATATGATTACCCAGTTGTTTTTTTAATTGTTCATCCTCTCCCTGAAGACTAACCATGAGTACCCACAAACAAAACAATTCAATCCTAGCCAACAAAAACCTCAAGCAATGCCATCACATACACACTCAATTGAATTCCTGTCATTGACACCATTAATTTGTACCATTTTCCATTTTGCATGGATTTTTTCACAGGAGCTGATTTTTCCTTTGACAATCTTGCATGCCAAAATAATATTTGTCACTCACCACATCACTAAACCCCAATTCAGAATATAAAACAAAAAATCCGAAATTGTTGAATTTCAATTCATTCTTGGCAAAACAAACAACTACCACCATAATGAAATAAATAAACAAGAAAAACTAATTGTCAGGCAGCATGCACAGAAAATCTACACTTCAGCTTTTTTGCACTTACCAGATTAACTTCACATTCAGCCCTGATTGATTATGATACCCGATTCAAGAAAAACCAGCTTAATACAGGTACTTATACCACGAACCATAACTGCAAGAATTTATTAGTAAAACAAGAACAATTCCATTGAGCTTAGTAAGATCCAGGTGTCAAGCCAAAAACGAATTAATACATAATTATAGCAATAAACTAATTTTATAACATAAAATGAATCATGAATAGTCACCTAGGTAGATGGTTTTACAGCTTAAAAAATATAAATCCTAAGGCAAATACCTCTATCACACATCAGAACTAAATATTATATATATAGGAAGATTATTCTGTCAAAATGATATAAGTACTAACATAATAATGCTAGTTATGCCACCAGGGCAGTCTTCAAATCATTAGTTGAACATCGGAATTTTTTATATAGCCAGAGTGATGAGTCGAATTGATTTTAAATTCAACCCTCTTGTAAGGTTCTTTATTCTTGCTAAAAGGTAGGATCATGATAGTTATTTGTACTCATACATAGATTTAACATATAAAGATATCATTGGACATCATCAATGCTCATGGTTTCGTAACTAATGCTTAGCTAATGTCATAAGTATATGGACTTGGAAGTATATGTATGTTTGGGTAGATTAAATTATGATAAAATTTATTTATTTATTTATTTTTGTTTGTGTTGGTTGTTGTGACAATATTTATTAGGTGATGTTTATCAATTGTTTATGAACTTGCAAGTATTTAGTATATTAAATTACTAGTATAGATATACTAAATACATTTATCTAGAAATGTTCATAGATATCAATTGAAATTATTTTATTTATTTTGAAATTATTTTATTTTAGTTTAAATTATAGTTGCTACATACAAGCATATTTAATTTTTATTATATATACAAGTTTTTATTGAAAATTTTAAAATTTAATTATTTACAACTAATTTTTTATATTTAAATTTTAAATTTATTATATTATTTAAAAAATATTTTTTTAAAAAATAATTTTATTTTAATATACAATTATCTAAAACTTTTAATTTTGATGAAGACATTTAAAAAAAAACATTTTAGAAATATTTTTGTTTATAATTAATATTATTTAGACATATAAATGATTGTCATATTTAATGTAAGAATTTGTGTTAATGTAGACAATTAATGATGGAAAATATTTTGTTGTTCTCATGTTTGCCAATACAAAGCTATAAATAATTATGGTGGAAACAATTTTAGGGATATGAATAATTAAGTGAATATAGATACATGAGAAAATATTGTTTTTCTAGGTTTAATTTAGGTTGATTATATAATATAATAATCAAAGTATAAATTAATCTAGATATATTGATTTAGAGATGTGTAGATACAATTATATAATATGAAATGTTATGTTAGGAAATTTAAAATGTAAACAAGAAATACACTTAGCTCTAAATCAACATGAGAGAATAAATATAATGTACCATTGGCTCTAATGATGTAATACTCATAAAATAATAATATGCGTATATTCATAATCAATATTTATATGTTGAATCTATCACTATGTTTGGGTTGAATTGACAACTCTAGATTGATTCTACAAATAATGTTCATAAACACCTATAGAAGAGTGTCAAATCACAAGGATGTGTTCTCCTAGGTCAATCCCCTTTATATGACCAACTTTATGGTTGTGGAGATAATTGAAGCTAATAATATTTAGACATGCACATGTTCTAAGATGGTGTGATGCAAAATTAGTTTCTTTTTGGGTGCTAATTGAAAGATTCCTAACATGTTCCTTTGTGAAATGGTTTACTTGTGTGTTCTACTTCAGTGCATTACAATAACAACAAATTAAAAAATACATAATAGAATAATATTAATTAACTGCAAACATATTCCCAAAAAAATATGGTCTTTCCTATTTATTAGATATGCAAAGTGTATAGGAATTGATATACATGTGGTCCTTGACTACATGTACAATGATAAATGTATAGGTAGACCAATGTTGGTTGGGAATGCTAACTATTGACAACTACCAATTGTTTGACTCTAAATATAATTTCATTTTTAAATTATTTTATTATTTTCCAATTACAGCAACCCCCAAAAAATAAAGTTATCTTCCAAACAACAATGTCAGAATTGGGGACTAAATTAACAAGGAACAAGACTACTAAGAAGTGGGATGAGGGGACATCCCTAGATGAGTGGATGATGTATGAGAAGAGGTGGGTGATTGGAGCTATCAAAGCTAATGGACCTACTCAATGCACAACTTTAAAAATTGACCTATTGCAAAATCTTATTCTTGTGTTGTCTTCACCATCTGGGTAACATCTACAATTGATGTTTGGTCAACTCCATCTCCTTTTCCTCTATATCTAGTTGTAAATCCTTCTTAGCCATTTTTTTCTCTATTGTTGTTGCCTCATCCTGTTTTATCTTAGTAAGTTCTTTTATGCCAACTATTCCTAGAAATTTTAAATTCTATCAATCATCTCAACATGGATAATATGTACTATTTGAAAGGTCTCATCCCTATATTGTGCAATCTCATCAATAGAAATAATTTAGCACTTTAGTCAAATAAATAGGTTTTTGAAACAAGTCTACATACCAAATAAGGTTGAAAGTACTTGACCATGTCTTCCTATGACCACTAACCTAGAAAGGTGCCAATTTGTCATCATCCCTAGAGTCCCAACTCATGTCCATCTTGGAGTAGTAAAAAATCTCACAAATTCTCCTTTACACCTCATTTGCATAAACTTTAGAATGTCTTGTGCTTTATTTTCTACCAATGGAGAGTGCCTAATGTCTATTCTTTTAGAGATATCTCCAACCTTCTACATCACAATGACCATAGATTGAAGATCTCAAAGATTCCTTCGCACTATGCTAATTGGTCATCTTCATCTTGCTTACCAATCTCTATGATGATTTAATGTCCCTAATAAACTGAAATTGATTTAATTAAATTAATTTATTAAGTGGTCCTAAATTTACATAGTATCATATGACTGCTTTAAATAATATCATATGAAGTACTTTAATTAATTAATTAATTTATAAAATAAAGTAATAAAATAATAAATAAAGTTATGTTGACCCATTGCAACCTTCATGTTAGAATGTGAGGTTGATGTGATCTATGTTGTTGTCATTAATGTCAATACATCCTTTCTAGCCTCTTGGTGTATCATTTTTTGTGAAACTAACTAGTTTAGCATATTAGTTGATGTGCACCAATAGTATGTTTGTTTCAGTTGAGGTTGTCACCGACAAGTTTTAGTGAATGTTCTTTGTTGGATGCAACATGTGGTTGTTCAAGTCAATCCTACTTGGGTGTGTATCGTTTGTGTTTTTTGGGTCCAACTATGTATGTGTAATGTGCTAATCATATCTATTGGAACCAAGTACCTTGGAGATAGTGTGGCATGTTGTAATGATCAAGGTGGTCCTCATTTCATTCTTTACCACCATAGGAATGTCTTGGTGTGACATATTTCAGATGGTTTCACCAACTTGGTGGGTCTCATCATATTGTATAAGTATAGTGAGGTGTTCAGTTATTTACATAATTGATAAGACTCATATTTGGTGATATGCGAAGTGATTATGAACCTATTTTTAGGAGATCTATGTTTGTGTGTAGTAGTGTATTGATCTCAATGGTCGATTCTATCTCTTCTCATACTTTTTGATAGTGAGCCTTATTTTAGTAGCAGTGAGCCTTAGTAGATTGTGTTGGTATAACTAATAGAGTGATGGTAAGTGATGATATAATTTTGATTACATGATGATCATTTATTGTGTTATCATTGATGTCAAGTGTTGACCTAGTATTCCTAGTATGTTGTTGAGTATACATATGATGAGAAAGGTGTTGCAATGCATTTCAGTTGTAGTGATCCTTATGAGAGACTTGGGGATATCTCTAAATGTCAAATGTATGACCGCTACTATTGATTTAGACCAGTAAGAAAGTTATGATCAGATGAAGGTAGATAGTGCAACTGCTAGCATAGTTAGTAACAAGCAATATGTGATTATTAGATTGGTTTGTCAAATCTATGATGAGTTATGTGGCATGGTCACAAGAGAAATTTTTTGTCATTGTGTAGAATCTATGGTTGTGACCACAACTTATTTGGATGACCGGTGATAGGATATTGCAATTATAGAAGTGGTTTTAGGATAAATATCTTTTGTTCTTGAGTTACCGATATTATATTTTGAATCACTGACCAATATGGATGTGGCAGTTAATTAACTTGTGTTAGTCACTCTATGGTGATGTATCTCAATTATCAAAGGTGATGATCTTACATCACATTGGTCGATGCTAGCATGTGGAGAATATTCTAGAGGAACCATGTGTTTGGTCAAAACATGTTTAACCCCTTCACACAAAATTCTATATAAATCATTTTATTGGTCGACATGGTCTTGGAAATTTGTTTTTTACTTTGAATTTATTTTTTTGGCGTGTTGGATTTGAGTGGGATATTTTAAATTCAAATCTATTTTAGATTTAGGGCTTGATTAAGGTGGTGGACTCAAAAGTTTAGTATATAATGGATGAAGTTGTAAGTTAGGTGTGTTGATTTTGTGTTGGGCTAGTGCAGTGAAAAGTGGAAGTTGTGATCAATCTAGGGAAGAGCTAAGTGTGTAAAGAAGAGATTGTGTGCTTTAGTGGATCTGATAAAGCAGAGGTAGTTTTTTTCTATAGATTATTACTTATTTTATTTCCTAATAGTTGCAGTTGTCAAAATCCTTTAACTGGGTGGATCCTAACAAGTTCTTATTATAAATCCTTTAACAAGGTGGTACATTAGCTTGTGTTTAAAGTCCTCTGACAAGGATACTCTTGATAGGATAAAGGTCCTAAAATGCCTAAGGTAAATACCTTAACCAGGTAGCACCTAATAGTGTTGTTGTAAACTCCTAATAGGATTAAGCTCATTACAAGGTGTACTTCAGAAGACTACATCATTTAGTGGGTACTAATTCCCATCATGGTTTTCTCCCGATTTGGGTTTCCATGAGATAAATCTATCTATTAATTTTGTGGATATGCTTGTGTGAAGTTTTTAATTTGTTGCTATTAAGTTAATCTTGTGAACATTGATTTAAGTTTATGAGGTTGAAAATATTGGTTTAATTGGTTGATTAATGATTCACCCCCCCTGGCCTCTTAGTAATCTGATCTAAGGACTAACAATTGGTATTAGAGTCTTGGTCCTCTATTGTGGTGAAGCTTAACAACTTGAGGAAAAGATCTTAAGATTATGAGAAAGGAGGGTCCTAAATTCACAAGAGATAACTAATCAGCATGGTGTGGTCAAATGAAGCTTTATCTTAAAGGTATAGGAGACTAGTATTGGGATCATGTGGTTAATAAGTATACTATCCCTTCAGGAACCCTAAATGCAAAATAATTGAGGATTAGGAAAGAACATATTTCTACATTGGAAACTATTGTTAGTACTCTTTCAAATGCATAGTTTATTAATGTAAAAGACTTGGATACTACTTATGAGATGTGGGAGAAGTTGAAGATTGTTTATGGTAGAAATCCACATGTGCAAAAGGAAAAGGTAGACGGTTTGAGAGGAAACTATGACGAAATGAGGATGCAAGAAAATGAGAATATTGAACAATATAGTTAGAGAATCAAAGAAGTTGTCATCGCTATTCGGGGTGTTGGAGGTAATCTTCCTAAGGAGGATGTGGTAAGAAAAGTGTTGAGAGGTTTATTACCTTAGTATGCTATTAGAGTTTGAACTATACAAGAGCTCAGATCTCTAGGTACTTTTGTTGTTACCCTTGATGCATGAATAGGGAAGTTAACTATATTTGAGTCAATAAATTATGATAATAGTATGCTAAAAATTGAATCTTCTATCAAGTCATCATTTACTCTTGCACTATCTAGGAAAGAAAAGGAGATATCTAACAATTTTTTAGCATATTACTCTAATGATTATGAATTTGTCTTGTCTGAAGAAAGTGAACAAGAGGAATTGGAAGCTTTATTTTCTAAAGGCTTCCTAGAGGTAAAGGTAAATATAAGGGTAAGTTGCCTTTGAAGTGATTTACATGAAATAAGATTGGACATATTTCCTCCACATTCCTTAATAATGATAGGAAGGAGAAGCCAAGGAGATTCAAGGATAAGAAAAAGAAGGCATTTTATCTAGCCGAAGGTGTTATAGATAAATAATATGATGGAAGAGATGAATAAGAAATTGTATTTATTATTGTTAAGGAAGAACCATAAAGAGAAGGTGAGAAAGCATTAGTTTCAAGAATGAATCATAGTGGTGACTGGATTATTGACAAAGGGTGCACTCATCATATGACTGGTAATACAAGAAACTTTATCAAAATGGAGGAATGTGATGGAGGATTGGTAATATTTGGGAATGATGCTCCTTGTTTGGTAAAAGGTAAAGGATCTATTTCTTTGAATGATAAGACAAATTGTGATGATGTTTACTGGTTTGTTGGTCTGAGATACAACTTGTTAAGTGTTTCTCAATGATTACAAGACATAATAACCCAACCAAAATAACCCAGCCATAATAATCCAAGGAAAAAATAACCCATGGTCATAATAACCCAATCCAAAATAACCCATAGTCAAAATAACCCATGGATAAAATAACCCCATAAGATTATAGAGAAAGGAAAACAAAATTTATAAATGACAAGTATATTTTTAAAAAACTTTTTATTCAAATTTTCAATTAAAGTGTCAAATTATGAGCAATGCCTCTTATATAATCTAAAATATTATTATTGTCATAACCATCAACTAGTCTTTTTAGTATTTCTTTGAGTTCATGATATTTTTTCCTGCTTGGTTGTGTAGTGTGTCCAACCATATATTTCTCTATTTTATTCTCTTGGTGACCTTGTTCTTTTTCACTGCTTTGATGAATTTCTAGATTGAGCTATGCGATGATTGAAGTAATTCACTAAATCCTCTATGCCATCCCTCAATAGAATTATTGGTTTTGGGAAGATCATCTTGAATAGTTGAATAGCAATTCCACATTATGATTGGAAACTTGGGTGACCGTCTATTGCCTCTTCTAGTTAGTCTTCCAATCCACATGTCTTCAAAATAATCAATTATGGGTTGCAATGTCTCCTCATGTTCTATATAATAAGGATATTGTAGAAGTATTTCAAATGCATTGATTAACCAAAATATGTAACCATTTAAAATGAGTAATTTCTTATTTTTTTGACTTGTTAAAAATTGAAGAGGCATTGTATATATTAAAAATTATGAAGAATTTCTTGATTCCCTAAAAGTATTTATTTTGTATACTTTATAGAAACCCCTAGAAAAATTTAATATAATTTTTAAAAAATTATATTAAAAAATATATTTTTTTTTATGAATTTTGATTTCTCTTTTTCTTATCACTCTACACACTCTTAATTCTTCTCCCCTTCTTGCTTCCTTTACTTCTCTAAGCTCTTAATTCTACCACTTTATATATCCTCTTAATGCCTCTTCATAATGCCTTTTGACTTATATCTTTTCATAATAACTCTTATTTAGCTTATTCCCACAAATTTTTCTTTATTTCTATAATTATTTACCATTTTATAAGCTATTTAAGCACATTAAAGATGTTTTAAGGCTATTTTAGGGGTATATAATGGATATATGGTCTAAAAATGACCTAAATATCCTATATGGTGCCCCACAATCCACTTTTTAGCATACTAACTTGATCTAAAATGACCATGGGTTATTTTATCCATGGGTTATTTTGACCATGGGTTATTGTTACCCTCGGTTATTGTGTCCTTGGGTTATTATGGTGGGGTTATTGTGTCCAGGGTTATTTTGGTCGGGTTATTATGTATGGTTACCTTTCTCAGTTGAGTAACAAAGCATATAGATTGGATTGCAATTGAGGTACATGTAGGATTATTGAGAAATTAGGAGAATTGATTCCTACTGGTGAACAAACTAAATGTAACTTGTTCCATCTAAATTCTAATATTAAGAATTATATGTTTGCTAAGGTAGAAGATAGTTGGTTATGGTACAAAAGGTTTTTTCATGTTAATTTTGATAGCTTGATTAAAGTAAGAAAGAAGAAAGTTGTAAGAGGATTTCCCTATCTAGTCAAACTAAATAATGTAATGTGTAAGGAATGTCATCTTGGGAAGTTAATTAGTTCTAGTTTCATCAGTAAAAATTATTTTTTTCAAAGTATCTTATATATAGTTCATACTGATCTATGTGGTCCTATGAGAACTCGGAGTTATTATGGTAATAGATACTTCATGCTATTTGTTGATGATTTATCTAGAATTATGTGGGTTGTGTTTCTAAAAGACAAATCTGAAGCTTTTCATGTGTTCAAGGTATATAAAGCTTTAGTAGAAAAGGAGACTAGCAAGAATCTAAAGTGTTTGAGATCAAATAGAGGAGGTGAGTATAGTTCACTTGAATTTTTTTTATATTGTGAGGCATAGGGAATCAAAAGATAGATGTTAGCTCCTAGAACCCCCCAACATAATGGAATTATTGAAAGAAGAAAGAAGTCTATTGTTGATTGTGCTAGAACATTAATGATTTAGAAAGGTGTTGCACAAACATTCTGGAGGGAAGCTATGAGCACTATTGTGTATACATTGAAGGAAGTATAGGTAAAGAAAGGATAAAACAAGAATCCTTATGAGCTATGGCATGGTTACTCATAGAAGGTGAGTTACTTTAAAATATTTGGGAGTAGATGTTATATTAAGAGAGATGAAAATTTAGGCAAGTTCAATCCTAAGAGCGATGAAGGAATATTCTTAGGGTACTCTACAAAAAGAAAGTCCTACAAGTGTTGGAACATAAGAACCATCAATATAATAGAAAGTGAAATTATGAGAATTGATGAGATCTCTGAGAATAATGATGAATCCAATAAGAAGGAGCCTGGAGACTATCAAGGGTTTGTATATGTACAACCAATGGAGAAAAATCTTGAAAATCAAGAGGGACAAGTTAATGAGGAACCAGTATAAGCAATAGAAGAGGCTCCTAGATTTAAATTGATATTACCAAGGTATGTGAAATTGAATCACTTTTTTTATCAAATTATTAGACATTGTGAAGAGAATTTTTAGACATCTTAAGGGAATTGAAGACTATGGTCTCTGTTGTGGTCGTAAATTTAGTTTCTCTTTAAGTGTGTTTATTGATGTAGATTGGGTAGGAAATGTTGATGATAAGAAGAGCACAAGTGGAGGTTCATTCTTTCTCGATGAAAGGCTTGTATCTTGGACAACCAAGAAGCATACCTATATATCTCAATCAACAACTGAAGGTGAATATGTTACTGCTACAATGAATTGTACACAAGTTGTGTGGATTAAGAAGAACTTGTAAGGAATTTAGGAGAAGATAACTGAACCAGTGGTTATCTATTGTGACAATACAAGTGCTATCAATATATCTAAGAACCCAGTGATACACTCTAAGCCTAAGCATATAACTATCAAGTATCATTTTTATAGAGAATGGGTATAGGAAAAGGAAGTGAGATTTGAGTATGTGCCAACTAAGGAACAAGTAGAAGATATTTTTACAAAGCCATTACATAAGGATACATTTAAGTATCTACAAGGTAGGCTAGGGGCATTACCTACCTAGATTGATCTAGAGAAGATACTTTTGCATTAGTTCATTGTATTCATTGAATATATTATGATTGGATTGATGTTGTGAGGCAACTCCTTAGGGGGAGAAGTCTATTTAGTAATGTGTTTTGGTTAGTCAGGTATAGTAGAGAAGATATTAGGTGTGTTTGGAACCTTTGGAATTGTTGTCAAAGGGGAAGAAAAAGTAAGGAACATGGGATAGAATGTAAGGAAAAGAGTAAAGAAGGAGAATAATTCAGGCAGAGAAAGTATAGAAGGAGATAAAGTGTAAGACATGGAATGCAAAGGATGGTGATGAAAACACATTCAATGAAAGGGGGAGTAATTGAAGGATGAGTGAAAGATAAAAGTAGAAATATTTAATTGAGAATATTTTTAAATGATTTGTTGTATTTCTATCAATGCCAAAGGGGGAGATTGTTGGCATAACTAATGTAGTGATGGTAAGTGATGATACAGGCTTGATTGCATGATGATCTGTTATTGTATTATCATTGATGTCAAGTGTTGACCTAGTGTTCCTAATATGTTTTTAAGTATAAATATGATGAACAAGGTGTCTTGATGCATTTCAGTTGTAGAAATCCTTATGAGAGACTTGGGGATGTCTTTGAATGTCAAATGTATGACCGTACTATTAATGTAGACCAGTAAGAAATTTATGATTAGATGAAGGTAGACAACGTAACTTCTAGAAGAGTTACTAACAGATGATAGGTGATTAGATCATTTTGTCAAATTTATGGTGAGTTATATGGTGTGATTGTAGGAGGTTGTTACCAATGTGTAGAATCTATGGTTGTGACTGTAACTTATTTAGATGATTGGTGAATAAGTGTAAAAATGTGTATTTTACCCTATTATAAAATATTGTTATATCTATGTGAGGAAGGGGTGATATATTAAATATGTGATGGGAATATAGGATCTATCCCTAATCCAAATTCCCAAAAGAGAGATCCAAATTGATTAATCACAAAGAAGTGATCAATACACAAATGAATCAAACAATGGAGAATATGAAGAAAGGAGAAAAACCCTATAATTCGCTATAGAAACTATGTGCTTGAAATCTTAAATGAATAAAAGACAAATAGTAACCTCAAAATAGGGAAAATTTGGAAAAGACTATTTTCTAATGTCTTTGTATAGTTTCGAGAAATTTTGCAACCTATTTCGGACTAGAAATACCGAGACAGAGAAAACCCAGAAAACTTTTGTCTCTCTGGAGTGAGGTCAACTTTGACCTAGATAGCGGGGCAAAATCTTACCCTGGGGCACAATCTTACCCCTTAATGAAGGTCGACCTTGACCTGAAATAGCTCCAACAAAAATTTTGTTCGCAAATCTCAAAAGTTCACCGAAAAGGGTATCCAAATATGAACTTCAATTCATTATCCTGTACCTGTACCTACAAGAAAAATGGTTTTTGTTTTTTGGAAGGGGGGATTGCCTTGGTAAAACCCCAATTTGGAATCAACCTTGAAATGTAATTGAAATTGCAATATATATAAACAAAGTAAATGAAACTATTCACCTTGCTTATGTTTAAATCCTTGTGGAGGATTCGAATCCTTGAATCCACAAGTATGGAGGCTCCAAATGAATGTAGAAATCTATATAGGATATCTCAAATCAATGACATTAGATCTTCAACACCAATCTTAAATAGATCTTGGAATAGGAAGAGGCTTGGATGAATGTGGATGGAGAAATCTTCAACAAAAGGGCTCCATAGAGCTTGACTCCTTCAATGGCTACTAATGGATCTCCTTGATGAATAATTGAATGATTGAATGCTTGAGGATGAATGAATGCTTTCTTTCTTTCCTTCTCCTTCTTTAATGCTTGATTGCACTTGAGAGTTATATGTCTTGATCATGAAATTGCTTGGTGCAAATGAGATATGATTTTGCTTGATGAAAGTGAGAGGAAGAAGGCTTCCTTTTATATTGATCTAGGGCAAAAACTTCTAAAGAAGGCTGACATCAGAGAATTAAATCTCAATTAACCTTAGCACCTAGAAATGGACCTAAATTAAATGCAATTTAAGAGTTTACCATTCTGAAATCCAAAACAACTGACCTAGAAGCAGGAAAATAAAACTTTTTGAAGCCCGATATCCTGAAACCTCTGGAACTTGAAAATAGGACTCAGGGTCAGGGTCAAGGTCGACTCTATCCTAGGTTAGAGTTGAGGTTGACTCTATCCTAGGTCAGGGTCAAGGTCGACCTTTACCCCGAGATGGTAGATTTCAAATTCTTAGGACTAGGTGCCAGAAAAAGGCTAGAAGTAGGTGGAGAGAGAAGAAGAACATGGGGAAAAAGATAGATCCATGCAAAGACCTATTCAAGGCACTTGACATGACCCCAAACCACTTACTTGGAGGGCTAAATGTTCTTAACATGGAAGTGATTCCATTTTAAGATGATACACTAAGCCCCCACTTTAGCAAGAGTATGGACTCAATGCAAACTCTTGGTAAAAGAGATCATAATGAAAAGATAATCTTATTGAAATCAAAGGGACAAAGAAATCCTCAAGCCCCCAGGGACTCAAGTCTTCATCAACTCCAAGATCTTAATAAGAGAGACATCTCTATAAAAGAGAGAGAAAAGGGTGTGATTATCTCGGCCAATTAGAAATTATGTCCCATTGTGAACCACATGAGGAAACATCACAACTAGAAAGATGAAATTGAACCGCCTTGTGAATGTGGCTACTCACTAATAAACCCATCAAGGATTTACCCTCAGGAATGTTCTATTCCACAAGAGTAAAACCAAAAACAAAATAGATCCAATCTTAAGGACACCTTTGACCTTAAGGGATCAAAAATTTTGAAACTGGAGGGATCAAGAGATCCTAAGAAAAATCCATTCTTTAAGGATTAGTTGCTAATCCATAAAGGGAGAAACGTGTCTTGAAAAATAATGTATGTATATCAAAAAGTGTGTGTGTGTGTAATAGGTGAGCAGAGCATATGCCCCCACATTAAAGTCATTACTAACACTTTAACAATAGCAATGGCTTTAACGAAAACATAAACAACTCCACTGATTACATTTCCACTACGAGATGCCCCCAAACGAAGACAAATCAAGAGAAATACCACATAAACTTACAAAGAACATAGAATGGATCTACCTACCATGGGGTTAGTATTATCATAAGATAATATATATATGATATTATTGCAAATGAATTGACATCATTCCCCAAAGAAAGTAGAACTACAATCACAATGGAGGAAAGATCACATAAGAGATATGAAGAAGAATTTTTTTGGACCACAACCTGCAGACCAAAAAGAATTAGTTCTACCAAGTTGCAGAGCCAAGTAGATTACACAAGGAAAAATTTACGAACAATAGCACAAATACAACATAACATGCAAAAACATATGGAAGAATAGAGATACATATAGAGGAATTCTACACCTGGTTCAATTCCTTTATCACCTTGCACCAACAAAGTAACAAGGGTTGTATAAAAGAATCTAACAACATTTAGCAAACACATCACAGGAGAAACATAGTACTACAAGAAAACACACAACAAAGGCACCATGAAGGACAAGCCAATAAAGTGCATCACCTACCCTCCCCATCTCATTCTATATCATTTAGGGAAGGTGGGTAACTCACAAGAGGGACTATATCCAACACAGTAGGAATGATAGCTAGTTCCAAATAAGGATCCTCTTGAGGATCATCATGTTCGATACTAGGTGTAAGTGTCAATTGTGATGAAAGCATATTAGGTAAATCAATATCAATGTCAATAGTTTCATATTCATCATTAACATCATCAAGAGTATCTTCTTCATCTAGATTAATCAAAATAGGATCTAAGATGCAAATAGGATCATCATAATTTTGTATTTTAACATCATTATTAGCAATAACTTCTTCTAACACATCATGCATAGGCTTATCAGAAAAAGGTAAAGATTTTGAAGAACAAAATTATGAGCTTTAGCTTGAGCACGACGCTTCTTACAATGTTCATTAGCAGATCAATTACATTTTGTCTTATTTGAAATAAGTTGAGAACTAGGAGGAGCAATTATCGGATCCTTCACAGGTTCTATAGGAGGATTAGTAAGATTCACAGTAGAGTGACAAGCAATACTAGGAGCGTGATTAACAGTTGTAGAAGCCATAGATAAAGGAGGTATGGAAGGTGTACGAAAAAGACCATGATTAATATCCATAGGAGGTATGCTTAATTTGAGAATCTTATGATGCTTATAGGCTTGATATGAGTGGAAAAGATTATTAGGTCAAGAAGGACATGAATTAGGTAATGAAGGCCAAAAGAAGTCAAGGGTAGTACAATCCATAGGCCTAGAAGGTTGGTATATGATTAATCATCTTCACTTCTTCATCATGAATGAATTTAAGACACTTATGAATAGGTGAAGCAACAACATGCATGACATTTAACCAAGACAAACCAAGCATAACTTGAAATTGATTGGAAGTAGGAACAACAACAAAGGTAGTGTTCACAATTTTACCACAAAGTTCAACTGGAAAGTTAATAGAACCAAATGATGGATAAAGAAAACCATTACAAGTTTGAATCCACACACCAGATGTATCATAAGAATCATATTGCAAGTTTTTCATAAAAATATTTTCTTTAGAAATAACATTGACTAAGGATGTAGGATCAACAAGACAACCACGGGTAGCTATCTAAGAAATTCTAGCATAAATGTAAAGGGGACCATCAAGAGCCTTAATAGTCTCAGAATCATCAAAGCTAATTAAAAGTTCCTGAAGTATTTTATTCTTAGGTTGCTTTCAAGGTTTAAGTTGAGTTTTCAATTTAGGCTACGGTTTTGGTTGAGGTTGAGATAGAACTTGAGATTGAAGCTAAGGTTGAGGCTGAGGTGGAGATATAGTTTGAACAACATGCTCCACTTGATTAAAAATGTGATTAAGATCATCCATCTTTGAATCATAAACAATATCCATAGAAGATGGCTGAGCACTGGTATTAGTATCATGTGTAGGTAAAGGATTCATATAGATTTGAAGATTTTGATTAGGAGGAGAGACAAATTTGTTCCCACTACCATCAATATTATCAAAAGATAAGGCATTAGAATCAATCAAATCTTGAACCTTATATTTTAAAGAATAACACTTCTCAGTATCATGACCATTCTGACGATGATATTGATAAAAAGCTTTAGGATCAAAGGATTTGGATGCTATTGTAGCAGGTAAAAGAAGTTGAATAGGAGGTAAAGTAATCATATTAGTAGTTAACAACCTATTCATAATAGAATGTAAAGATTCAGAAAGAGGAGTAAACACATGATTTAATCGAAAGGCAGTGGATGCAGAAGTGGCATTGCAAGATGCAACAACAACTTGATTAGCAACTGCATTCACTTGTTTGTTTATCTTGACATAGTTGTTGAATTTTTGAATTTTTTTTGGATTAGGAGCAACATCACTCTTATCAATAGGAACATGAGCCATTGGAGTGTTGCTCTCAAATTGACTCACTTGTAATTGATAATGATGAAGCACTTCACAAAGTTGTTGAAAAGAGGTAAATTCATTAAGCCAAATCTTATCTCTAATATCCTTTTGCAAATTTGAAATAAACATACGTTGAATATCAATATCAGGAACATGATAGGAAATCTGAGCATGAAAATGCTTAAATCTACCAATAAATTCAGTCAATTTTTCCTTAGCACTTTGTTTACAATGCATCAAATCAATCAAAGACACTTGCGGGCCATTGTTATTTTGAAATTGTTGAATAAAAGCATTAGCAAGTTTTGGAAATGAATCAATAAAATAAGGAGGTAAGGAACATTACCATTGTAAGGCCTTGTCATGAAAAGTTCTAGCAAACAACTTGGCTAAAATCCTATGGTCATGAGCATAATCACTACAAAGGATTTTAAATGTTTTAACATGATGAACATGGTCTACTTTTCTGTTGTAATTCTCGAGATGAGGCATATCAACTTGCTGAGGAACATGAGTATGAATGATGTCTAAGGACAAAGGACTCCCCATGTCACATGTAGGAATACTAAACTTGTTTTGATTCAAGGATGCAAGTTGTTGTAAAGATGATACAGTTTGAGCCAAATTGATGATTGTTGAATCATTTGAAGAAATACGAGGAATAGAAACATTAGAAACACTAGGTAAAGTGTATGAAGCTACAGGAATGAAAGACACAACTGGAGGAACACTTGGAACTAAAATTGGAAGAGGATTGGAATAAGTAAAAGGAACATTATGATAAGAAGGTTATTATGTAGGAAGGGACACAGGAGGAACACTCATAGAAATAGAGGGAATCTTCACAGTCACCAAAGGAGTATAGGTAGGAATACTAGATAAAGGAATAGAAGAAGGTTCTATGCTAGTAACCGGAGGAATCAACCCTAACTCTTGAGCTTCTTGAGCTAAAGGTTTAACATTTGAATGAATAAGATGAGTAATACCATGCAAGAGATTAACACCTTGATCACTATGACAAAGGACTTTCTTAAGAGCCTCTATAGCTTGAGTAGAATCTTGATTATGATTTTCTTGAATAAGCCAATTACCCATTTTATCAAGTTTAGTTGAAAGTTTTTGGACTTGCTTAGGAGGAAATCTTAAAGCATCATCCTCATCATGAGATGAGTGAGAAGAGTTTTTCTCCATAATAGGATTGGAATTATGAATAATCAAATTATCATCTAGGATCCCAAGGAAAGGAGAGGAAGATTCAGGATCAAAGGCACCCATGAGTCTACAACTTTGTCTAATCGGAATATTATAAATAGGACTAGAGGTAGTAAAGCTCATATACCAATGCAATGCAAATGAACTAAACTAACAAAACATAAAACATGAACAAATGAATATTTTTGTATTTTTAAAGAGATTTTGCAATTTTTTTGTGTTTTTGAAATATAAATGCATGCAATGTAAATCTAACACCACAAACACAAAAATGTAAACACACAAAAATGTAGATGAACGTGAACACACGAGATAACACAAAGGGAAATCTAACACAATAGGGAATCTAATTCCATAAAAGAAAGGGGGTAAGCATGTTAGGCTCATCAAAATGAATAGGTGTAAAAATGTGTATTTTAGCCTATTACAAAATATTGTTATATCTATGTAAGGAAGGGGTGATATATTGAATATGTGAGGGGAATATAGGATCTATCCCTAATCCAAATTCTCAAAAGAGAGATCCAAATTGACTAATCACAAAGAAGTGATTATACACAAATGAATCAAACAATGGAGAATATGAAGAAAGGAGAAAAACCCTATAATTCACTATAGAAACTATGTGCTTGAAATATTAAATGAATAGAAGACAAATACTAACCTCAAAATAGGGAAAATTTGGAAAAGACTATTTTCTAATGTCTGTGTACAGTTTCAGGAAATTCTGCAACCTACTCCGGATTGGAAATGTCAAGGCAGAGAAAACCTAGAAAAATTTTGTCTCTCTGGAGTTAGGTCGACTTTGACTCAGATAGCGGGGCACAATCTTACCCTAGGGCACAATCTTACCCCTCACTGAAGGTCAACCTTCACCTGAAATAGCTCCGACAGAAATTCTAATCGGGGATCTCGAAAGTTTGCCAAAAAGGGTATCTAGATCTGAACTTCAATACACTATCATGTACCTGTATCTACAAGAAAAATGGTTTTTGTTGTTTGGATGGGGGGTTTGCCTTGGTCAAAATCTAGTTTGGAGTCAACCTTGAAATGTAATTGAAATTGCAATATATATAAACAAAGTAAATAAAACTATTCACCTTGCTTATGTTGAAATCCTTGTGAAGGATTTGAATCCTTGAATCCACAAGTATGGAGGCTCTGTAATGCCCACCCTAGCATCTTCTTATGTTAGACTGACAAGACTTTTTCTTTGACACTTTGGATTTTATGATGGACTATGGTTATTATTTAGTGAACATTTTATGAGACATTTGAACATATATATTTGGTTACTACAGTTTATTGGAAATATTAAACGAGTTATAATTATAATGATGAGTGGCTAGAAATGAACTATCAGTAAAGTGTTTTACTTTAATTTGTGTTATGATGATGTTTATATTATGATCTAACTCTACTGACCCTATTATGGTTTGATGTTCACTGGCTGATGTGAGTGTAGGATGAGGAGGGGCAGTCATAGTTACTCCTATGGGAGGTCCACACGATGTCACATTCTCCCTCCCTATTTGCCACTGTCTGTTTATATTGATATATTTGTATATGCATATCAGTTGGTGATGCAGGATGTAGGTACTAGGCATTGTCTCCACCTAGCTACACAGGTCTGAGTGAGCCTTCAAAATCCTCGAACTGTTGATGTGTGGAGATTTAACGAAGATACTCTCGAGGTTACCCATGGACTTAGAATTCCTCTTAGGAAGTTATCCTAGTTTGGGAAGTAGAATGCAGTTTATGTTATGGACTTGAGTTGATGTTGGTCTGAGTGTATGTTATGAGTTAGAATTAATCTATTTTGTATAATAATTATAAATATGTTATATAATTATTTGTATTTTATATACGTATGTGTATATGTGGGTGCACACACATATATCCATGCTTATATAAATAATAATAATAAGTGAATGTTTTCATTAATTGTGTTTATAATAAGTAAATAAAGTGAGTTAAATAAAGTATATTTGATAAATGTATTAAATAAAAAGTAAAATAATAATAATAATAATAAATAAAATGTCCTTTGTAGTAATATTGGCTATCTAGGAGGGAGTTGAACTCGAGACCTCCTAGAAGTTAGGCCACTTACTTTCCTATTGTGCTATGTGTTTTTATTGAAAGGTATGTGTTTGTTATTCTTGTTATGCTTTCATTTAAAAGGTATTTTAATTAAATTTATTAAAAACCTTGATTTAGTCTTTACAAGAGATTATTTGGTTGTTCCTCCAATCAACTATGGAAGTTGAAGAAGTTGCTTCCTGTAAAGCAACTCCTCCAACCACATAGTTGGAAGATAAATATTTGAATATTTTTGTGTGTGAGAGGATGTTAATTTTAGGAAGATTTGTTTCCTTTTGAGTTGTCTGTAATTGTTTTCTCCAGAAAATCTTGGTGATAGTTTTTGTGAGTTTGGGAGTCTCTAGTTGGTGAAATCATCTGTGTGAGGATTGCTTGGAGTAGATTGCCAGAGGAAGATTTCCAGAGGGATATCTACTCAAGGATTGAAGTTTCGCAGAGATTTTCCAGTCAAGGGAAGAGGATTTCTCCGTAGGACCCAAGGTAGGGTCTAAAACTGGGAAGAATTCTCCATTCTTCCTCTTTGTGTAGGAATGTGTGCTCTGTGTGTTGTATTGTCTTTATAAATTACAGAATGATTATGTTTTTCATATCTATATATGTTGTTCCTGTATTAGTGATTTGGAGTTTAGGATTATGTTTAAATATTTTTCCATGATTGTATGTATATGATTATTTCTATATTTGTAGGAGGTTGTAGGGTCCTTAGCATTTCCCTTGTATCTCCTTTCTTATCTAGAATGTCCATGAGTTCTTTGAGACTTTAGAACTTCTATTTCCAACCTATAGTTTCATATCTATTTTAGCACTAGTTTTCTTTGTCCAGATCTAGAACACATTTATTAGATTGATAGGATGGATTGATGAGCCAATTCTAAAGGGAAACTGGGAGATCTCAAATGGGTCATGCTTAGATTAGGCAACCATAGTTCCCATAATGCCCAGTTTTACCCACAAGTCATAGTTGACAGTCGTATTCCACAGTTTCTATCGGTTTAGTATTAACTGAGCCCGGTCGGTCTAGTATTAACTGAGCTAGGTTGGTTTAATGTTCACCAAGGTAGGTCAGTTTAGTATTAACCGAGCCAGGTCAGTCTAGTGTTAACTGACCACTGTATTGTTAACCGACAAGTTCAGTGTTAACCGACCAATGCAGTAATAATCAACCAGTCCTGTGTTAACTGACTAGGCTAGAGTTAACTGACAAATGTAGTATTAACCAACCAAGGTAGTGTCAACTAACAGAGCTAGTGTAAACTGATGAAAATAGGATTCAGGCTTTATACAATTATAACAATTGTAACATTTAAGTATAAGTTTACATACTTTAATTTATTATACTTTAAGTTATACTTGTATAAAGAGTTTAGGTACCTTCTGAGATGATTGAGATAGGTTCTAGATTCATAGGAGTTAAGATGCAACTTCTAATTTTGAGATTTCTTAAAAATTTAGACTTAGCCAAATTTCACAATCATGAGATTTTCGTAGATGGGTGTTGCTTCTTTTTGTGTATGTAGAAGTTTGTATCATTTATGAATATTTGTTACTTGCTTTGTTAAGGTTATATGGTTTATTTATGATGTGTTTGCACTTGTCTTATACTTGAGTTTAGTTTATGAGGCTAGGACTTATCTCAGTGGCCTATGTGCATGGGAGGGTGCCTTTGACCTATAAATGAGCCTTGGGAAAGTTTTACTTGGGCATGTGGAAATTTTTATGATTTCTTTTGTGATGTCTTGTGTTAGACCTTCTTCCAATAGTTTCCTATTATGATATGGATATGGTTAGGACTCATTCTAAGGGCCTGAGTGCATACGGGAGTCTCTTAAACCTATGAATTAGGACATGGAAGTGTCATTTTGTATTGTGGCTTGTGATGGGGTAAGGGAATAGGAACCTTAAGTGAGTGGCTCACCATAGGTGTTGAAACCCTAAAGTGGTTGCCAAATGATCCTATGGGTGGGTTTGTAAAAAGTGATAACCTTAAAAATTAACCTGGGAAGGGGGGATTCAAAAGATAATGAAAGAGAACATAATAATGGCCACACAGACCTGATTGGAGTATAGGGACCAAGGATAACTACCAAGATGGATCCCTATTCATAAAGGGAGGACTGGGGTTACATGGTTGCCAGGAAGGATCCCAATATACAAGTTGTGTGATGACACTCACTTAGGTGGTATCCTAGAACCTTGACCTCTATGTTATAGTATGGTGATATTTTATATTTTTTGAGTCTTAGGTTTCTTTATCTTTTGAGCCTTAGACTACTTAGGGCCTTGTGAGTATCTTGGTTCTATCTCCTAGCATGGGGGGTGGAACCTCATCAGTTCCACATGGTTGGGTGGCAAAAATCTTTCGAGGTTCTATTCATGGTTCATGACTTGGATGCATTCAAATTTATGTATTGATGCAAATATTTGTATTTTGTATTTTTGAAAGGAAAGATGAAAAGATATGTTGTAATGCCTTTGGGCCATCCATGTACTTGTTATTATGAGATCTATTATTAGAAAGATGTAATTGAAAAGAAAATCCATGTAATTGGGAGGGATAGTTCTAGGCTTGATTTCAAGGGTTATTATTTGAAAGAACAAAGTTGGAAATATACAATGTAATGTTGAATGATCTTTTCTATCTCCTCTTTGTTGCAATGAAAGAAAAAAAATGTTTATTATGCTATGGTTGAAATATAATTTGTAATGAATAATTATTCAATGTGTAGGAAGGAGAAATGAAATTAGTATATGAAGTAAGAAACATAATTGTAAATGAAATGTTATTTTTTCTTACCCTATCTCTCAAGTTCTAAATGTGAAAGTAAAGAAAGGATATGAAATTCAATTTTGATAAGTAATGTAAATATGTTAGTAAATGATTTTATTAAGGGAACCTTAAGGAATGTAAATGTGAAGTAGTAATGATTTAATGTTAGAAAAAAATTTGTTAGTTGCAATTTTTGGTCATAAGACCTAATTCCTTATGGGTTCCCTGGCGGGGACATTACAGGCTCCAAATGAATGTAGAAATGTATGTAGGATGTCTCAAATCAATGGAATTAGATCTTCAACACCAATCTTGAATGGATCTTGGAATAGGAAGAGGCTTGGATGAATGTGGATGGAGAAATCTTCAACAAGAGGGCTCCATAGAGCTTGAATCCTTCAATGGCTACTAATGGATCTCCTTGATGAATACTTGAATGCTTGAATGCTTGATGATGAATGAATAATTTCTTTCTTTCCTTCTCCTTCTTTCTTTCTTGATTGCACTTGAGAGCTAGATGTCTTGATCATGAAATTTCTTGGTGCAAATGAGATATGAGATTGCTTGATGAAAATGAGAGGAGGAAGGCTTCCTTTTACAGTGATCAAGGGCACAAACTTCTAGAAAAGGATGAAATTGGAGAATTAAATTCCAATTAACCTTAAACCCTAGAAATGGACCTAGATTAAATACAATTTAAGATTTTTCCATTCTGAAATCCGTAATAGCTGAACTAAAAGTGAGAAAATAAAACTTTTCGAAGCTCGATATCCCAAAACCTCTAGAACTTGAAAATTGGACCCAAAGTCAGGGTTGAGGTCAACTGTGCCCTAGGTTAGAGTCAAGGTTGACTCTACCTTAGGTTAGAGTCAAGGTCAACCTTGACCTAGGAGGTCAACCTTGACCCTAAGATGGTAAATTTTAAATTCTTAGGACTAGGTGCTAGAAAAAGGCTGGAAATAGGTGGAGAGAGAAGCAAAACAGGGGGAAAAAGCCAAATCCATGCAAAGACCTATTCAAGGTGCTTGAAATGACCCCAAACCACTTAATCAAAGGGCTAAAAGTTCTTAACATGGAAGTGCTTCCATTTTAAGATGATACAATTGGCCAGAGGATATTGCAATTATAGAAGTGGTTTCAGGATAAAGAGCTTTTCTTCTTGAGTTACCAATGGTAGATCTTTAATTGGTTACCAATATGGATGCAACAATGAATTAAGTTGTGTTAGTTACTATGTGGTGACATGTCTCAATGATCAAAGGTAATTTTGCATCACATTGTTCAATGCTAGCATGTGGAGTAGATTCTAGAGGAAGCATGTGTTTGGTTAAAACATGTTTGATCCCTTGACACAAAATTATATGTAAATCATTGTATTGGCTGACAGAATCTTGGAAATTTGTTTTGTACTTTGAATTTTTTTTATGGCATATTGGATTTGAGAGGGATATTTAAAGTTCAAAGGTAATTTTGCATCACATTGTTCGATGCTAGGATGTGGATTAGATCCTAGAGGAAGCGTGTGTTTGGTCAAAATGTGTTTAACCCCTTGACACAAAATTATATGTAAATCATTGTATTGGTTGTGGAATCTTGGAAATTTGTTTTGTACTTTGGATTTTATTTTATGGTGCATTGGATTTGAGAGGGATATTTGAAATTCAAATCCATTTTAGATTTAGGGCTTGATTAAGGTGGTGGACTCAAAAGTTCAACATATAATGGATGGAGTTATAATTTATGTGTGTTGGGCTAGTGCGGTGAAAAGTGGAAGTTGCAATCAAGCAAGAGTAGAGCTAAGTGTGTAAAGAAGAAACTATGTGCTTTAGTGGATCTGATAAAGTTGAGGTAGTTTTGTTCTATAGATAATTCTTTATGTTGTTCCCTAACAATTGCAACAATCAAAATCCCTTAACCAAGTGGATCTTAATAGGTCCTTATTGTAAATCCTTTAAAAAGGTAGTACATTATCTCGTGTTTAAAGTCCTCTAACAAGGACACTCCTAACAAGGTAAAGGTTCTAAGAGGCCTATGGAAAATCCCTTAACCGGGTAGCACCTAATAGTGTTGTTGTAAACATGTAACAAGGTTAAGCTCTTCATAGGGTATACTTTAGAAGAGTACATCATTTAGTGGGTACTAATTCCCACCATGGTTTTCTCCAAATTTGGGTTTCCATGAGATAAATCTATGTGTCAATTTTTTGGATGTGCTTATGTGTGTGAAGTCTTTCATTTGCACTACTATCAATTTAAACTTCTAAATGTTGATTTAAGTTTATAAGGTTCAAAAGATTAGTTTAATTGGTTGATTATTGATTCACCCCTCTCTTAGTAATCTGATCTGAGGACTAACTGTTAGCATGAATGTTGAATATGTCCTATGGGGGAGTATTCTAGAGTTTTTGGAGTAGTTGCATGTTACATTCATGACTGTGTTTGTCATTGATATCAACACATTGATTATACTAAAGATTAGCATAATAGTATATAGAGTTTGATTTAGCACACATGGTTGATTGTAGATGAGGTTATGCAAAGTTGAGTATGTGTTTTGTATGATGTCATTTTATCATGGTTAAGAGAGCATACAAAAATTCAAGTATTTATGTTAGTTATGAGTAATCCAGTGGAAACTGTATTCTGATAGTATTCCTAAGAAGTGGTTTATGATAATCAGATTATATCTCCTAAATGGGATAGAATATAGTCAAGAGAAATTATAAAGAGGTTGAAGACATTGTGAAGGCTACTTGGATGAGTCATCATAGTTAGAGGTTGCACGCGTGATGATTTATTAAGTTTTTGAGTTGATAATTTTATGTGAATATGGAAATATTATGTAGTGTGTAATGATTTATATTTTGTAATTGGCTAAACTTAATTGGCTAACTCAATTATGAAATATTGTGCACTGTATAAAGGAAGAATTGTTTTACTTGATTGTATATGAGAAGGATATGATGATGAGGTGATGTGAAGGTGAAATAATGCAAATTAGTGATTGATGTATGATGCAAAATGAGTAGTGATGCAAGGGAGGATGAGGATAGGGGCCAAAGGCACACCCTAATCTAGATCAACCCTATAAAGATCACACATGGAAGCAATAACACACAAATTAGAGATAAAATGTAGATCAAATCCTTAAATTTCTTCAAATTGATTCATACATGTCAGGATGTAAGGCCTTCCCAGTTAGGGCAGGATATCACAATTCAAGTACAATAGTCCTCCAACATGCGAGGATTCAAAAACTATCTCCAATCTTCTCACTTATATCTCCTAAAACTTATCCTAAACTACAACCAAAATATTACAACATATACAAGAGGAAACCGAACTTGAGTTAGCCTTCAAATCCACCATCAATGGAAGGAACAACTAGATCTAGTTCCACACGCTTCCCAATGATAGATACCAACATTAGATCCATGACCAAAATTAATTGTGCAAGTTGGCCTCAACACAACACTAAAACAAACAACTTGATAAGAAAAATTATACACTTTCAAAATAAACAATAAGTAAAAATGTGTCCATATGAGCCCGAATGAAGCCTCTAAGGTTGCAAAATTGAGGATTAGGTAGGTACAGGCACCAAAAATTGCAACTTCTACAAAATCCATGATCTAAAACTAGAAAATAACACCACCACTAAAAAGTTCAAGAATTTCTAGCCAAAAAAATAAAAAATTACATGCAATTTGGAGCCCAAATGACCAAGTTATGGCTTCCCAAAGTCAGACTGTAAATTCAAAATTGCAAATGGTGAGGGATACAAATTTTTCAAACCTCACTGACATCAGAAAATATGAGGTTAAATTTGGTGTCCAAATGACCATCATAGAAGTACAAATTTGCCCAAAAATAAAGGTCAGACAACTGTCAAAATTAATGACACAGACTGATGACCCAATCACTATGTTAAAATTGATGTCTTCAGGCCCATCAAAACAAAAGTAAAATCCTTGCATATGAAGGCTAGAAGGCCGTCAAATTAAACACAGTAAAAACTCTACAAAAATGCAATTTTTTTAAAAAAATAGTTGATTGGTAAAAAAATGCCACATGGCATAATGTTATTGGTTGTCTTTTGGCTGACGTAGATGCCACATGTATGGTGTGTCGGCTTGAGCTCATGTGGCATGCTGGTCCATGTGGAGGCTTGCGTGTGTGTGTGAGCTGGCTATAGCATCCGAGATAGAGGCTACAACTCACCAAGCTGGGGCTTCAACTGCAAGTCAGGGCTATGGGATTTAATCCCACATGCACCCTAAAAGGAGTGCCATGGGGATATAAAACACATGGCTCTCTATAATTAAAACAAAGAGCTCACCTATGTTGCTAAAGGATCTTGTCTCGGTTAGACTATGTTGTATGCTTGTGAGTGATAGTTTGGGCTGGACTATCGTGTGGTACTGGAGGTCACACTAGGGTGTGACTGCCTGGTCTGACTTGTATAGCTATGTCAGTTTGTTAGTTGCCTGATCTGATAAAAAACTCAAACAACTTGTTATGTCCAATACACAGGCCTGATAAGCCAAATTTTTTGCCAAATAATAATTGTTGATCCGAAAATCCAAAAATTTGATAGTAATTGCAAATCTGAAAACTAATTGATGAAAATAGAAATAAAAATAAGATCTAAAATGCAATTTGGCGAAGAACATTACCCAATTGCAAATCAGGCTTTAGAAGTCTGATTTGCAAAAAAAAATTGTCTCAAATTTAAATTTTGCCCAAGATACGCAAATTTATAGTCAAAATTTATGGAAATAGCCACCTAAATGCAATGGTGAGGTCCGATCTTGCTCAAAATGCTCCCACAAAATGCCGATCCTAGATTTAGTTTGTGGACCTCCAAAAATTGAAGCAATAATCACTCTCCAATGTCTATGCAATGAAAACTCCTATGGCTCTAATACCATGTAAGAATTTACCTAAGACAATGAATGTAATGTCAAGATCTAGAAGCTCAAAAGATAGCAAAAATAAGAGAGACAAGATAATACGATCAAATGAATAAATAAATAATGATAAAATGATAATGGATAATAGATGTATACAATATAGATGTGCTTGAATACATAGGCAATGTATGATAACTAGAAGATATGCAAGTGATAAGTTATCAACTAGACAAGGTGTAATCACATGTCCACCAAAGGTGGATCATCCTCCATTGTACATCAAAGTATGTACAACATGTGCAACAATGAGAGGATGATAATGTGATTAGAGCTCTAAGGGCCCATTTGGTAGCGAGAATTAGACTAGAATTAGCATTTATTATTTCCAATTTCGTTGAATCCTCAGTTTGGGAGTGCAATATGAAAATAGAATAGGAAGATGTAAATGCTCATTTTGCCCAAAATGAGCATTTACATCTTCCATCCGAAAAGGTGGAATTGGAATTGGAATTGGGGGCAAAGAAAAGTTTTAAATTTTTCATGTCTACACTTAATTTTTTATTTTTTTATTTGTGTGCACAGGGATTTAATTTATTTTTTATTTGTTTGGGTGGTTTGTAACTTTGTTATTTATTTGATTTTTTCAAAAAATAATTCAAATTTTTTACTGAATTTTTTGACATATTTTTTTGTCGAATTTTTTAAAAAAAAATTAATTTTTTTATTTTTCAATTTATTTTTTCGAATTTATTTATTTTGATTGTAACTTGGTTGCCTACCACCAACTTTGGCTACCTAAAACAGTCTGCAATTCCATTTTAAATTCAATTCCATTAATAAAAATGAATTATTAAATTCAAAAACATTAAAACAATTCAATTTTTTTTTAAAAAAAAATCATACTCAAATTCCAATTCTAGATTCAAAAAGTGGAACCAAACGGTCCAAACATAACTTGGAAATGAAAAACCAAATTATCAAATCCATGATTTAACCATTTCCAGCATTTGATCAAATCCAACATTTCGTAATTCCCACTACCAAACGGGCCCTAAAGGTGGATCTCACACACAAAGAGTTATGAGATGATAATTATCACCACCTAAAGTGGAAATTCTCCTACACCATGTGCTACAATGAAATGCAAACTCCTAGGTGTCTCACTGACAACTAATATGCAAATGCATTATCCTAAGTAAACTTAAGTATAATTAGTAAAAACTTAATTACACCAACAATTAGGATTAATTATGAGATTAAATAATTATATCTTATATATATTGAAATATTAAATATAAGGTGAAGTTCAATACCTTAAAGATTGTGGATAATATATTGTTTAGAAAGATGATAGCATTGTAGGATGTGTCAAACATTGTTGTTGCAATGGCTGGGGTTTTTTCTTCCCTCCCCAAATCTCCTATGTCTAGTCTACCCCTAACAGTGTGAACAAGATCAACTATGTTGGGTGGGGTTCGAAGGAGAATGGATCCTTCCTACTAGAGCGGTTGCAATAGTGGGAGGTTCACTTTGAGCCTGGAGGGACCTCCAATATTTTTTTGCCCATGGATGACCACAAGCAAGTTTGTGGAACTTGGAGCGACATACAAGTTGCCTACTTCAATTACATAAAAGCCTATAGGTTTGGGGGCCCCTCCTATTTCGAGGTCCCTTGCAAGTGTTGAGAAGAGTGTTGAGGGGTCGATGAAAATGAAACGCAATGACCTAGGTCATGATGGGGCTTGGTTCACAAAAATAAGAGACAATAGGGATTCTTTTGTGGGGTTGAAGTCATGGAGACTAACTGAGAAGCGGCTAGGGCTTTAGAAGACTATCCAACTTGAGGTTAGGCCTATATCTATTTCCTCTAAAGAGTTTTTTGTGAATTTGGATGATGCAGCTAACAAGGAGGTAATTCATAACCTGTCAGTCTTCTCTAAGTTGGGTTTGATCAGACATTTTAGGGGCTTTTGGCCAAGTTTATAGCAACTTCATGCCTGGATTTCCAACAATTGGGAGCCCATCCTCATTGGTTGGGTTCAAATATACCCCATTTCTAAGGGTTTCTTTACTGTAGTTTTGGAAAAGATTCATGACAAAAATAAGATTCTATGTGACCAGGAATGGTGTTGGGAAGAGAAGTTTGCATTAATGTTGAAACCTTGGCATCCTAATTTCATCCCAAGCTCTGAAGTGTTTGACAAAATTCCTATATGGGTAAGACTCCCAAATATTCCCCTTCACTTATGTTTTGATTCTTGTCTTGAGGAAATTGGGGATTCCCTAGGGAATTCATTGATGGTGTACATAAATTCTTCAAATCTGTATCACTCTACCTTTGCACATATATTAGTAGAAATGGATATTGCTAATGGTCTTCCTACTAAAATCAAGATAAAAAAACTATAAAGGATGTTGGTTACATGCCTTAGATTATGAAGGTATATTCTTTAGATGCATAATTTATTTCCAAACTGGTCACATGGTAGTGAAATGTGATCACAGAAGGTTGTTTCATGGTGGAAAGATGTGATAGATCAACACTATATGGTGGAGAAGAAAGGGGAGAAACAAAAGAGCTTCTCACAGGTTGTAATTGGAGAAATGATGCAAAATGCTACATGGTTCACCTCGTAGGAGGTGAACCTAGAAACACAACCTTATTTGTTTGTAGGGAAGGATAGGGAGCTTCAATAAAGTATGGACATAGGGACTTTGGAGGGTAGAGAAAAATTTAAGTCTCTAGGCTCCCAAGTGCCTTAGGCAAATTGGGGTAGCAAAAAATAGATACAATAAGATGGTTTAGAGGCAGATGAGCAAGAGCATTTTACTGAGAATAAATCTATTGGCTGGGAGTTTTTTATTGCTCGAGTAGAAGATAGTTGGCATACTGTAAATAAGAAAAAGGAACAGAGGTCGAAGGATGCATCATTTGACATGACCCTTCGTTCACATACTAAGGCTCGAGGCAAAGCTTAGGTTCTTTGGCTACTTTTATAGTTTGGTTATTGTTGTTTTTTATGATCTGTTTACAGATCCTATTGTATTTTCTGCAAAGTATATGGAGTAATGAGGAATCTAGGTTATTCTTGGTTTGGGTTGTATCTGCCAAGAAAGTGGCACTTTGTAATACCTTGCTTACCATTAATTAATTAAAACTATTATTACTGATAAAAAAGAAATATTAAATATAAGGCTAATTAATAAATAGGAATTAATTAAATAACAATGTTATTAAAGAAACTTAATTAAAAAGTCAAAAACATTAATTAAAGGGCTTAATGATTATTAAATAATTTAATTATTAAATAAAAGTAATAATTGAGGAATGTTAATTATTATTAAATAAAAATTAATATTTAAATGCAAAAAAGAGTTAAATGATTTTAATGTTGAGTTGCATATTATTATTAATTATAATTAATCATGCAACTTAAAAAGTACTTTATTATAAATTTAGAACTTTGCCTTTTAAAATCAAAGTTGAGTTAAAGTGACTTAAGTTGAGGAAAATAAAATAAAATAATTTATTTTAATAAATTTAGGTTTGGTAAAAATAAGGTTGTAGTTGAGTTCTAATTTTTGTGATTTGGAGTTAACAATTTTATTTTATTTTAACATTTGAGTTCTATTTTATTATTTTGGAGTTGCATTATTTCAACTCAGAGTTCTGGATTTCTATGTTAGAGGTTTTTGGGTCATTAGAAAACTACGTCTATTGGGTTTTGGAGAATATGCCTAGATTAGAAGTTAAAGAATATTTTGAAAGCTTGGATTTTGGATTTTGGAATTGGTCTCATTATTGCATATCAATTATTGAATTAAGGTAGAGTTTGTAACCGTCTATTGCAAATCATTCTTTAGAAAAGATTATTTTTTTGTGTCTTCTAGATGGTTGATGGTTTTTGATTGGTTAAAATGAATATCTTTCTTTAGTTTGAGAACATTAGGTAAATAAGTAATTAAATCAATTAGGCTTTTAAAGTATCAAGGTACAAAACTTCAGAGATTTATATATGCAATTGGAAATTGAAAACCTACCTGATTATATTTACCAAAGTTGGTGTTGTATATATATATATCATTCTAAGGAAAATTTCAATGAAATATATATATACATATATATATATATATATATAGATTTGAGTATATTCCTTCTTTATATAAAAGATGAATTTGGGGGAATTTTATTGTTCCGAGGGAAAAATTTTCACCATAAAATAATGTTTTAGAATTTAATTATGCTTTAAAAAATAAATTAAAAAAATAATAAATATAACATTAATGAGGGACGACGAACCCTCAATGCCCGCCTCCCCTACAGTGTCATTCAATAGTTGACACTATTGGCAACAACAGTGTACTACCATTTGGCGGTGTATTGTCATCAAGTTATATCACTATCGTTGTCGGTAGGTTCACACCGTCAGTAGTACCATTTATATATGGGTGCCCAGTCAGTAATAGCTATTGATAAATTGTTTTGACAAGTCCTTTTCACTTCCTTTAGGGCCCATTTGGCGCCTGGAATTAACCTGGAATAGGCATTCAATAATGCCCGAATAAAATAATTCTTTGTTTGGTTCATCTTTTCTAATTCTCGAATAGGAAATTTAATTCCCATTTTGAGGCTTATGCATGGATAAACTAATTCCAAAAAAAAGTTGGAATTAGTTTTATTCTCAAATAACTCTAGTAGAGAATAAGAAAGTAAATGGCAATTTAGTTTTCCATCGGGTTCGTTTCGCATCCGCAACTAAAAATTTGAATTCCTTGTCAGAGTCTACGACCTGGATAACTCTCTGGTTTTTCTCATTTCTGCAACCTAGATAAACATACATCAAATGCTTCTTTTAAACCCTAAGTGCATTTTTCAACGGCCAATGCATCTGTGTATTCCATCTTATTTTGATTCAATATTAATATGCTCTGCATCAAATGCAATTTGAATGTCTGTCAGAGTGCTCACGATTAATATGCTCTGCATCGCGTTTGAGGCCATAGGATTGGTGATCATTGGTGAGCGTATAAATTAATTCCATCACAAGCTGGACGGAAGGAGAAATGTCGTCTACTAGCGGGGAGGAGGGAATGATTCCATGAGGAAGAAGCGGCTGCAGCGGCAGAGATTCCTCAACCTTTGCATTTCTCTTGGAATTTTCAAATGCAAGTCCCATATTTATGTATGCAAATATTTTAAAAATACGTATATATTTATGTATGCAAATATTTTAAATATTTAATCATCTTTAATAAAATGTAATAAAATTGATCTATATAATCAATTCTATTTATAGAAATTCATTTTTTTTAATGAAATAATCAAAAAATAATCCTTATTCCCATTCCACATAATGGGATTCAAACGCAGAATAAATTAATTCCTAGTCATATTCTAGGTGCACCAAATAGGTTCAAACCTTATTCCAACTTTCATTTTGAGCATTAATTAATTCTAGAATAGGCCCTTATTCTAGAATAGGCCTATTCTAGATAATTTAATTCCATGCGCCAAATGAGCCCTTAATGTTTTTGAAGAAGTGGGTTATACCACCTTTGTAAAAGAATTCACAAGTCACATCATCCTTTCTTGTACACTTCATCTTCTAGATAGCGGTGATGTGCCATGCATGAGCCATCATCAATATTAAGTTTGAAACTTAGCCTTGTTTTGGATGATTGACCAACTCTTCATAGCCATCATCAATAGTAACTTCAACTTATCCTTGCTCAAGAAAATATTGCTAATCTATAATTTTATCCCAATTTGAGGTCTTGTTGAAGAAAATATTATTAATCTAGAACTTTATCTTAATTAAGAAAAAATGGCTATTATTTTTACCAATACTATGAGTCTTGAACAATATTAATCTAAAATTCTATGTGAATAAAGAATAAAAATAGCCTCTATATTCACCAATACTATGACAAAAGTCCTTTTCTTGAATTTTGAAGAATACTTAACATGATAGAGGTGAACACTCAAGGTGGACAAATGTATAGTTTTCCCTTCCTTATACATTATGAATATTGACCTAGCCAATCTCAAAGAAGGATTTTATGAAATATTTTATTTCAGTGCAACTTGTGACCAACTATACCAAAGTAGATATTCATACAAACAATGTTCTTCATGGATGGAATGCATTCAGAAAGGTGTATTATGTGATTATTAACCATAAATATTACAATTTATTATAGAAATTATTAACCTAGTAATATATCTTGAATTATTATCATCCGTGAGATTTTTAAAAAAATAAAAAAATGGCTCTGCCTACGAATAGGGATTTTCACCCAAAAATGTGGGAAGATTGGCCTGCGCTAAAAAAAGGAAACTTTCAAAACTTCATCGGTAGCAGAAGGAATTTCTTCAGTAGTATAGAAACCTTGGACAAGCAATTTGATTTCTTCCGCCAGACTAAATACATAGCTTCTATTGGTAGGAATATATCAGGAACTAGAAACCCTAGTTCTCCCTTACATGACAAAAAGGATTTTCTTTTTTCCCCATCTTCAACAGAGTGGAAATCCGTGGATCTGCAAAACTCCATAAGAGCTCGATGGAAGAAGAAATATTTATCTCTCTCCTCTAGCAAAAGACATACTTTCCAAATTCCTCTTAACAATCAGTTTCATTATCTGCAACACCATACCCTAGATCAAGATATCCATCATCAGATTAAACCATTATATTCTCCTCCGCTCCGATGACCAAATCTAGGGCATAGAAATAGGGAGAAAACTATGCCTACTCATATAGCTCAGTTCAATACCCCATCTGATAAAAGAAATCAAAAGGAAAGTAACAATGGAAACAATTCACTATGTTCTACAGTCTCATTAGATAAATACATTTGGGCTTTTTGGGAAATGGTTCGGCACTGGGGAAGCATTTTTAGGTATCAAGGAATGGCTTCAATCGGCTTTCAAGTCACAAGTAAGTATAACTCTTCTCTCAAATTACTGTTTCTATCTTGAATGCGAGAATGTAAACATTAGGCATAAACTTTTAAACTAAACTCTAATCTTCTTTCAAGGTCATTCAGTCAAATTTATAAAATGGATACCTAATTTCATAGAGGATGTCTTTAATAACATTGTAACTCTGAAATGGATAAGAATTCCTAATTTACCGGTAGAACTGTTACATAGCAGAATCATTTATCAAATAGGGGAAAGCTTTGGAGAAGTTTTGGGTCTTGTAGAGAATTATCTAGATTCCTCAGAGTTAAAAATCTTGATTAATTCCACTGACTCTTCTCCTAGACCAAATGCCATTAATTTCTTAAACAACAAAACCTCTTACCATCTACTGGTGGAGCATTTCAGAGAAAAAATTATGGGGAATATCATCTTCTTTGCGGGGATAGAATTAGATAGATCAAAAGTATTGTATACATCAAATCTCAGAGAAATGCTAGAAGAGAAAATAGTAAAACCTCACAAATCAAAGAAAAATTTGAAATTAAACAAAGAAATAGAAAAGAGCTACCCTAAGTTCCTGGCCTCCACTTCAAAGCTACCCAAAATTATTTTCAACAATGTCTTAGGAGGTTTCTGCTTAACAAACCCCATTAGCAAACAAGCTAAGGACCCTCAGATTAAGAAATGCCCCCTAATAAAAACTATCAATGATAAAGGAACAAGGAACAAAGAGGAGGAGGGATAGATTTTGGGAGAACAAGCCTCTTTGGAAGTATTTCAAATTGAGTCCAATAAGAATTCAAAAGATAAATCCCTAAGAGGACCACCAAAAACTAATATGGTCTCAGATAAAAATAAACTAGAGAGTAATATACATGTGGCTCAAGAGAGCTTTGACTTCTTACTCTCATCAGATGACGAATCTAGTGACCCTGCAGAAAATAATAGAAGAAAGAGCATACTTATTGAAGCATTAATTTAAACTAGATACATCCTTATCATTCCATGACATTTTAGAAAAGGCAGTTATTCCTCCAGATACTGGTAGTGATAAGGTCATAGATTTCATTAACTTAGACAAAGTGAAACCTAAAAAGAACCAAGTACTGATTTATAATCCAACTCCTTTGAATATAAAAAAACCAGACTCTGAAGTAGTCAGGTTACAAGAAAAAAAGGTTTCTAGTGATATAGAGGGTAACAAAATTAGGGACTTTTTGGGTTTTAACATAGAAAGTTTAGAAGGGCAGGAGGAAACCAGAGAGAAATCCTGAGCATATTCCTCAAACCAAAGACACAGTAGATCAAGGGCTGGAAGTAATCGCCACAAATTGTCCTTCCATGGATAAGGTGACAGCAAGCAAATGTTTAAATCAAAACATTGGAGCAACCCAAATTGAGGATAGGATAGAGAATTCTATAAACTCAGAATCTGAAAAAGAAAAAAATGAAGAAGTTAACTTAATAATAGATTATATAAAGGAAACTTTACTGGAAGAAATGATGGATGAAATTTGGGACATAGAAGATGTTAAGGATCAAGAGGAACTTTTGGAAGAGATCAATAACCTGAATTTAGTGTAAACCCAGAAATTCCTATAGAAGAACTACTAATTAATTTGGAAGAAAAAGAGTTGAAAGAACAGTTTCTTCTTGGCATAGCGCAAACCATTGAAATTAAGACTTCTCCAAACTATACAAAAAAACCAAAAAGAAGAGGAAGAAAACCTAATGTTGAATTAAGGGGTTTGGCAGGGGAAGTTGTAGGTCAGGTAAAGATCACATCTATTCTGAATGCGAGAAAGGGGAAGTGCCTTCCCATGGCATCATGAATGTACTCTCTTGGAATGTTAGGGGTATGAATGCCCCTAACAAGCAATGTTTAATTAAATGTTGCATCAAAAATTTACAGCCCTGAAATAATGTTAATTCAAGAAACAAAGTTAAACAATGTGGAGATTAACAATTTTAAAAAGAAATTAGGATTAAGAGAAATTGAAGCCACGAAGGCTATAGGTGCCTCGGGAGGCCTAGCAATTGTATGGGATCCTCGTGACATCTCAATAAATATATTAGAAAGAAGACAATATTGGATGAGTGGGATAGTTAGAAACTTCAGACTTAATCTAACTTTTAATTTAATAAATGTGTATGGGCCAATTCAGAACAAAGATAAACTTAGAGTTTGGAATGAGATAGGAGCATATATGGAGCAAAAAAAGGATACACTCTACTTTCTGGGAGGAGACTTTAATGTTATAACCAAGATTTTTGAGAAAAAAGGAGGAAGTTCCCTCCCAATAGCAACCAGAGATTTCATACAATGGAGAGATAGCAACTCCCTTCTCAAAATTCCAACAGAAGATGACTCCTTTACATGGAATAATAGAAGGCTAGGCTTCTGTAACATTGCAGAGAAATTAGACACATTCTTCTTTAAGGGGAGCTTATCTAACCATGACTTTTCACTTTCAGCTAGCATCATTCCCTTATCTAGATCAGACCATTACCCAATCACCCTCAATATTCTAACACAAACTAGACCGAGGAAAAGTTCCTTTAAATTTGAACAAATATGGCTAAGGGATCCAGATCTCCTAAAACTAATAGAAGCTTGGTGGTCATAACCTAAGATCGAGGGTTCTAAGTTATACAAGTTAGTAAATAAACTCAAGTAGATTAAAAAAAAACTACTGGAATGGAATTCATCTAAGTTTGGCAACATCTTTGAGATGAAATTAAACCTTGAATCAGAACTAGGTATAATCAATTCCCAGGTTATTAAATAAGGGATGAATGATAACCTTTATCATAAGGAGAAAGGTTTACTTAAAGATTATGAAGAAATCCTAGCTCGAGAAGAAATCTTCTAGAAACAAAAATCTAGAGAAACCTAGCTAGAAGCAGGGGATAAAAATACAAAAAATTTCCACAATAGCACCAAACAGAGAAGAATTGCTAATAGGATTTCCAACATCAAGAATGAGGAAGGTAAAATTATGAAGGATCCCAAAGAAATAGCAAATGAAGCAGTGAACTACTTTGAAAACATTCTAAATAATAGGGAGACTTCAAATCTAGGAAGTCAAAAAGAACTTCTTAGGAATATTCCTAAAATCATCACTAAACAACACAATCAGATGCTTATGAGAAAATTCACAATTAATAAAATTAATGTAGCTTTAATGCAAATGAATCCAGATAAATCACCAGGACCAGATGGATTCTCAACTACTTTCTTTCAGAAATGTTGGCACTTCAAAGGTGAAGAAGTCACGGTCGCATTAGAGGGGGTTAGAAATTTAGGTAGAATACTTAAAGAAGTAAATAATACCTTTATAGCTCTTATACCTAAAAAAGAGAAACCTTTGTCTCTTGATGATTTTAGACCAATAGCCTTATGTAATACCTTATATAAACTATTCACAAAAACCCTGGCACTAAGACTACAAAAATTTCTCCCACTAACTATCAATGAAGAAAAAATAGGGTTTGTTCTGGGAAGATCCATCTTTGATGGAGTAATCATAGCATAGGAGGCCATTCACTATATTGTAAAAAAAAAGGATCCTAGTATGCTAATTAAGCTAGATAATAAGAAGGCATATGATAAGGTAGACTGGAGATTTCTATGCAAATGTATGGAGGCCTTTGGCTTTTCCAAAATCTGGATTAACTTGATTTTTGAACGTATTTCTACTCCCAAGATTTTGGTTTTAGTAAATGGAACCCCAGAAGGATTTTTTGGCATGTGTAGAGGACTCAGACAAGGAGATTCGATCTCCCCTTTCCTCTTTATAATCATGGCCAAAGCTTTAGGAAGGACATTAATAGAGGAAAGAAATAAAAAGACTATAGAGGGTATCTCCATCACCAGTGACTTGGAACCTACTACTCATCAACATTTTGTTGATGAGACTCTATTATATGGAGATAGCAAAAGAAGGGAGGCTAGATCTTTTAAAAGGATTTTAGAAACTTATTCAATTGCCTCTGGACAATAGATAAACCCAGACAAATCAAAAATATTCTTTTTTCATACTGATATAGGTACTAAAATAGACATTTGTAGAATCCTCAACTTCAAAGAAGGTAGACTCCCTTGTAAATATTTAGGTCTTCCCCTAGTAAAGGATAATAGGGTAACAAATTTTTAGGATCCAATAATAGATAAGATTAAAAACAAAATGAGCTCTTGGAAAGGGAGATGGTTGTCCTCAGCTGGCAGAACTACTATGGTAAGATCAGTATTAGCCACAATACCAATTTACCATTTATCATGTATGCACTTACCTTCAAATAAGAAATCAGAAATCACAAAGCATTTAAGGACTTTCTTCTAGCAAGGAAGTAGTGAAAACAAGAAAATCCCACTCATATCTTGGGAAAATATTTGTTAGCCCAAAGACGAGGGAGGTGTTGGCATTAAGAACTTAGGGGATCAAGGGAGAGCCCTGGGGGCCAAATTACTATGGAGACTCTTTAGAAACCCTGAAGAAAAATGGCCAAAAATACTTATCCACAAATACTTAAAAGATGGCTCTCCCATAAATATCTTTAGAGAAATCAATCCCCCAAAAGGCTCAAGAATATGGAATTTTATGATGAAATATATGAACATTATTCTGGAAAAGTTAACCTGGTGCCCAGGTCAGGGAGAGGAGGTTCTATTCTAGGATGATTCGTGGGGAGGCTATGAAGTAATATCTAGGAAATTAAATAACCCAACCCTCATCAATCCATTTAAGGATGGAAACTGGGTCTGGAAATCCTTGGGGGAATATGGGATCTCAGCTTTAGATGAATTAGAAATCAAAGGTATTCTGGAAAATAGGAAAATATCATTAAATAACTCAAAAGATAAATTAATGTGGGACGACTCAAAAATAGGGGAATATAGTACAAAAGATGGATATAGGATCATCTCCCAAAGTTATAATAGACCAAAAATGTCCCTACCAATCCACTTGTGCTGGGGTAAGGAATGTTCCCCAAAAGTAGGTTTTTGTACATGGTTAGCTATGAATTATAGGCTTTTAACAGCGGATTGTTTCAAGAAGTTAGGCTTTCTAGGACCCAGCAAATACCCACTATGTGAAGCAAATGAAGAAGATGGCGACCACTTATTTCTGAATTGTCCATTCAAAAATCAATGTTGGAATTGGTTGCAAAGGAACTTAGGCTAGACCTCAGCTTTCCCCCATTCCCTTAGGGTGATGCTACAAGCATGGCCAATCATCAAACGAAAGAGCATCTTTGCTAATCTATGGTCTCTTTCCCCATCCATATTAATATGGGAAGTTTGGAAGGAATGCAATAGAAGAATCTTTAGAGGAGAAAAAATGGAATGGGAACAACTATGCAATAAAATCGAAGCATCAATTATAGAAAAGATGAATAGTAACACTCTTAAAATCTAGAAAACAGACCTAAGGATGAGTCAGTGGGATGGGAAAATGAGAAGAAATTGGGAAGGTTTAGTCTTGCCACCTTTTATGGGAATAATCCACATAACTCATCAAAAAGGAAGGATTGCATGTGGAAAACTCCTAAAAATGATTGGTATAAACTAAATTTTGATGGCGCTTCCAGAGGTAATCAAGGAGTTGCAGGCATTGGATGTAGTATACATAACCATGAAAGTAGGGAAATTGTAGCACTTGCAGCTCCTATTGGTGAAGAAACAAATAATTGGCCAGAAGTTTATGCTTTAATAAAGGGACTTCAAAAATGCACATCCTTGGGATTAAACAATTTAGAAATTGAAGGTGATTCTGCAATAATCATAAATACTCTAAGGAAAAAAGCTACTCCGAATTGGAGATTAAACTCTCTCCTTTCCCAAGCTTTGACCCTTTGTGACTCCTTTTCAGAAATATCAATTAACCATATTTATAGAGAGGGAAACAAGCATGCTGACGAGTTAGCTAACTTAGGAGTGGATGGGATCTCTTTGACATAGCCGGAATGTAGTTTTATAAGCCAAATAAGTTGCAATCCCCAGTATCAATAAATTATGAATACTATTTTCAGACAATTAATCATAACAATATTCTTCATAATACCTTAAATAAAGAAGCATAGTCCTTTCAAAAATTTCTATAGAAAGCTAACCTCCTGAAGTAATCTAGAATAGTTACTGGGTAAAATAAGAAAGTAGAATCTTATGTAATGAATATAGAGAAATCGGACAGAAATGCACTCCTAGGATCAGAGCAGTTTAAAAAGGATTTGGAAATCCTTATCCATAATCAAACACCAATGACAATAGAATGATCTAATTCGAGTAGCAGATTGTATAGTTCCTAAGGAATGGTAGATTAGGTATAAATCTAAGGAAGAAAGAATGAAAGTTAAAGTTAAAATAATTAAAACTTTAAAAAGCAATGCATACAATAGAAGGGCTTACTATATTGTGGCTCAAGGTCTCATTCTTGAACTAGCTTTAGTAACACTTCGAGTTTTAAAGCTTCAAAAGGATATCATTTTTACGATCAAAGCTAAAATTTTATAATCCTAATAATTCATACAATCTCTCACCTTTTTCATTATTCTTAGGATGCAAACTAAAATAATAAATTTAATTTACTTTAGTACATAGTTAGATTTCTATTATAAGTATACAGACTCCACCGTAGAGCCATCATCTTAGGGAAGTATCAAATTGGAACAACTATTAATTAGAAGCTATCATTACTTGCAATAGTTCACAAATCCAAGCAACTTCACATGTGTGAGAATCAGTGGAGAAACAACTATCTCCATAAGTTGAAGTATGTAGTAATTATGAAACTTCAAGGGACGTATCTTTACAAACCTCTAGACTCCACATCCAAATTAAGATGTACTTAGAGATTTTTTTGGATCTATCCAGCTTTAAGTGAGGCATTGTAGTTATTTCCCCAAATGAAACTTGCCAAAAGTAGTAGAGACTCTGTGTAAAATTTTCACGCAATTATGGAATCATGGATTATCACAGCGAGGAAAATTATAGGCAAATGACTTTTAGGGGAAGGGTAAAGCCAGAGAGACTTAATATTATCCTGAAACCACTCTCAGACACAATTCAAAGGGCGTTGATCAAAGGTTTGGGAGAGGAGCACTTTGACTATGATTTTACCGTCCGAGTCAATGGGCAAGTTATTGGCTTATTCATTGCATTGGCAATTTTTAATGGCACGGAGAAGGACAGGGTTATTAGAGCAACAAGATCAATCTTTGAAGAAGAACTTCTACTAGGTTTGAAAAAGGCAGTACATGGAATAGATGAAAACCTAACTATTCCTTTCCCTGAGTTGTATATGAAAAAAGAGTTGGAGGACCTCCCTGCCATACCCAACTTCCAAAGGTTCCCAATTCTCTTTTTCAAAGATGAAAAGAAATTCGATGAAGCATGGCCCTCTATGAGAAAGAATCTTGACTTCCTCATAGCCTTAGTGCTTAAGCAAGAGGTGGATTTGGATGAAGTTCTTGACTATTGGAGAGCAGAGGGATTCGATGTATCGCTACAAATGGACAAGGCATCATCAAGTGACATCAGGATCATAGCGCCGCCGGTGAAAAGATCTTCAAGAGAATACAAGGTGAAAAAGGAAGAAATTATCATCGTCCATAAAAAGGATGTGGACTGGGACTGCAAAATTATCTGAAGAGATTAGGGGAACATGTTTAACTTGGCTTTAGATGGTTTTTTGATATCACACATGATGATTGTATTAAACATTATAAGTATGGTTCTTGTAAATTTGTAAAGGTTAAATGATAGAACGACTCTAGCAAGTATGGACTAGTAGTGTTAATTTATAGACTTTAAATATATATATATAATAGTATTATGACATTATGTGAAGTTTGTCCCATAAGACTTTACTTTCTAAATTTCTAGTATTTATGCAATTTCAGAAAGTTTTTTCATGATATAGAAGTTTCAAAATTGATAAATTAAGATGAGCATCTTTTCAATCACATAGATTTATAGGTTTCAAAGATTGGTCTAAAATCATATTATTACATTTTTAATGGTTTTGTAGGTTGGAAAAAAATAATAAGAATCCTAGGATTCTTTAAAACCCTGCTACTTTCTTAAAAACATTTACTTAATTAATCCTAAATTAATTCCAAATTTAGCTTTGGATTTAAATGTAATTTTATTCTCATTTTTGTCCTTAAGCGGGCAAAGGCTGTTAGGGTTATGTGATTTTTTTCCATTTGACAGGTCAGTGACTTTTCACCTCCCTGAAGAATAGTAATCGCTTGAGCTTCAAAATCCTCCTTCTTAAGGAGCTAGCCTTTTTAAGTAAGGAAACATAATAGTTATCCTATAGTCTCTTAGCAACTGAGTGAGATGTCTTCCCCCATCAAGCTAAGGAGCTTTCACAAATAGATAGCCTTTGATGAGGCTATTTCCTTCAACGGGATCATAAGGATACTAATGATCAAGTTTAGTATAGTTGTCAGGGCAGTATCTATAATTTTGGGGAGTGAATTTAAGGAGAATACAAACAAATATAGGGTTAATACAGATATCCCAGCTGTGTTCCTTGCCTCGGCCCTCCAAGTTGATCTAGATATAGAGACTATTGGAAACCTATGCAGAAGGATCTTCAAAAGAAGATTTTTGAGGGATCTGGATAAAGTCTTAAAAAGCATAAGGTCAGATTTAACAATACCAAAACCTAATAGATATGAGTCGAGTCTGGTAACCACCTATCCTATTCTGCAGGTAGAAGATTGGGATAGATACATTGATGAAACTCCCTCCATTAGAAGAAATCTTGACTTTTTGTTTTTCTTCACTCATCTCCACCCTCCCCCGGAAGTAAACTGGATGAATGATTTTATTGTGGAAGATGTATTAGGGCTCAAATTGGTAAGAGAAGACAAACACTCATCAACATCTTCCTGTTCTTCTAATTAGGAAAAGTACAATAATGCTTTAAGTATAAGGAAGCTACTATGAAATTTTTCTCACTCAAGGAATTTGCCCTGCCCTTCTGCAAATGATCAATCAAGATAAGAAAACATGAGAAAGGATAGATAAATATCTAATTATGGCTTAATCCTTTAATTACATATTCAGTGGGTAAAGCACTGTAAGAAATGGCAAGGATTTAATATGAAAAGGTTTCCTTTCAATTGACTTTTTGAGCATATGAATCTTATTATTTCTGGTGTTATAGAATAAGATTAATTTAAAAGAACTTTTTCTCTTTATGGTATGACAGATCCATACATGAGAAAAGTAGTTATCATACTTGTGGAATTTAGATTAATAACATATGTTCTTATATCTGAATGGAGACATTTATATATGTTCTACGGTATGAATTCTTTCTAAATTCCACTATCAAGGCTAACATTTTGACAAATCATTTCTTTTATAGGTATTCTCTGACACAATGAAGAAAATCTGTTACAATTTCAACAGAATTTCAATAGAATCTTCATTTAAGTCTTCTAGCATAACATATTTATAATACTACATAAATGTTATGTAGAACCTTAAGCATAGCTTCTAAGGTTTTAGATAGAATATATGTTAAGAGTTTCACAAATTTTGTAGAGGACTTTTCCAGGTATGTTTTATTTCCTTATCTTAAACTATGGACTTGATTTAAGTAATAGAGCTCCTAAGTCTCTTGGAATAGTCGAAGAACATTAAACAATGGTAATAATTCTCAGAAAAGAAGAGTTGTTCTCCAAAAAAAAAATAAAGGTAATAGGATCATTCTGGGATAACCCTTTTTTGCATAAGTATCATTGAATAGGGCTTATGAACGGATTAGAAATCAGGTTGCTAACAGACTATAGTAAGTTAGGGAGCTTCTAAATTATGTTACTGTGTGATCATTAGGACTTATGAAATGACTTAATGATCATTTGTTTCTATACTTTAGAGCTTTAGGAAGTTCATTGGCTATGTAAGGATAAATTTAGCTTTAGACAAAGTTATAGGGTATATAAAGAACCATGCTATGCAGCCAGTCCTTTTCATTTATTGGGCCAATATGAAATTTTAATTATATTAAGAAGCAAGATCTTTTCATACATATAGAGAGGGATTTATAAGTAATTTTGTAGAAACATATTCACATTCATGTATGAAGGTGTTTTATGATAAGAAAAATATTAGACAACTGGGCATGACAACTCTCTAACAAATTATGTAAATAATGACAAGAACATGAATTAATTACATAAGGTGAAGTGATGATTTTTCAGGATGAATAGATGGCTTTTGAACCCACCTCTTAACCTTTATATGATATGGGTCTTTGAATGGGAGGCATTATAGAAGTTTAGCATGCCACTATATTCTAATAACAATGTTACCATGGATAATGTTATTAGGTACTACCTTCAGAAGTGAAGTTTTAGCTATAATTTTTTTCAATATACTGCTGAAGCCTAAAAGAGTTGTCACTGTGGTTATGTTTTGAGCACATTCTTTTATTCGTAAATGCTATGGCAGAAAGTTTATGGCTATTCCTCTGATAGAAACTAATTATAGGATTGTGCAGTGGTTTTTTGTTTTATAAATAAAGTTCATGCAGAGATATTCACTGACAGTTTAAAAATAGAACTGGCAACTTCATCCGAACAGGGTTCTTTAAATAGACATATTTCTCAATAACAAGGTAACGGAAGCACATCACAAATGCATGTTTTATTATCCCTCAATGTTAACAATGGAAAGGTAAGAACGGGCTGATTCAAATATAGCTACAGGAATAGCCGTTAATTTTGAAGTCTAAATAGATATTATGTGCTAAAATAATAGGTTATCAGTGAAAGGCAAGTAGCTCTCTGGTCTTGAGTAATACAACCTGCTATTGGATGCCCTTTTCTTCTCAACATTAGCCATTACTAATCCAGTAAGTACTATTGGGAGAAAGCATAGGAGATTCTAGTATGGCAGGATCTACAGAATACTTAATCTTAGGAAGCATGGGTGGTAATCCATTAGGACAAACCAACAGATGCAAATAAAGGAAATACAATAGATAAAGTTCTTAGTTAAAGAGTTTTTTCTGTAAAAGAAGGGGATGCCATACAATAATGAAATGTAAAGGAAGGGAATGCCCTCCTAAAATGATATGTAATAAAACTAGACTAAGGTCCCAGGCTAGGTTGGAGGGTTTCTCTACCAGCACCTGCATTGAGCGGGGTCTATGTAAATTTTTTAATTGATTAATGCAATCTTGGCCTCGGCCTTTTACCAATATATATATATATATATATATATGTGTGTGTGTGTGTGTGTGTGTGTGTGTGTGTGTGTGTGTGTGTACATACATACATACATACACACACACACACACACACACACACACACACACACACACACATATATATATATACATACATATATATATCTATATAAATACATACATACATACATATATAGATATATATATATATATATATATATACACACATACATATAGATATACAGAGAGATAAGAGTTGTTGCTTTGGCCAAAGCTATTCTACTGCTACCAAACTCTGCATTATCAACAACACTTACTGCTAGCAGATATTATTCAATTGAGCGCTCTCTAATAGAAATCAATTTTGAGACCCTAGAATTTTGCCACCAACTACAATGAAAAATAATCAAATTAATTTGTACTTGAATTCCCAATTGAACTGGAATCAAAACCAAAATGATAACAAGTGATATCATCCCAATTTAAAAGAATAAGATGATTAATAGCACCTTCTATAGTTGGAAAGTCTAATTTGAAGAGCACTAATTGACTTAACAAGTGACATGATAAATCATACTACAAATTGAGATGCAGATTCATATGAGGTAGAAAACAAGGAGAACCTGGAGAGTTTCTTCGTTTCTATTTTGTATATATATTGTAATATATTGAAATCCAATTTGGCCAACTCTAAAATGATTTTGTCCTTCAACCTGAAAAGTTGAAAAAATATATAAAATATATTTTTTAAAATTATTATAATATCTGTAACCCCAAAAAAGTGAATTTTATAATAACATCATGCAGTTGCTCTTACTTGGAGACATCCAATTCATAGATTTCTATATAACTTCGTGCCTCCCATCGAGAAAAAGTAGAAGGCCATTCATATTGGAGGGCATACTCAGCCTATAAAATTAAAGAGGAGCAGAAATGTAATCAGTATAAAGTTTGTGTAACCTCTAGCTTGATGGCTTGAAAAATAATCCAAAAATTCATTACCTCTTTCAGAAAACTGTTCTGCTTTATATCTTGAGGTTTCTCTAATAATTGTCTAAGATAAGCAGAGCTGAAGACTTTAGCCTCTCCCATAACTGCCTCTCCAAGAAATGACATACTTGAAGCTCTTAAGAGATTGATCATACTTGTCATCATGTGATCCTCATCACCATGGAAAATGAACTGCCCTTTATTGTCCTTGAACTTGTTCAACACATCTTTTCAATGCACATGAACATGTTAATCAATAATTAGTGATTTGAAATTGGCAAGGGCAAAACTAAGATATAGATGCTTAATTATGAATTATTTGAGTACTTGCAGACACATCATAACGATAGAGTCGAAGCACTCTGAGTCCCAAAGCCGTGGTATTCAAATCCTTTGTAGCACTTCTGCAACCTAATCCTATCCCCACTATAAGACCCCTCATGTTTTCCCTCTAATAGTTGGATCACCCTGATGGATTTTAGGTGCTAGGACTGCATGTTGAGACTATGAGATGCACCTGGATTTTTTTATAAAAAGATAAGGTTTAGCATAGTTGGATGTTCTAGAAAATCCTTGTGGGGTCCTGTCCCCGTTATCAAAGCCTTCAATCCAATCTCTTAAGGGAACAAAAAATTAAAAAAAAGAATAAAAAAAATAAAAATTGAATACGGATATTGGTGTATTATAAATTTTATATTTTCTATAATGTAAATAGACTAAAAGTGAAAGATAGGAACTCAGAGATTATTCGAAAGGGAAAAGTTAATGGGCAAATAAGTTGTAACTTAAATTAAGAACAATAAGTGTACCTTGAGTGCCAAGGGCACAATAAAAGAAATAATTGAAGTATATGACTAAGAATGGCTTATAAGAAGTGTTATGATCTTGATGTTAGTTACTTAATTTCGAGATAAATTAGACCTAAGGAAATTGCAACCCTACTATGAAGGAATCACTGAATTTGATTTAATTTCCATGTTAACATAATATAGGTGGATTGAGCCAGATGGCTTTCATGTTTAGGATAATGTTTTGGATGAGTTAGTAAGATGAATGTTGTAAAAATATTTGAATGAGGTTAGACTCCTTTGAATTGAGTATTACAATGATTAGGGATACAATTGAATAATGATGATGAATTATGCAATTGAATAATGATGTCAAATTATGCAAAATTGGTTTAGCTATAATGTGAAAGACTAATGCAATTATTTGAGTACCAGGATATTATTGAATTAAGCGATAGACGAAAAAAAATGAACTATGTGGTGATTACTAGTTATGTTATAGATGAATGTGTAGCCTTTATTATTATGATGTTGTGTTGTAAAGATGAACCTTGATCTATTGATGTTAGTATTCATATTTTAAAAGTTGAGTATCTTAGACTGTGAAAATCAGGGCCATTCTTCTATTATAAGTAAATGTGAATTCTGTTGGAAATTAGTAGCTTAGGAAATGATGAATTCCTAATTGTGCCTAATGTTAGGTATGGATGAAATTGATAGATGATTTAATGTGATGATATAATACCTTGATAGTTAATTGAGTTATGATTGAGTTTTGCACTTTTCATTGGTATTATTATTTCTCGGGACTACTGATGTTTGTCTCAAGTGTGCAGGTACAAACCATGGATTAGGGGGAGTCAAGCCAACATATTTGTACTATTCCCGTGACACCAAGGTTGTGTCCCAAAGGGATACAAGGCCTTTGTAATGTATTTTATTTTGTGAAGTGAAATGATTATGAATGTATTTAAAAGAGTAAATGTTTTATGTTGTTACATTGTTTAGTGGACTTGCCAAGTAATTATGTGTATGGTATTGTAGTGTCAATTGACACATGTTCTTGTGATGTGAGTTGGCAAGAGTCCACATGGAGAGGATGAATGTCACCATCCAACCTAGTACAAGTTGGTTTTCCCCATACCTCAACTTGGTTAGAACACCAATAGCTGGTCACATCACTTTGAATTTCGAATTTCACCTTGGGGTTGGGTTTTGAGGGGTCAAATTGACTCCAAGAAGGTTTCTTTTCATAAAATGGAAGGCCCATGGGTTATACCTATGGGTAAGGGACCCTTTTAACCATAGGACACCCTAGGAGCACCTTGGGAAGCCCTCCAAAAGTGACTTTTTGAAAAGTTGCGAAAATCCCAAAGTCACATGGGAACTCTTGAGTCAAAAAGCTTCCATTACTCTTCCCCATTCACTTTTTAGAGTTCCATTTAGGGAAAGTTGGAAGACCTTGGTTAGATCATCCAATAGGAAACTCCCACTACACCCAAGGGCATGGGAGAAGGTGAAGAGCCTATTTTAGTGGAAAACTTGGAGGGTGCTCCCTAATCACCCACTCTCCAGTTTTGAAGACAACTAAGGAGCTTGGAGTAGGATAGAGAAGAGAGCTTGGATATAGGAGACACTCCCAATACTTGACTCATTAGCTTGTACCAAGGTTGGTGGCTCACTTACTCATTTGCTTAATGTTTGTTTATGCAAGTATTAGAGAAGATATGTATTGGTGTATTGTATGAGTTCCAGTGTTGTATTCTTGAGAGTTTATGCTTGTGAATCTTGTTGTTCTTTTGAAGTTTGTTTTGGAGTCTAAGTGATTCATGCTCTCTTGAGCTTGTTTGATTTTCTTGTTTTTGTGCTCTTTGTGTTGTGTGGAGTCAAGATTTTTGGGGTTGTGCAAGGACTCACTCACCCATGGGATGGGAAGAGAAATCCTTGAGGGTGAAGGGGTTCAATGGACAGCTCCAATGGTGGAGAGTCCCTCATGTGTAAAGAGGGTAATGCACCATGGATGTATGGGCTCCATGGATGGGTCTTGCTTAAAATTTGGGGGGCATAAGGTGGTTGTTTTGTGATCTTGGCCATGTGTGCCAATGAAGAGTATTTTGTATATTGAGCCTTGTTGAAGGCATTTTTATTTGCAGGCCCTTTTTCTCCCAAAGGAGTACTTGGTCCACCTTCACCCATTGAAGGCTTGTGGTTAAGCCTCTTGTGAAAGCCATGGGTTGGGAAGCTTTCTTATTATGTATTGTAGTGTTTCTTTTTTGTGGTTTCAATTGAATTTGTTGAGTAAATGATCTTGTGGAAGTAAATGTAAAGAGGAATGTGTATGTTTTGTCACCCGGTTGGCTTGAACTCCCCTAGCTCGGGGGTGGTCCATCTATTTGGACCTATGGTAGGGAGGAGAGTGCCATGGTTTCTTTTGACTTGTTTCTTTCAGGTTGCTTTTGCAGGATTGGAAGGAATGGCACTATTGGTCCTATGTGTTTGTGGAAATTATGTAAAGGTTGTAAACTATTTTTGAAATGGAGTTTCACTCTCCAAGTCATGTATTGAATCAAGTGTTGTTGTAATGTATTGTGAGGAAATGTTTTGTAAAACTTGTTGATGGTTTCATTATGATATGGCATGATCTTGTTCTTATGAAAAACAAAGACTATAGAATAGAGTGTTTTCAAATGTAATAATGGAAGTTTCTCTTTGAGATAGTAGTGAAAAGATGTAGTTGTTATTAAGAAAAAAAAAAAAAGATTTTCCTTCTTTGCTAAATGTTATTTACAATGTATTAAAATGAAGGCTATTGAAATGAAAAGAGAGCATTCATTATGTCATAAATCTTGTAATGTGATCATTATTGTAATTGTTATTTGAGTTCAAGAAATGTATAAACATCTATTCTTCCTTTCTAGTTTAGCATAGTAGATTGTTACCCTATTATGCTATTGTGGATAAAAAATCATTGGTTTAGTTGCAACCATGAATAAATTTTAGAGCTTTAAACACTCTATAGAGAAACTATAAAGTTAAAAGAGAATCCAATTTTAACTCCTAATAGTAAACAAATCATCAATATTAATTTAGGTGTATAGAAGAAAAATAAATAGCAACACAAACAAGTTCAAGAAAAAAAGAGACTAAGAAATGGGCAAAAGTTGCAAAATGAGACCTACAGGTCTCTGGAATTTGTATGGGAAAAATTCCCATACAAATTCCAAACACACAGTCATTATTAAATTATAAATCTGCCAACATGTTTTCAAAACCAATAAAATAATAAAAATAACTAACTTATACCCACACTCTTTCTTTATCCTCCCAATGATGGTAGACCTGACTTGGCTTCACATACCCTATTGTCTCATAGGCCTTAGCATTTTCCTTGCAGTGTACTTGCTGCACATATATCTTATTAAATGTTGGCATCTATTATGTCAACTCCTATATTTCTTGCCCTGCGTTAGTACACTTGAAAATATAATATTGGTTGGAGTGGGAACAAATTCCCATATTTCCTTGTCTCATCAATCCCTCCACACCTTGGACTAGGTGCTGGCTTTGCAATGTTTGAAAAGTTTTATTTTGACATGGCACATGGATTGGGATGGAATCCCAACTCCCCACGTCACCTACCTCATCCCCCCTTGGAAACTTGCGCAAGGTTTGGAAATTGTTTTTAATTGTTTTGATAGGCTATGTTTTAGCAAACTTTGGTGGACCCTCCTAACCTTCCTCCTCCATGCCCCCCCCCCCCCCCCCCCCCCTTAACACTCCTCTTTCCTTTTTATGCGCCCCTCTAGACATAGTATGGGGTTTGACTTCTCCCCCCCCCTCTCTTGGCACATGAACTTAGAATGGGAAAAAGGTGTTTTAGCTAGGAATTAAGGGAAGTTTAGATTAGTAGTTAGTTTAGGTAAATTTTACTTTGAGGATTAAGTTGCTTAACATTGGATAATTCCTTCATGAATTTTTATTGTTTTATTTGAATTATAAGTTTGTTTTAGTAAAAAATTTATTGTAGTATCTATTTAATATATATGATATAATATAATAATTAGTTAATTTATTATTAATTGGTTATTATATTATAATTATTTATTAATTAATATATATTATTAAATTATTATTATTCATTAAATATATTATCTAATGATAATATACTTTTATTAATTGGTTAATAATCACATTAATTATTTGATATTTGATAATTAGTTTATTAAGATACGTCTCTTATAATTGTAATAATCATTTAATTGGTTGTTATAACTTGACATATTTTGGATCAATATACATTATCTTATAACTTTAATATAACAAGATGATGTTAGTTAAGCATATCAAAATCGATAATCAATATTTATAAGAACATCATTTAAATGATTTTCTAGACAATGTTCTTTTGACCCTAATAACCTATGTGATTACTAAAACAACGAATTGTTCGGTTAACGAGACCTCCTATCATTGAAAACCCCTTGGAAACATTGATAAAATAAATTATGAGAATTAGACTCTCCTAGGTTGTAATCTAGTAATAACTAGAAGGGTGACCTAATCATGAGTAGATAATCTATAGTTAATTCTTTGAAAAGGGTCACTCTTAAAATACAAATAATGATTGGTTAACCCTACTAGGAATCCTTGGATAGATCTTGTTGGCATCACCTAATGCTAATCAGGAATCGTTCGTTCTATCCCTATTGAACTTAGTTGCAACCTCACCGCCTTAATTGAATTCTCTGGTTATAACTTTATCTGCTAGTGTCCTTATGGAGACCGTCATAGGTTAACAATTTGATTATTCGGAGCCTTTGAGAACTTTTGCCAAAGATCACCCTGTTAACCTGCAACATTATTTTTAGATCAAACTATTCTTTTTAAAAAAATAAAATAAATGGGTGTGATTTAGTCTGGTTTTCGATGGGCATGACACCCACACTTCCATCCCAACAGCTACATCCATTGTACACAGAATTTTAAAACACTTACTAATTTATATTTTAACAATCCATATCTTAATTTTAAAAGAGGATTTTAACACATTTTCTTAGGGCAGGTCCCCATGCGACTGCTTAGCTTATTTTAGCTAGCAGTTGCTACTCAACTTTTTGAGCAGTAATTTGTGGAGCAAGTGTCCCCATAGATGCTAAAATTTGTTGCTTATTTTTAAGCATGCTTGTAAATATTATTTTTATATAAAATTTATAAATTTTAGAGGCAAACTTTAAGAAAATAAAAAGAAAGAATAAAAATGGTGATGCCAAGTGTCATTTTTCCAATTTTTTCTCAATAAGCTATGCTGCTTATTTTCAGCCCCTCCCTTTTTTTCACAGCTTAATTTTAAGTTATAAGCAGTAGTTGCTTCAAAAAAATAGGAGAAGATTCCAATTTATCCCTTTCCCAAAATTATAAATTTACATGGGAACACTCCAACTACTTAAATTTAAGTAGAAATTGTATATAAAGAGCTGCATGGGGACATGGGGTTAAAAAAATAGTTCAAATCTTAATGCTAACCCCATGTTAGCCACTGCTTAAGTCTATTTTCTGCTTAAAAATAAGCTATGCAAGTGTTCCCATGTAATATTTTAATAACACCTAAAGGAAAATTTGGAATCTTCTCTTATTTTCATAAAGTGTTGCTACTTACAAAAAATAAATAAGTTGTAAAAAAAACAAGAGGCTCAAAATAAAAAGTAGCTGCATTTTTAAAAAAATGACAAATGGGTGCATAGAAAATTTTCCCTCCTTTTTTAAGCTGCTTAAATATAAACGAAAAAAATAGTATTCATGAGGTCAACTGCTCCACAAAATGCTCCTTAAAATATTGAGCAGTGACAAAGGCATAAGACCTACCCTAAGAAGGAATGAGATTTTAACAGACCCGTAAATGAAATCAAGAGCTACTTTTATTTCAGCCTGAAAATATCATTCTATTCCAAGGCATTGCAATGCGTCAACCATTTGAAGGCACTGGATTAAATTGCCATCTCCACTCTGCATTTCTTTTAACAAGATTTTGACTTGTTTAAGCAGTGTGTCAACACGTTCAGGGTATTCAAATGCCTGAAAAATATACAACGAGTATCAGTAGAGAAGAATATACAATTTTGAGTGTGCTTAGAGCATAATTTTATGTAGGAAAGAAATAGAGATAATACCCATAGATAATATGGCGTTTCCACAGATTGCACAAACTCATCATCCCACAGATTAAAAGATTTTTCTGGTGTTTCCGTAGAGCTCTACTCTCCCTTCAAATTAGCCATCGCAGAAGAAATGTGGAGTCCAAAATAGTTGAACCCAACACAAATTTACTAGTTGAATGCTTGAGCTAAACTTTACAAGTCTATGGCTATTTATCCTGAAAATACGAAGAGTGGAATTTGAACGCTTTGCTTCTTTGAAATTTTAGCCTATTATTTTCCTCACAATGTGTCACATAATTGAATTATGCCGCCATATACTGACAAGAAGCATATTACTTTTTATATTTCAGAAAAGGAATCCCACTATGCCAATTCCGACAAACACAGTTTTTGTATGATTAATTAACCGAGTAAATATCAGAATCATGTAAAACATAAAATTTATGCTTGTTTTTACATGTTTTACATGTAATTTAAGTCTCAAACGAAGTCACAAAGTCAGTATTCAATGAACGTGTTATTTGAATTTAATGTTTAATAAATAGAAGGAAATTTTTTTAATTTCAAGAATATTCATCATAAAGTGTTGTTTCAACATAATAAGGTTTATGTCATTATCAACAAGAGTTAATGTAATATATCAAAGAGGTTATGACATTGAGAGTTATTAAACATAAAATTTATATTTGTTTTTACATGTTTTACATGTAATTTATGGAGTCGCAAATATTCAATGAACGTGTTATTTGAATTTAATGTTTAATAAATAGAAAAAAAAAAATTAATTTTAAGAATATTCATCATGAAGCGTTGTAACAGGTTCCATTCAAAACCTATTTTTACCTTAATAAAAAACATAATAAGGTTTATGTCATTATCAACAAAAATTAATGTAATATATCAAACAGGTTATGACATTAAGAGTTATTAAACATAAAATTTATACTTGTTTTTACATGTTTTACATGTAATTTACAAAGTCGCAAAGTCAGTATCAGTATTCATTTCTTAATTTCAAAAATATTCATCATGAAGCGTTGTTTCAACATAATAAGGTTTATGTCATTATCAACAAGATTTAATGTAATATATCAATTAGGTTATGGCATTGAGAGTTATTAAACATCAAATCTCCTTAGTACACTTCTCTAATGGACATATGATGGTACCTTTTATAAAACTGATGATGTAAATGGAATCAAATTTGTTCAGTGCACTTAGCTAATGAATAAAGTATGATATATTTTTAAAAAAATTGATAATGTAAATAGGAGTGTTGAATATGATGGTATTTCTTTTCAATAATATCTTTATATTATGCAATGTATCGTCCATTCAAATTTAATTTGTAATGTTATTTGATATAAGTTTTTCATGGTGACTTAAATAATTACTTAAATTTTAATTTTATAATTTATTTTAATGAGAATATCTTAATGTAGTATGTATTTACAAATTACATATTTTCAATGTTAAATATGATTTATCATTTATTTTTATCTATATTTATTATTTAATTTTATATTTTCTTCATTTATTAGTCATTTATTCACCTAAATAGTGTACATTTCAATAAATTCCAATATCACATCCAAATTCTTAAAAGGTTGTATCTTTCTTAAAAATCTTCAAATAAAACCTAGAAAGATATCTCATAAACATCTATTTAAAAGAGGTCAAGAGATATAAGGTTTAGATTGTTTTAATCACTTCAAAGTTATTTATTTAAGATGGTTGAAGAACATGATGATCACTTAAAGTTGATGGTTGAAAACGCTTTGATAAAATATTATAAAGACATACTGGGTCAATTTTCTTGGCTAAGTTCTAATAAAATTGATGTGATTAGCAAATAGAATATAGCAGATATATTATTTGATGTTTACACCCCTTTCAAGGTACAAGTAAACTTTTTTTTTAAAACTTTTGAAGGAGAAATCAATACAGAAGGAGAAATCAATACAGATGATGTTGATGTTTGGTTTTCAAAAGGGAAAACATGGTTCTCTTTTAATAACTTCTTTAGTGCTAAGAAGATAAAAATTTCCCTCCTCAAGGCTAAACACAATGTAAAGCAATCATGGGAGGCTAAGATGTCATCAAAAGAAGCCCCTTATGATCAAGGAATTGATACAAACATATATGATAGCCACATAAAGGAAGATTTTGTGGAACACATCAAAGAACAATATATTCTTGATGACAAATATGAGGAGACATGCATGTAGTGATAATTTCCCTAACAATAAAAGAACAATATATCCAAGACTTCTACTAGAGTCATCAATGGACTAAATCTACTAGGATCACCTACAAAAAAAAATAAAAAAATGTCTTTCACATGACTACAATAAGAGAAAATAACACTTGAATATTGGTACAATAGATTAGATTAAATTAGGTACTAAAATATAAAATTTACATGTGATGCCTTCATATAAATAAAAGTTTGAGTGGTAGGACTAGATTAGTGTAGTGCCATAAATTATACTCTTTAATTTTGAGCCAATTTTCACACTCTCCTTGGAACTTTTTTCAATTTACACTTCCCTAGACAATTTTAGGACAACTTCTAGCCTTGAATTCATCCCCAACTCAAGTACATGCACCCTACCAAATTTTTAAAATGCAATTATCTTATTCTACATGTAATCACCGTCAAAAACCAAAATTAGGATCAGATCTACTATCACGAGCCTAGATTCTTAAAGCTCCCTTTTGGAGAGCTTATTTTGGTGGATCAAGGTACCCAACACATGTTTCCTCTTAAAACCTTTTGAAATTTCAAATATTTTTAGTGTCAACCTTTACATTATAGATTCTATTTTCAATTTATTTATGATATTTTTATGTTATCTTTTTTTTTAATCAAAAATCAACCTCGTGGCTCATATAAAAGCTAGTACCTTTTCTCATTTTGATATACAATCTTGATGATAGCGAATTTCTACCAAATTGTACCACAATTCTTCACAATATCAAGTTTTTAACATTGTTCATTCACTATTATTGAAAAGATGAATAAATATTTTAAGGAATGTTGGAGGATGATAGGGAATTACTAGCAGATGGTTACATTGTACCTTCCTCAAGGAATTCATAAGAAAACAAAAAATGGGAGTTTGAATAACATAATCTCCTATACAACCATAACCTTTTATCCTCTCTTTGTGCTTGTGTAGGTGCAAATCCAAAATTTTACAATAGTCCATAGGTACTGAAAGAGTAAGTTCATAGAGGCAAAGACTAGCACAAAAAAATTATGATAAAATATGTAGATAGGGGTGACTAGCATGCCCTAATCCTAAATGTTTAAAATTAAATTTTGAGAGATGTAACCCCTAACTATGTTTGAAAATTTCAATTTTTTCTTGCATTCATAGGTGTAGCTTTGTTTCTTTGTTTCAATTCTATATCTTTTATTGGTTTTAAGCATGTCTATAATTTTATTTCTGGAATTTATATTGTCATTTATACACACTTCTAGACTTAATTATCACATATCTAAATCAATCCATTCATCTTCTATGCAACAAAGGAATATAACCTAGTTTGTTTGACTATCTTTGATTAGACTTAATCAAACATAACACCTTTGGTTTATTCCTATTACGATATTTTATGGAAGAGAGGTTGGTTCTAGTTACATTACTAGCTAGAATATTCAATCTCTTTTCTGTATTAAACAATAATATCATGGCATGTGCCTCAATCATGTACAATGATAATTTATCTAACTTAATAATATCAAATTATCTAGGGCTGAAAAACTGAATTGCAAAAGATAAGATCTAATTGGCAACTAATAGTTTAGGAAGATTGTCAAAAAGATTGCTAAGAACTAAGTAAACGTAGCATATGAGTAGTGTAATCACCCAAAAATGGTCTAGTAAACATTGAGCCCCTTTCTAAACATTAAAATTCAAATACTAGACTAAATCTTGTGCCTAATCAATTTTTGCGTATTTATTTAATCTCTTATTTCTTGATCAAGTTATCATTTTATTGATGATATCCTAAAGTTTGACCACTTTATCCTAATTTTTATTTAATTAAGAGAACATGCTCCTTTTTAATTAATTAAAAAATCTTTTAATTAAATAATAAAATCACTTTATCCTAAGCCACATTTAATTAAAAGAACGTGCTCTCTTTTAATTAAATATAAACCCCTTTAAATTAAACAATGGAAATCACTTTGCTAAAAATAATAAATTAAAAATTAAAAATAAAAAGAAAATTGCACTTTCCAATGAGATGGAATCTTTTGACTTTTGAAAAAAGGTTTTTGCCTCTTTATCTCAACCACTCATTATTTTGCCTCTTAATCGTATCCATTGATTTTGCCTCTTGAGAAGCTTGAGTGCATGGATCAACCAAGATTTAATCTCCACTATTGCTCATTTATTTTTTCCTCTTAATCTTGACCGTCCACTCATTTCTAAATCTTTTAAAAGGAGACTCTCTCCTCACTTTTAGATATCCCACCTTCATAACATTATTAGCTTCTTGAGTTATTTGAAATCTTATTGCAGGTTCTTGGAGTCTTGGCATCTTAGCATATATTGGTATCTTGGACTCTTGAAATCTTGGCATCTTGGAGCTATTGCATTCTTCCATCTTACATATTTAAGCAATTCATCATCATTTATATTAGATTTCTCATTTTCTTTCTTGCATCTATCTTAATTCATCTAGTTTAGATCTACTTCCCTTGCATTTCTTGCATATCATTTTAGCTTAGATCTTGCATCTCATCTTAGATTAATTTGTATTATCATTTTAATCTTCCATTCTATAGTGCACCTTGTAAGGATCTTACTTTCTAGGTTCATCTGAGAGCCACCATCTTAATCTACATGATTCTTGCATGCTTTGGATAGGAAGCTATAAGCCGCTTCTTGGGATTTCCTTCTTCCTGGATTCTCTCAAGTGTAATGGTTTATAGAAGTGACCACACTTTTTAGTACACATTTTTTGGCGCCCACTGTGGGGCCAACCCATGAATTTTGGATACTCACTACTTTGGTTTTTAAGGCTAACCTTTGTACAGGTTGAGTTGAAGGCAAACACCCTAGGTTTTTGAAATATTTGATCATATCTCACAAAAATATAAGAGTTTTAATCTATAAAAAAATGCAGGTATGATATGGTTCAGATGTGTCTCAATCCAAAAATCAGATTTTTTTGGTCATTTTTCCCCAAGTTATAATTTTTTAATGATTTTTTATGAAAATTGGTTTCTAGTAAAAAAATTATCATATTTTTCAAAAGAATTTATATTTTTGGAAAGATCTAAGAAATCTATAAGGGTTCATTTCTGTGTATTTTTTACTTAGATGCAATAACATAGCTCGAATAGTTGATTTATGAAAACTAGTCTATTTTGGTAAAATAGGTCTCTAGGGCACAAATTAAGGGATATTTATGAAATTTTTACATTTTTTGAAAGCTCTTAGATTTTTAATAGGGGTCTCTTCTTTGAATTTCTATTTTTGAGGCTGAAATTATTATAAAAAAAAGGATCTTGTTGACTAGGTCAAAAGCAAAAAAAATTGTGATGAGCTTGCACTTTACTTGCACATAGTTCAATGCATGATTAGGGTTTCTTGCAAGTCTTTGATATTTCCTATCTCGTAAAAAGTAGTTTTACATGGTTATTGGTTTTATTTGCATACTTTTTGTGCCCTAACTTGTGGTTTTGTAGGATTCGCTTGCCAAAGGAATTGCATTGCTAAGACTAATAACATTGTGGTTTTGGAGTTTGATTTCAAGGTATGTAACTAATCTTGTGATTATTTGTTAGCATTGATCATTTTTCATAGGCACATAGCTTAATTGGTTGTCTTTTTGTAAATGAATATGTAAATTATGTGTTTGGGAGACACTATGGAGTAGGAGAGTATGCTCTTTTTCTCATGGAAAATAAAAAATCTACACCTTCATTAGTTATCCATTTACTTTCTTGCATTTACCTTTAGAGGGCTTGCTAAGAGAGTAATCTTTTGGGAATGACCTAAGTGGGGAACAAGCAAACCCGACTACTCCATCCCACTATAATCAAAATCTTCCTTCAATCCAAAGAGAGGGAAGACTTGGATATTTTCTACTTTCAATGCTTCTTCATGTGTAGGGCCTAGTTGCCTCAATCTTGCTAAGAAACACTACACTTGATTAGACACTTGTAGGGCCATCTTAGTCTCAATCTTGTTTACAAGACTACAAGGGGAATACATTCAACTTGTATAGGGCCAAGAGGTCTCAATCTTTCTTGTGAGACTATACTTTTTGGGTTCTTGTAGGTCTATAGGCCTTAATTTTGCTTGTGAAACTATAGGGGATAGTCATGAACATAGTTTTATTAAATACCTTAAGTTAGAGGCTACCCTATTGTCTGAAAGTATCATAATATTTGTGCAAGGACTGATCCAAGTGGTTTCTTGGATCACCTCAAGATTACTCACCATATGTATTCCTTTGGAATATCAAGTTGTAGGCAACTGTTTTGATACTAGCCTTTTGTTAGGGTCTTTTAGAGTCGCCATGTAAAAAGTGTCTTTGACCATTTAATTATTAAATCCTTATCTGACGTTCTCCCCTCTTAATTTTGCATTAGCGGCTTTCCAATGTTGACCTATCTTTTGTGTTAACCACCATAACCTTCAAGCCTGTCTTCTTCAAAGTTAGCATCCTCCGGTCAAGAGTCATTTTCTCTTAATCATTCATGAACCACTTTGAACTCTGGTTCAAAGCATTTAAAAGAGGTTCAATCAAAAGATTTTTATTTAGCATTGGTGATTTTAGGTGGGACCCCAATCTATGTCATCAAACAGTAGTGAACCACTTCAAACCTCTTCAAATACTAGTTTGAAGTAGTTCAAAGTAGTTCAAAAGGAATAGTGGCAAATCCAAGGAGTGATGTGATAGTTGATAAGGTGTATATCACAAGCTGCTAGTGAAGTAATTATTGGGATTATGGTATGGTCAACCTTGAAAAGATGAAAACCGTAGGGGAAATCCGGATTGATAATTTGAATTATTGTGAATCTTACCTTAAGCACGAGCGGAGTAATGGCATTAAAAGAAAATTAATGATGTTTTGAATGGTTGTGAAATATAGTAGTAGTCCTATGTCACATCAGCATTTTCACTTCACTCTAAATCCATGTCGTCATTAATGCTCCTCAAGACAAAACTTTGTGGTATGAGAACTTGTTATAAGTATGTTGTTTAGCTCTTTTCTTTCCATTGTGAAATTGTGGAGTCTCGGTTGTGAAAGAAAGAAGTTGTTTTATTGAGTCAATATAACATGGGTATTTGCAAAAAAGCCATCTTTTTTTTTCCTATTTTCTGCATGGTAGTGTGATTCCAAAGGGTTTGTTGTTCTATGTTTACTTTTGGAAGAGAAAAATGAAATCTAGTATGCATTTCTTTAGAAATCCTACAAACCTAGAATGTCATGCTCCAGTGATTATGGACACTGATTTGTTAGGAGTTGAAGTAGAGAAAATGGTTGGCAATTTGATAGATTCTACAGAAAAAAATTATAGTTTAGAATTCTTGTCCAGTGGATTGCTTGAAGTCGGGGCTTTTCCCCCAGCTATAGTGAGCCCTTAATTAGTCCAACAGTGCATAAACCATTATGATGTCAAATCTAAATGTGTATTGAATAATGGAGGTCAGACCCTTTTGTCTATAACCATAGACACCATAATGTTTGTTTTCAAGATACCTGAGGAAACTTTTGCTATTTTTACTCCCACTCAGTCGCTTGCCCAATTTCAAAAAGAAGTGACAAAATCATAGTAATATGGCTAGAAAATGGACTAATACATTCTATAAGGGAGGTTCTAGGTTTCCCAAGGTTCTGACCAAAGATCATATGATATTTCATGTTCATGATATAATGGTTCTGTTACATAGAGTGAAAGGTTCAGAACAGGTACTTCTTTTTGAAGATTGGATGTATCATTTTATAGAGATAGTTTTGGAGGGAAAGCAGAATCTCGACTGGGCCAAGATGATTGAAGTTTTGTTAAGGGATCAACTTAAACAAGTGCAAGAAATAATGAAAGAGTTTTACATGTCCTCATATTTAATCTATTTCCTTGCATGTACTCAAAACCTTGGAGCCATTCCCCATGAACCCTAGAATGAAGACTTGAACATTTTCAAATATTGCCCTTTGCTGAGAAGAGATAGAGTCCTTGAGGACTATAGGAGGGTTCATGATGTTTTCCTTAGAAAACTATGTTATCAACTAGCGAGGACTCCAAAATAGAGGATCTCTCTAGAAGCTCAGAAACTGGTCTAGACCTATGGTAGCTTCTACATCTAGTTCTCACAATTCACTTACATCAGAATAGGAGGATTTGATGAAGAACCACTCAAATTACCAAGGTTTTCCTTTGACTTCTTTGTTTTAGCAAAATTTTGCAGATAAATGTTTACTGTGGTTAAAAATAGCCTCCCATAAGAGAAGCAGGCTTCCATATTCCCAATCAAGCTCAGAGTCATGGTCTGCAAAAATATGATTGATGCTTCAATAATAAGCAGTAATTTGGTGAGTTTTCATATGCAGTTTTATGACCCAAGGAAAGGTTTTGATAATAAGAGTTTTGCAAGAAAAGTCCTTAGCTTGAGAAATCATCAATCACCAAACTCACATATTGAAGATCTGTGGGAACACCTTGGAGATGAAGAAGCAGTCAGAATAAGGGATCATTTCAGGTTGCGAATTCCTCATATTAAAACCTTGCAATTAAAATATGATATAGATGGCATTGAATAGGGTGAAAATGGAATCACCTTGTTGGATAGGGGGATTTGAATTGGGTATGATGATATAGGGGAAATATGAAATCTACTTCTAAATCCAATTTCTCAAAGGAGAGATCCAAATTGATTAACCAAAAGGTCAATACACAAAAGAATCAATCTATGGAGAATATGAATGAAGGAGAAAACCTTATATTTCACTATGAAGAGTATATGTTTGAAATATGAAATAAACGAAAGGAAAATACTAACCTCAAAATAGGGTAGATCTAGAGAATGCTATTTTTTGATGTCTGTGCACATTTTTGGGTATTTGATCTTCAACACCAATCTTGAATTGATCTTTGCATAAGAAGAGGCTTGGATGAATGTGGAAGGATGGATCTTCAAGGGGGCTCCAAAGAGATTGAATCCTTCAATGGCTAACAATGGATCTCCTTGAGGGATGCCTGAATGCTTGACTTGAAGATGAATGAATGCTTTCTTTCTTTCCTTCTCCTTCTTTCTTGCTTTCACTTGAGAGCTTGAGAGATATTAATTTCTTGATCATGGATGTGAATAATGGATTAGGAAATGAGAGAGGAAGGCTTCCTTTTATAGTGATCTAGGGCACAAACCTCTAAAGAAGGTCAACATTGGGGAATTGAATCCCAATTAACCTTAAATGCTATAAATGGACCCAAATTAAATTCAATTTAAGGATTTATCATTTTGGAGACCACAACAACCGAACCAGAAGCAGGAAAAGAAATATTTTTGAAATCTGACATCTGGAAATCATGGGACCTTGAAATTTGAACCTTGGGTCAAGGACGGGATAGACTCCACCCTAGGTCAGGTTCTAGCTCATCTTTAACCCTCAAGGTCATCTTTGACCTTGAGGTCAAAAACCTCAAGACCTCAATCCAGAATGCTAGGAAATGCAAAAATAAAGTGGAAAATAGGTGGAGAGAGAATCATAATGGGGGAGAAATCTAGATCAAGGCAAAGACTAATTCAAGATGCTTGACATGACCCTAGACCAGTCACTTGAAGGGCTAAACACTCTTAACATGGAAGTGCTTCCATTTTAAGATGATACAGACATAAAGGAACATGGTTTTGAGGTTATAGAACTAGGATATGATATTTCAAATGCAGAAGGTTTCCCTGAGATAGACTAGACAAGATGAGAAGAAGATAATATAAAGTTAAGAGCTAGGTTCATTTTTGAAGTTACAGAGGAATGGTTGAAAAGAAAAAGATAGCGAAAGGGAAAGAGAACCCCCCTTGAGAAACATAATGTAGATCCCATCTCAGTCGAAGTGTTGCATGATTCATCTAACACATCTCTTTTGGACACTAATGCAAGTGAGATCTCTTCTTCTAGAAAGAAAGAAATTCCATGTGGACACCCTACCGCACCTCAAACAAGGTTGAGGACTAGGTTTGAAAGCCATGCTCAGATGGCCTCTCCGAATTATGGTTTCATTGACATTGATATCAATGATGAAGATATTTATTTTTCACCTGAACACCCTGAGAAAAATCAAGAAGTACCTACCGACAACCCTGAGGTTCAATAGGTTAATGTGACCCTCACCAAGATAGCTAATAGTAGGATGGTTTCCAGTTCAATTCCCCCATGGTTCACCGATTTAGTAAATAGAAAAAGGAGCTTCAAGCCTGTTTCTTTATCGGTTAAAGAAATAATTACTAAGTATGTTGTCCGCACTCCAAAGGAAAAGAAAATAAAGAGTAATGTGAGGTTAACCACAGATCCCTCCACAAGAAAGGTGACTACTGAAATTGGAACTTTAAAACCTAAAGGAGTTCAAGAACTTGAGGTAGAGGATTTTGAGGTTACAAAAATGGAGTTTTGTGTGCTAACCAAAGATTCAAGGGACCATAGATATTCAAGTTCTCAGCTGACCACATGCTTGGTCAATCTCAGAAAGATGGTAAAGAAAAGTGAGAGCTAAAGCAACTTCTAGTCACAATGGCTGAATTTATTAGTTCACTTAGAAATGTAGGTGCACTACCATTAGCTCAATCTCCGCAATATTTTGATCCAAACTCAGTGGAAAGAAAGAAATTTCTAAAACAAATGTAGAAAGGAAGATTCTTAGTGGAGATAATGAAAATCTAGGTTGATGGTGTCATATCTGAGGGAAGCACATTTATCTAAGAATTCATGGCCACTTTTGTAGATGGAGAAGCATTGCTTGGGGAGATCTAAACCTTGATTCTAGGATGGGAATTAGAAGAAGAGATGTTTACAGTCATTGTTTCTCAGGTTCAATAAATATAAACCTATGGGGTAACTCAGTTCCTATCAAAGAATCCAATGAAGTTGGTCCATCCTTGCATGTTATTCATCCTAAAACATAACCTAGGCTAGAAGGGTTCTTTGTTCAAAGTTGTGATTTCAAACACACACTCTATGGAGATTAAAGAAATTAAGGAGATGCATGCAAATGCACTAAAGGACATCAAGGTGGTGAATCCTTTGGGTATACTACAGATTGATGAAGGAAACAGGGATCCAGATGCCATGACCAAAAGTTTCATGGATGCTATGAATGCCCTCAAATAAAATAATTAACCTACAACCCAGGATTTTAAGAGAATAGAAAATGTGGAGTCTATGCTATTCTTGAATAGAGGACAGCTTCCCAGACACTTGCAAATGATTTGTGAGCTTAAGTAGGAGAAGAATGCATGCCGAGCAAAGTTAATTGGCCTGAAGGGTTTACATTCACATCCAACTCAAGAGTTGGTTAATACATTTAGGACCTGGAAACTAGTGCGGAACACCATGTTGGATACACAATATCTTTTTTTTTTAAGCTTTTCTTGTTTGAGGGTCAGATGTCATTAAAACTCTTGCTTTGTTTAAACTAGTTTTTAACGGTTTAGTCTTGCTATTAATTCGAGAGGCTAGGTTTTTAGGGAGGCCTCTCAGATTGAAAACTATATATGCTGGAGCATAAAATGATTGAAGGGTTAGAATCTTTAGAATAGACTTAGTTTTAGAATCTTTTGTTACTACTGTTTTGGCATTTTGTTGTGAATGGAATTAGATGGGAAGATATAGTAATCTGTATTGGTTTTAGACTTTTCTCTAATCAGGCATAAATATTTTAATACAAAGCTCGGTTTAAATCTTTGAATCTGAACTTATGGTGTATTAATTACTTTGTGAATTAGTATACCTCTTGCTCTATATGGTTTGTTGATGCGTTGAGATTATCAATCTTTCTAGGTAATTCTTGTCTTTAGTTTTTACGAAATTTAATTTCAGGTAGTTAAAGGAACTGTGCTTTCCTTTAAATATTAATCTTCCATATTCATATATTTTGAAAATACCTCAATACCTAGGAGTATTTGAGTGATCCTTGCGTACTTTCTAGTTAAAAGTACATGTGTTTATATTTGTTTTAAAATTCATTGAACATCTCAGAGAGGGAGTTGTACGTCATAAAATTTAGAAGGAAGTAATTATTTCATTCTTACCCAATAGTTGTTGAATTATTTTTCTTCAAAAAGGCATAGAGATAGTATAAGTTTTATTTAAAGAAGAGACAAATCTGTTCACCAACAAATTTTTGGTGACTCTACTAGGGAGAGTCCTGTGAGGAACACTAAATTCTCAATTGTTATAATGTTTCAAAATGGTGTTACCACACAATGATGTTTTTCCCGTGCTTCAGCCTAATCTAGGTTTTGAGGACACACAAGAAGACCTAATATCAAATCTAGCTGCAGTAGCATGGAAATATAGATGTAATGTCCCCACCAGGGAACCCATAAGGAATCAGGTCTTATGACCAAAAATTGCAACTAATAATTTTTTTTCTAAGATTATATCATTAATATATTTACATCTACATTCCTTAAGGTTCCCTTAATGAATTCATTTACTAACATATTACTTATTCAAATTGAATTTTATTTCTTTCCTTTATTTTCACATTTCAGAGCTTAAGAGATAGGATAAGAAAATAACATTTCATGTACAATTATATCTCTTACTTCATAAACCAATTTCATTTCTCTTTCCTACACATTGAATAATTATTCTTTACAAATTATATTTTAGTCTTAGAATAATAAACATTTCCTTTCATTGCAACATAGGATAGATACAAAAGATAATTCAACATTACATTATATATTTCCAACTTTGATCTTTCAAATAATGACCCTTGAAACAAACCCTAGAACTATCCCTCCCCATTACATTGCTTTGCTTTTGAATTACATTTTTTTGATAATAAATTTCATTACAATAACAAGTACATGAATGGCCCGAAGGCATTACAACATATATTTTCATACTCCTTTTCAATAATACATAACACAAGATAAAAAGATCTTCATTAATGCATAAAATTGAACGCATCCAAGTCACAAACCATGAATAGGACCTTGAAAGATTTTTTCCACCCAACCATGTGAAACTGATGAAGTTCCACCCCCTGTGCTAGGGGATAGAACCAAGATAATCACAAGGCCCTAAAAATTCTAAGGTTTCACAAACCCTAACTTGAAAACAAATACAAAACATTACAATATATCACATTACTAATCACAAGGGTTAGGTTTCTAGCATACCCTCTAGATGAGTGTCATCACATATCCTATATTTTGGGATCCTTCCTAGAAACCATGTAACCTCGGTCCCACCTTTCTAAGTAGGGATCCATCCTGGTAGTTACCCATGGTCCCAGTACTCCAACAGGACTACGTGGCCATTAATATGTTTTCTTTCATTATCTTTTCTTTCCCCCCTCCCAAGTTAATTTTAAAGTTATCACTTGATTACAAACTCACCCATAGGATCTCCTAGCAACCACTTTGGGTCATGGTACCTATGGTGAGTCACTCACCTAGGGCACCTACTCCCTTACCCAAAATGTGACAAAAGAATTGCAATACTTCAAATGCTTTATTTTAGATGTTTAGGAAACTCTCCTGTGTACTCAAACCACTAGGATGAGCCCTCAGCTTAACCATAAACATTATTAGAATAGTACAAGGATGTCACATACTCAAGACACGTTAAGTAAAACATTATGATCAACTTAAATAAATACAATAAATCATTTAGAGAAGTAAAAGATGCAGACAAAGACCATGATCAAGGTTGGAAGATACAAACCAAATCCCTAAGCCAAACAATTATCCAACACTAAAATCCATGACTCTAAAGTTTCCACAATAGGTCCAAATAGAAAATAAAAGTAATATAAATTATAAATTAATAAATATTTATGGGGAAAAGATTGTACTATAAATTTATGAACTTGAAGGGATCTATGCATGATTATTTCTAGAAACATTTATATGACTGTCATAAAAATATAGTCTCAATGTGGTACAGATAAATTTCATTCAAACTATTGGATCTTCCTAATTTTCACATACGTTTAATAAAAACTAATTATGCACATTCTCACCAGAGAAATTTATAAAATAAGGTCTGGTTCAAAAGTTATTTACAAAATAGTATGGGTATAGAAGAATAAACCAGAACACTTTATCTATTTTCAATTAACATATTTTCATTATCATCCTAATTACAAATCAGATCATATGAATAATATAAACATTTAATAACACAAAAACACATATTCATAGATATATATACCAAATTACAATCATATAATTAACCATAGACTTCGAGGAAGAGTTTTGACGAAGAAAACTAATAAACCATGTCATTAAACTTCCTGCACATAGTATATGTTTTCAATAATATTTAATCCATAAACATATATAACCAAAGAATATTGATATATCATAAGCACATGCTATTAAATTCTAGAATACATGCACACATCCACAAATACACACAGGAAAGAAGGTGATTCTTCCTAGTTCCAAATCCTACCTGGAGTCTTGCGGAGAAACTTCACAATGACTAGAGAACACCTCTGCAAGTCCTCCAAACCTTGAGTGAGATGGTAGCCTCCTGGAAAAATTCCTCGGGAAATAAAACTCCAAGCAATCCAAACACTTTCCCTCCACACTAGAACACTCTCAATCTCACAAAAAATTATAAATAACTTCCGAAAAAAATATCAATGTAGAAAACTTCACAAAAAAAAAACCTTCCAAAAACTCCAACTCCCTCTCAAGACCCAAAATGCAAATATTTATCCTTCAACTATTTGGTTGGAGTAGTTGCTTTACGAGAAGCAACTTCTCCAACTTCCATAGTTGGTTGGAAGAACAAACAGGTCATTCCCGTAAATGACTTAACAAAGTTTTAAATAAATTTAATTAAAACAGCTTTAAAATAAAACTATAACAAGAAAGTCAAACAAGTAACTCTCAAGGAAAACACATAGCACACATGGAAACTAACTAGCTTAACTTCTAGGAGGTCTCGAGTTCAACTCCCTCCTAGATAGCTAGTTTTACTACAAAAAGCATTTACTTTTATTATTACTATTATTAATATCATTTTCACTCTTTATTTATTTATACACTTTATTTAATTATCATTATTTAATTATTATAAAGAACATACCATTTACTCAATCAATAAAAATATACAAATATTATTATTTATATAAGCATGGGTATATGCATGTGCACCCACATATACACATACCTATATAACATATACAAATAATAATTAAAATAATTATAGAATAATTATTATACATATAACAAGGTTAATTCTAACTCATAACATAAACTTAGACCAACATCAAAACACAAGACCACAATGTAAACTACATTCTAATTTCCCAACTAGGGTATAAGGCTAATAGAAATCTAAGTCCATGGGTAACCTCGAGAGTAGCTTGGTTAAATCCCCACACAACAACAGTTCAAGGATTTTGAAGGCACGCTCAGACTTGTGTAGCCAGGTGGAGACGATGCCTAGTACTTACATCCTACATCACCAACCAACATGCATATACATATATATAAACAGACAATGGAAAACAAGGAGGGAGAGTGCGACATCATGTGGACCTCCCATAGGAGTAACTATGACTACCTCTCCTCATCCTACACTCACATCAAAAAGTGTAATCATCAGAACATAATGGGGTTAGCAGGGTTAGATCCATCATAATATAAATCAAATGTAAAATATTTTACAAATAATTTATTTCTAATCATTCATCATTTTATTTCAAATTATTTAATATCTCATAATAAACTCTATTAACAAAAAAAAAGAAGATGAAATCAAATGTCCCATCATGAAATAACATAGTCCAAACATATAATCCAAAGTATCAAGGTAATAATCATGTCCATCCAAAATATGTAGAAACTAGGGTGGGCATTACATCCTCTCCCCCTAGAATTAGGCTTACTCCTGGAAGCCTAAAAACAAGTACAGATATGCAGATTTGAGTCTTCTAGCATCTTCCCAAGTGGCAGAGGTCTGATCACTGGGTCCCATTGGACCCTTACCTGCTCTATGTTGTGACCCCTAAGGTTCAAAGTCCATTGCTGGAGTATACACTCTAGCTCCAAAGCCAGCTGCCCGTCCTCTACCTGCAAAGTGTTCCAATTCAAAACATGAGTCAAATCAGGAATATACTCTCTAAGAATGGATACATGAAACACATCATGCACATGTGCAAGGCTGGGTGGTAGGGAGAGTCAGTAAGCAACTAGTCCCATCCTCTCAAGGATCTCAAATGGACATATAAATCTTGGTTCCAACTTAGAACCTTTTCCATAATGGATAGGGCTCTTACGTGGCCAGACTCTCAAAAATACCTTATCTCCAATAGAGAATTGTCTATCAATCCTGTGAGCATCAACATACTTTTTCTATTAGAAATAGGGAATACTGAGAGGGGGGGTGAATCAGTATTCCAAAATTTTTTATTTTTGCCCAATTATGGATATAACAAAATATCTTAGTGCATGCATAACATAGAAAGCTAAACAACATGCATAGCAATAAAGAAAAAGAACTCATAACACATTATTTGTTCTCAAGGAAACCCTGGCCAAGGGAAAACCCCAGTGGGGATGGTACCCATAAAGATCCACTAATCAAAAGTATCTTGTTAAGGATGTTGACCCTATTAGGAGTCTATTACATGTATATAGTGTCTCAATCTTGATTAAGGGACTATAGGCCTTGTTAGAAGCCTCAACCTTGTTAGGAGTTGGTAGGACAAAATATGATTACCAAATGAGCCCACTGCCCAAACAAGTAATATAAAATATTTACTGATTACAAAAATAGGTCAAGGTACATAACCTTATACTGCTTGCAACTTCACATCAGTATCTCTTCACTGCTAATACATACATATCTTCTCTCACTTTTTCTTACATTACATCATTACATCTTTATACAAGTTATTAAGATTAATAACTCTTATAGTCAGCTTACATAATACAAAATATATTTACCCAAGGGTTAACATCTAGGATTTCATCCCTTTATATTGTTAAGTCATTATTTTTATAAACAAAATAATCCCTTAACTCTTTACCAATTTTGTCTTCATATTCTGTCATGTTGACTTAACACTGTCTTTAGTAAAACTATCATAACTTTTTATGTACATGCCATACTGACTTGCACTCTCAGGTGAGTCTTCAATAGTCACCATAGTATGTATGTTCAAGTGTGCAAGCACTGAAATTACTCCAATCAACATCACCAATCAAAACTATCTTCGGGTACACTGGCAAAAATACACTGTCTCATACTTAGACAATTTTGCATTGCGCTCTGACATACTTGCTCTCTGACCTGTGCAATCTTCATGTAGATCATATGTTTCCATAATGACAATATCTATGTATCCAACTTAGGCAAATTTCTAACAATCTCCCCCTTTGTCATTGGTGGCAACATATGAGAAAATTGGCTAAGTCTTAGACTTCAAAATTTCAAAATTGTGGCCATAATACAAAAATATGTATAAGTTGTCCTTATGACTCCATGAATCCTATCTATATACTATACTCCCCCTAAGAGTATGTATCCTTATCAATTTTATACTATATATCTCTCCCCCTTTGACAACAATGACAAAAACATGGTAAGGATGGTGACAAAACTATGTTCAGACAAGAGTGTTATACTTTGATTCAATATTGGAGAGCTAGTAGGCTTGCAACACAATCTACAAAGTTAATCTTCATGGCCTCTAACTCTTTCTCCCATGATTTCTTAATTGAATCTGCAACACTGAGTAGTGCACACAATCCATAAGATGCAATTTCACATGCTTGGAGATTCTCAAAACTAAACTTCTGAAAAGATGTCTTGGATGAAAGATATTCTTCCAGTTGTCAACAATGCTCAATTTTATAGAAATGTGCTCTCTTAAAAGAGTGAATCTCTTCAGCATCTTGTCCTTGTCATCTTGCAAAATTCTTATTTAATCATAAATCTTGTAGATTTTCTTCTCAATATCAAGTACCTTCACATTAGGGCTTTAAAGAAGGTTTATCTCAATTTGAATTTCTACTTCCTTAGTCTTCATGTTCTGCACTTCCTTTGCTATCAGGTTTTCTAATTTTGTACACTGAATGTACAAAGATTTTCCTCTTTCTAAATTCCTTCTCAAATATTTTATGTAGAAATCAAGATTTTTGATATCATTCCTGATGTTCTAACTTATGTCCAAAACTATTTTGGCCTCATAGGCTGCTTGAGCCTTTATCTTTTCTATATCAGATAAGTTGGTAAACTCATCATCAAATGTGTTCATCACTTTCTTGGCTCTTTCCAAAGGGTTAGCCTCTATAATTTGTGTGGTTACAATGCCTTGTAACTTCTCAGTAAGCTCCTTTCGGCATCCTTCAAGGCTCTTTAATTTCTTGTTCTTTCCAATAATCTTGTTCAAAGATGTGATCAATTCCATCTAATCATCATCATCTACTTCCTTTCCCAAATTCTCAAATATAGAGCCAATCTAAGTTTTCTTACCAGTCTCAGGTGTAAGACTAATTTCTTCTTGGATGGGAATAGATACTTGCTTCTCTATCACTTTAGGTTCTACATTTCTAGTTTCTGTCTTCTCTTCTCCTTTGGCACTATCCTGCTCTTCAAAAGCCGAATTGTCAACAATGTTTTCAAGATTCTTAAATAGGTTATCATCACTATCCAAAGTGATCTTTGTTCCTTCAACATTCATAGCTTCATCCTCAATATTGATGGCTGGTGGAGAGGGAATTTCCTATTGTTCTACCTCTTCTACTTTCTCTTTAGGTTATGTTGCAACTGATGGTTTTCAAGCATTCTCTATCATAACCTTAATAATTGCTTGTTCTATTTCCTTGTTGATTTCTTCATATTTACCTCCCATAATCTGAATAGCTCTCTTCTTGGTTCTCAAATGGGTGTTTAGATCCTTCATGATCTATTTGAAGTGTTCTTCATCTCTCACATCACATAGCTTTCTTACAAGATTTTCTCTTATTGTTATATCTTCCCCTGATGCTCTTTTCTTTCTATTTACAAGCTTCTTATACAAGTCATCAGGTATCTTATCCTAAATTGTATGAAATTTCTTATAAGACAAAATCATATGCTTCACCATTGCACTTTCTAGATTCAATCTCTCTGCATAATCATAGAGATCATAATATTTGTTTCATCTTTGTAAAGTCTCCATCTTGTATAATCTATTCATTTACCTTTTCAATTCTAGGTTTCCAAGTTTTCTTCTTAACAGGAGTATCTTCATCATATTTGATCTCTGCAATTTTTCTTTGAACTAGTGGCACCAATGTCTTCTGCCTCTTACCTGGTCTAGTAGCAATCTCTTTTATTCTTTTACCAAGTGTGGAGGAGGTTGATCTAGTGGATTTTATTGCTTCTTGATCCTTCTCTATTTCTTCCACTTTTACCTTTACTTGTGTCTCTTCTTGCTATACTGCAACTGATGATAAAGGTGGCATAAACAAAACTTCTTTTTGTCCAATTTCTCTAACTGTTGCTACTATCTGTTCAGCTATTAAGAAATCATGTTCATTCATTCTTGTATCTTTTAGTATTTTCTTGATTGTACTTTCAACTCTTTTCTTTGACTATTTCTATTCAAGGATAGTCTTTGTGGAGTTGAAGTTCTTGTCAAAGGTTCCAAACCTATTATATGAATGTCCAACTTGCTCTTAAGTAGTCTACTCACATATTCTTCTATCTCAATCTCATAGATTTCATAGCCAAGAGGGTCTATGAACTCTATTCTAGGTTCTACTGCTTCAATGTATGAAAAGTCAGTATCACCATGAAACATATCTCATTTTTATACTTTTCAACTAGGGACTGTGGGATCCTTGTTCTGCTTGACATCAAATTCTAAAATGTTTTGATTACCAACACTACACTTTCATTTACTTTTTTAATAACATGCCTCATATACACTTTTTTAATCCTTTTCATTGTGGTTTGGCCATCATTCCAATCATTACCAATGGTGTAAGGAAATCTTCTCAACGAATGGAAAAACATATAAGTGATTAATGATGAGAATCTAAACTAAGAATACTTAGTCTTCTTTATCTTTTCCAAATTCTCAAACAACTGAATTCTCAAAATCTCACACATGTCAACTTGTACTCTATCAACACACATCAAATAGGCTACATGTATCATTCCATCTACCATGTCATCTTCTCTAGAGTTAGCACAAAACTTAGTTATAAGGATCTTACACAAATATCTGACATCATCTTACTGTATCTTGCTAATTACTATTCCTCTACCATTGTAAGATGAATTTGTGTTGTCTATAACTATTTTCCTCATGTTCTTCTCATTTAAAGGAATGACTCCAATTTTAGATAGTCTAGTTACCTCATGAATTAGGTCAATTGTGATATCTATCACTTTGTCATCTAACCAAAACTTTCCATTGTGAATTCTGCTTAAAATTATCTTGGTACATTCTTCATTGTCAAACTCATATTGTAAGGCATAATTAATGATCTCATTATCTTTCAAATGCTCAAACCCTACTTTCAATGACATATCCTGATTGTAGATCTTGTGATATTATTTTGTGAAATCACTATCACTGAGAGTCTCTAGCTTACATCCCAAATAACTTCTAACATTTTCTAGATGTAAAACTCCGTGAGGTATGGATGATAAAGCTAACTTAGGATCATCTTCCAAGGGTTCTACTGGTTCCCTTTTCATCTTAGGTCTATTCTTATCTCTAACATTGTGAATCAAAGAAACATCCAAGACTTCCACTAATTCCTTGACTGACTTAAAGATTTTCCAAGTAAAATACCTCAATTTCACAATTTAGGGCTTGCGTAGATTCGGCACAAAAATCCTTGCAAAATGCTTCCAATCACTGATCTTTGATCTCCTTAACACTTGTATTCACTTTGATGACCAAATAATACTGATCATAACCTTTTATCATTTCTATCTCACATAGATTTGACATCGCATTCAATTCTTTTGCTGCTTCTTTCCAAAAAGTTTATTTTGTTAACCCGCAAAACTTAAAACTCCTTGCGATCTCACAAAACATAATATTTTTCTATGTACTCTTAACCATAGCATCAGTACATCATATAATACCTTGCATTAACTATGCAAGACTCAATTCATCATATATCAACTTCTACACTATTCTAAGTTCCTATTCTACTGTAATTTTCATGAATTAAGTACTTTGAGATGGGTTAGGTAGAGATTCATTCTTACCACTTGATACTTCACCTTTCTGACTACCTTCAGTGCTAAATATGTCTCCTTAATCTATGCTTTTAACAAACTTCACTTGTTCTGAATTACTACAACATCCTTTCTAACTGTTACTTGCATCTTCATTTCTCCTTGCATGACTTCTAGGGTTAGGATTGGTATGAAAAACTCTATTGTTCATTCTGCAAAACCTTGTTGTATGTCCAATCTTATTACATATTTGACAAACTATTCCATTGTTTTCATATCTTGGTCCAGGCTGATTGATTTGTGATCTGCAATTTCTAGCAATGTGTCCAACCTTGTTGCATCTATAACATACTACTCCATTTCTTTTGTTCATATCTTCAGTAGGTTTCTTATCTACATGGTTAGTATTTCTAAACATTCTACTAATATTGTTGTTCTCAAAAAATTTAGGTTTTCTGCATTCAATAGCTCTATGTCCAAAACCATGACAATTATAACAATAACCATTAAGAGGTTTAAATTTCTTAACTGTGCAATCTTTCTTCATATGACCAACAGTATTACAAGCAAAGCATCTAACTTTGAATTCTCTTTGCATACCTTTAGGTGACTCCTCTCACTTAGGTGTTTCTTCTTTTTTAGGTGTATCTTCAGATTTGTTAATCTCATCAAATTTCTTTTCATTTGTGTTTTCAAATATTTTTAGATCTGGTTCCTTGCTTTCTTCATTTGCTTTAAATGTGTTGAATCCAAGACCAATTTTATCATAGAATGGTTTTTGATAAGACATTTGTTCATCAATGTTCTCACTAGTTGAATATAGTCTTTCAAGTTGCTGCTTAGATTGAGTCAGTTCACCTTTCACAATTGTATTGTATTTCTCAAGTTTGGCATACTACAAATTGACTTTCTCAAGTTTAGATGTTATTTTACCAAGTTTAGATTTTAGCCCTTCATTTTCAAGCTTTAGATTTTCATTCTCAGATTCTAGATTTGCTTCATTCTTGCCATTTCCATCTTTCAGACTTAGCTTTAGATTTGCTATCTTCAGTTTATGTTTAAGGATCTCATTTTCTTTTTCTAAGTTTTCATCACAATCTTCAATTTGTATTTCATATTCCTTTTCTGATTTTAGATCTTCCAACTTGTTTTTCAATTTCTCAATGAGGTTCTTTACATCATCATATTTTCCTTTCAGAGTGTCTCTTTCTTTAGTAAGCATACCAATCTGTTCAAGAGCTTCTTCAAGATTTTTCTGTAGCTGATCCATATCCATAGAGATCTTACTCCAGCTGCTAGGATTTCCTTGAATAATTCTTTTCCGAGTAACTAGGCTCTGATACCAATTGTTAGAAATAGGGAATATTGAGGGGGGGGGGGGTGAATCAGTATTCCACAAAATTTTATTTTTTCCCAATTATGGATATAACAAATTATCTTAGTGCATGCATAACATAGAAAGCTAAACAACATGCATAGCAATAAAGAAAAAGAACTCATAACACATTATTTATTCTCGAGGAAACCCTGGCCAAGGGAAAACCTCGGTGGGGATGGTACCCACAAAGATCCACTAATCAAAACTATCATGTTAATGATGTTAACCCTGTTAGGAGTCTATTACATGTATATAGTGTCTCAGTCCTGATTAAGGGACTATAGGCCTTGTTAGAAGCCTCAACCATGTTAGGAGTTGGTAGTACAAAATATGATTACTAGATGAGCCCACTGCCCAAACAAGTAATATACAATATTCACTGATTACAAAAATAGGACAAGGTACATAACCTTATACTGCTTGCAACTTCACATCAATATCTCTTCACTGCTAATACATACATATCTTCTCTCACTTTTTCTTACATTACATCATTACATCTTTATACAAGTTATTAAGATTAATAACTCTTACAGTCAGATTACATAATAAAAAATATCTTTACCCAAGGGTTAACATCTAGGATGTCATCCCTTTTTATTGTTAAGTCATTATTTTTATAAACAAAATAATCCCTTAACTCTTTACCAATTCTGTCTTCATATTCTGTCATGTCAGCTTAACACTGTCTTTAGTAAAATTGTCATAACTTCTTCCGTACATGCCGTACTAACTTGCACTCTTAGGTGAGTCTTCAATAGTCACCATAGTATCTATGTTCAAGTGTGCAAGCACTGAAATTACTCCAATCAACATCGGAAATAAAAAATATCTTTGGGTACGCTGGCAAAAACAAACTGTCTCATACTTAGACAATTTTGCATTGCACTCCGACATACTTTCTCTCTGACCTATGTGATCTTCATGTAGATCATATGTTTCCATAATGAAAACATGTATGTATCCAACTTATCCAAATTTCCAACATTTTCTACCTATCTTGAGCTATCACATGATGCTCTTTGATCCTCTGAACCTACTGCTCCATATCATGTGACATCTCAGGACCAAGTAGTACTTTGTCCTCTAAGTGATCCCAACTCAAAGGGGTATGACAAGGATGACCATAAAGAGCCTGAAATGATGACATTCCTATTGAAATGTGATAGCCATTATTGTATGCAAACTCCACTAAGTACAAATAATCTTCCTAGTGGGTCTGTTTGTCCATCACATACATTCTAAGCATATCCTCAAGCACTTGGTTAACTCACTCTATCTGACCATCAGTTTCTGGGTGATATGCCAAACTAAAATTCAATTGAGTTCCTAAGGCATGTTGCAAAGAGGTCCAAAATTTTGAAGTGAACACTGGATCCCTATCAGAGATAACCTTTCTAGGAACACCATGCAACCTAACTATATCCTTTAGGAAGACTCTAGCTACTGAGGTAGCAGTATAGGATGACTGCATAGGAGAGAAATGTGCTACCTTGGTTAACTTATCCACTATGACCATGATAGTGTCATGTCTCTGATATGTAACTGGTAGGCCCACAATGAAATCCATATATATCATATCCCATTTCCATTCAGGAATCAAATGTAGTTGAAGGAGGCCTACTGGGTGATGATGTTTGGCCTTAACCCTCTGACATTCCAGACACCTAGCCACAAAATCTACTATATCTCTCTTCATACCTGACCAAAAGTATAACCATCATAGATTTGAGTACATCTTCTTAACCCTTGGATGAGTTGAATAGGGAGCACGATGTGCTTCCACCATGATAACTTTTCAATGATCACCTGAAAGTGATATATAGATTCAGCCTTATTACCTCAACAATCCATTTGAATCTAAGGGATAACCTAAGAACCTTCCTTATAAGGCCCTTCTTGACTCAATTTTAGCCTTAACTTCTTGATACAAGGTTTCTGAAGGAAGTGACTGCAAGATCTGACTTCTCAAATTGGTTAAAAGGGAAAGCATGGATAACTCATGTCTCCTTCTGCTTAAAGCTTCTGCTACCACATTCTCTTTACCTTGGATATATTTGACCTCAAAACCATATTCGCAAAAGAAATCCATCCATCAGCGCTACCTGGCATTAAGATTAGGTTGAGTAAATATGTATTGAAGGCTTCGGTGACCAGTGTGTAGCTCAAACTGATGCCCTAATAAGAAATGTCTCCAATGATTCAAGGCATGAACTAAAACTGCTAACTCCAACTCATACGTGGGATAGTTAAGCTCATGGTCCTTAAGCTTTCTAGATTCATGAGCGATAACTCTTCCTTCTTACATTAACACTACCCCTATGCCTTCCAAGGAGGCATCAATGAAAACTACAAAATTTTCAATGGGGTCAGGTACCACCAAAATTGGGGCACTAGTCAATCTATCCTTAAGGATCTGAAAGGATTTTGAACATTTCTCAGTCAAAATGAACTTCTTCCCTTTCCTTTGTAAGGAAGTGATGGGATGAGCTATTCTAGAGAAGCCTTGGACAAAGCATCTATAGTATCTAGCTAAACCCATGAAACTACAAACCTATGAGACATTGGTGGGGGTTGGCCATTTAACTATAGCTTGAATCTTGGTGGGATCAACTGCTATAACTTCTCTTGAGATAACATGATCAAGATACTTAAATTCATTTTGAAAGAATTCACACTTCTCCGAATTTGCAAACAACTAATTCTCATGAAGGCATTACAACACTTGATGAAGATGTTGTTCATGTTCTTCTACTGACTTAGAATACACCAAAATATCATCTACAAAAATTATGACAAATTTGTCCAAGAATGTCCTGAATACCCCATTCATAAGACTCATGAATACTAAAGGTACATTAGTGAGACCAAAAGGTACCATGGTAAATTCATAATGTCCATATCAAGTATGAAAATTTGTTCGGTGAATGTCAGCCTCATGAATCCTTAACTGGTGATAGTCTGACTTTAGATCAATCTTGGAAAACACCTTGGCTCCTTCATCTAATCAAATAGATCATCAATTCTCAGAAAAGGGTATCGATTCTTGATGGTTACTTTGTTGAGTTGGCGATAGTCAATGCACAACCTAAGTGAGCTATCCTTCTTCTTAACAAAGATAAATGGAGCTCCCCAAGGTGACACACTTGGTCGAATGAAACCTTTTTCTAAGAGTTCTTCTAGTTGAACTTTTAATCCACTCAACTTTGGAGTGGTCATGCGATAAGGAGCTTTGGAGATAGGTTCGGCTCCTGGCACCTATTCTATATGAAAATCAATCTCCCTTTTGGGAGGCATTCCTGGAATCTCAGTTGGATATACATCTACAAATTCTTGAAGTAAAGGGTGGTCAAGTATAATTTCTCTATCTTCCTTGTCAGCCAAGTTGTCAACTAAGACTGCAAAAAGTTGGCATTCCTTTCTCATGCATTTCTTAAGTTGCATAGCTGATATTATTTGAAGTGATATAGGTCATTGGATTCCCACAATAGTGTTGGGCTTCCCCAAATCATCCAAATGATGAATGAGCTTCTTTCTACAATCTATCCTGGCTTCATGAGCTGCTAACCAATCCATTCCTAGGATGAATCCATACGATCCAAGAGGAATAAATTGAAGATCAACATTGGTAGAGAAAGGTCCTAATCCCAAGTTGCAACCTTGAACACACAAATCTATGGTCATTTTAGCCCTTGAAGCTAGCTCTACTTGCCACTTAACTCCTTTCCCTACTATCGCTAGCCCACACTTTTCTATCAAAGAGGAAGATATGAAGGATTCGATTGCTCTCGATTCAAAGAGAATATAAATAGTTTTACCCTTTAACAAACCTGAAGTTTCTATGATAGTGTTCTCATGGTCATCTTGTCTATCTTCCACTGCAATGAACACCTAGTGCGATTGACCGACGTCTCCTACTGTTGGTTCTGAAATTGCTTACTTCTGATTAGGGGGATTTGTGCATTGAGGGCACTAAACCACAATATGTCCTTAATGTCTACAAGAATAACACCCATTATTCCTTCCTAAGTTCTTTGTAGGAGGTGCATTGGATTGTTGATAACCTCCTCTATTGAAATTCTGAGAATTCTGGGATTGTGGGTGAGGAAATCTTTTTCATGCTCAAAAACTGTTACGGTTCTGAGGTTGTTGAAACCTTCCATTACCTTGGTTATTATTCTAAAATTTCTTCTTAGGAAAGTTTTGTCCACCTTTGAAAGAGGATTGTTGGTTCTTGGAGTTGGAATTTCCTTGATTAAAATTTCCCTTAGAACTTGATCTAGCATTGAAAGTTTGGCCACCAAAACAACCACCTTTTCCCTTGACCTTTCTTTTGACCAGGTATTCCTTAGTGATGGTATCTCAGAGATTCTTAGGTTCTAAGATTACTACATCTTCTGATATTCGATCCTTCAGACCTCTGATGAAGTGTTGGACAAGAATGGGTCCATCATCTCTAAAACCTGAGAAAGGCTTAAGTTCATAGAACTTTCTTTCGTACTCTTCCACCAGCATGTTGTCTTTCTTGAGGTGGTGAAATTATTCTATCCTTCCCTACCTCCACTGATCAGACATGAACTGATCCTTAAAGATTTCTAGGAACAATTCCCATGAAATAGTGTTGATGGTGACTTGAAGTTTATCTTCTTCCATATGCCACCATGTAGATGCAAACTTCCTCAAATTCATAATAGTGCATTTGGCCTTGACATTTCTACAAAAAGGGTGCATGGAGAAGCACCTCTCAAGGTCAAAAAACCCAATTTCCATGGTAGATCCCCCTTAGTTACCATAAAAAAGGGGTACCTTGACTTTGAGAAAGTCCCTCATATGAGTGGTATCTCTATCCTTAGATCCTTGCATAACTTGTCTTCTCCTAGGGATCCTATCTCTTTCCCTATCTTGGTGTTGTGCTTGGTTTCCTTCTTCAACATTGACTCTATTTTCAAGGTTGTCAAGTCTATGTAGAAGTTGTTGCATAAGTTCTCTAAGTTGGGCTACCTTCGAGTCATTATTCTGACTCTCATTTCTATGATTATCTTGATTGTGTTCTCCCTCATATTCCCCATGGGAAGTCTCTGTGTGAGATCTCAAGGAAGACTCTTGAACTCTATCCTTAGCTCTTCTAGGGGTAACGAAAGGCATCCTGGAAGAGTGGTGCAACAAAATTTTTAGGTTCTAGCTTAAAAAGGGAGTATTCAATGTTGACAAGTTTTGAGTTTCAAATGTAAATAGAACCTGAGCTCCCAGTGTAGCAACTAGGGCTCTGATACCAAATGTAATGTCCTCATCAGGTAACCCATAAGGAATCAGGTCTTATGACCAAAAATTGCAACTAATAATTTTTTTCTAACATTATATCATTAATACATTTACATTTACATTCCTTAAGGTTCCCTTAATGAATTCATTTACTAACATATTACTTATCCAAAATTAATTTTTATTTCTTTCCTTTATTTTCACATTTCAGAGCTTAAGAGATAGGATAAGAAAATAACATTTCATGTACAATTATATCTCTTACTTCATAAACCAATTTCATTTCCCTTTCCTACACATTGAATAATTATTCTTTACAAATTATATTTTAGTCTTAGAATAATAAACATTTCCTTTCATTGCAACATAGGATAGATATAGAAGATAATTAAAGATTACATTATATATTTCCAACTTTGATCTTTCAAATAACGACCCTTGAAAAAACCCCTAGAACTATCCCTCCCCATTACATTCCTTTGCTTTTCAATTACATTTTTTTGATAATAAATTTCATTACAATAACAAGTACATGAATGATCCAAAGGCATTACAACATATATTTTCATCCTCCTTTTCAATAATACATAATACAAGATAAAAAGATCTTCATTAATGCATAAAATTGAACGCATCCAAGTCACAAACCACGAATAGGACCTCAAAAGATTTTTGCCACCCAACCATGTGAAATTGATGAAGTTCCACCCCCCGTGCTAGGAGATAGAATCAAGATAATCAAAAGGCCCTAAGCATTCTAAGGTTTCACAAACCCTAACTTGAAAACAAATACAAAACATTACAAGATATCACATTACTAATCACAAGGGTTAGGTTTCTAGCATACCCTCTAGATGAGTGTCATCACATATCCTGTATTTTGGGATCCTTCCTAGCAACCATGTAACCTCAGTCCCCCATTCTGAATAAGGATCCATCCTGGTAGTTACCCATGGTCCCAATACTCCAATAGGACTATGTGGCCATTAATATGTTTTCTTTCATTATCTTTTGTTTCCCCCCTCCCAAGTTAATTTTAAAGTTATCACTTGATTACAAACTCACCCATAGGATCTCCTGGAAACCACTTTGGGTCTTGGCACCTATGGTGAGCCACTCACCTAGGGTACCTAGTCCCCTACCCAAAACATGACAAAAGAATTGCAATACTTCAAATGCTTTATTTTAGAGGTTTAGGAAACTCTCCTGTGTACTCATACCACTAGGATGAGCCCTAACCTTAACCATAAACATCATTAGAATAGTACAAGGATGTCACATACTCAAGACATGTTAAGTAAAACATTATGATCAACTTAAATAAATACAATAAATCATTCAGAGAAGTAAAAGATGCAGACAAAGACCATGATCAAGGCTGGAAGATACAAAACAAACCCCTAAGCCAAACATTTATCCAACACTAAAATCTATGACTCTAAAGTTTCAACAATAGGTCCAAATAGAAAATAAAAGTAATATAAATTATAAATTAATAAATATTTATGGGGAAAATATTGTACTATAAATTTATGAACTTGAAGGGATCTATGCATGACTATTTCTAGAAACATTTATATGATTGTCATAAAAATACGGTCTTGGTGCGGTAAGCATAATGTTTTTTTGAACTATTGGATCTTCCTAATTTTCACATATGTTTAATAAAACCTAATTACACACATTCTCACTAGAGAAATTTAAAAAATAATGTTTGGTTAAAAAGTTATTTACAAAATAGTACGGGTATAGAAGAATAAACCAGAATACTTTGTCTATTTTCAATTAACATATTTTCACTATCATCCTAATTACAAATCAGATCATATGAATAATATAAACATTTAATAACACACAAACACATATTCATAGATATATATACCAAATTACAATCATATAATTAACCATAGACTTCGAGGAAGAGTTTTGACAGAGAAAACTAATAAACCATGTCATTAAAGTTCCCACACACAATATATGTTTTCAATAATATTTAATCCATAAACATATATAACCAGAGAATATTGATATATCATAAGCACACACTATTAATATCTATAATACACACACACATCCACAAATACACACAAGAAAGAAGGTGATTCTTCCTGGTTCCAGATCCTACTTGGAGTCTTGTGGAGAAACTTCATAATGACTAGAGAACACCTCTGCAAGTCTTCCAAACCTTGAGTGATATGTTAGCCTCCTAGAAAGCTTCCTCTAGAAATAAAACTCCAAGAAATCCAAACACTTTCCCTCCACACTAGAACATTCTCAATCTCACAGAAAATTATAAATAACTTCTGGAAAAAATATCAATGTAGAAAACTTCACAAAAAAAAAACCTTCCAAAACTCCAACTCCCTCTCAAGCCTTGAAATGCAAATATTTATCCTTCAACTATTTGGTTGGAGGAGTTTCTTTACGGGAAGAAACTTCTCCAACTTCCATAGTTTGTTGGAAGAACAAACAAGTCATTCTCGTAAATGACTTAACAAAGTTTTTAATAAATTTAATTAAAATAGCTTTAAAATAAAACTATAACAAGAATGTCAAACAAATAACTCTCAAGGAAAACATATAGCACACATGGAAACTATTAGGAATGAATATTGAATGTTTGGTAACCATTCTGTAGCAGTTTTTGTTGTATTCATGACTATGATTGTCATTGATCTCAACATAGTGATCTACCAGAGACTTGTAGAGAAGCAGACAATGTTTTGATTAGCGCACGTGGGATATTGTAGCTGGAGTTATGCGATGTTGAGGTTATACTCTTTGATATTTTATATGTCTATGGTTAAGAGCACAAATAGTAATTCATTTATTAATGAAAGTTATAAGCATTTTGGTGGAAGTAATGTTCAAGTAGTGTTCCTGAGTAGCGGTTTATGGAAATCCGATGATATCTCTTAATCAAGATGGAATCTGGTTTTGCATAGTTAAAAGGAAGTTAGAGACACATTGATAGTGACATGGATGATAATACAAACTTTGAGGTCACACGAGTGAAGAATTATTGTAGTTGGAAGCCAATAGTTTTGTATAATTTTGATGTAGCGTATGGAAACTTTTATTTTTGTAATTAGATGTCGTCTCATTTGTATTTACTTGAGTATGGTATAAAGGAAGGAATGTTTTCCTTATTGTAAGATGATGTATGCATGAAGTGAAGAAAAGAGCTAATTGAGGTAGCGAAATTGTGAAGGCAGACATGCGAGGTACAGAGATCTGGAATTGAGATCTGGTGTAGCAGAAAGTGTGGTTTGGCACAGTAAGAAAGGAGCTAACATATTTCATATTATTCTGTTGAATAATCTAGAGATCAGTTGGATAGTGTGTTCGGTGATCTTGCCATTGAAGCTGTTTGGGCAGTGGGTCCATCTGTCTTCCATAACTCTTAACAGGGATAGAATCTTTTAATAGGGATTCAAAATCTCCTACTAGGGATTCATATGTACTGAATGTATTTCATAAGACTCCTAACAAAGTCCATCCTTTCAAAAGGAATATTCATATTAGTGCATCTTTTGTGGGCATCATTCCCACTGGGGTTTACTCTTTGATCAAGAGGTTCCCTAGTCAACATATCTTGTGTCATTGTGTTATTGTGTATGAATATCTTTCTATGGTTGGTAGTTATATTGCTTACATGGTTAAATGTTGATGAAGTTGATAAAAGTTATAATTATCAAATAACTGATTCACCCCCCCCTCTTAGTTATCTTTGTGGACTTTACTTTCTAACAATTGGTATCAGAGCGGCAGGTCCTTGAAAATAAAGTTTAACAACTTAAGGAGATTCATGGTGAATTTCAGGAAAGAAAGCCCTAAGTTTGATGGAGTAAATTTTGACAATTGGAAAGAAAAGATGAAGACACACCTACTATGTTTAGGACCAGGTTATTGGTTGATTACAAAGAATGATAAGACTATCATTGAAGAGGATGATCTTGAAACATATTCTAGTGATGAGAGAGATCTATTCATGTGTAACATACTGGCAAGAGAAGCACTTTTGACAGCCCTTCCAGAGAATGAGTATAGTCAGGTAAAATGTTTAAAGAAATCTCATGAAATTTGGAAAGCTTTACACTCTACTTTTGAAGGTGGTGAACATTCAAAGAAAGTTAGATAACATAATTGGATATGTGCATTTGAAGATATAAGAATGATGGAAGATGAATCTGTAAGAAGCTATATTGGTAGAATGTTAGAAATTATTGTAGGCATAAAATCTTGTGGAGGAACAAAGACAGAGAATGAAGTGATATGGAAAATTCTGAGGACATTGACTCTTGTATTTAAGCAGACAACATAGATGATTAAACAAGTTATACCTTGTACTTCAAACTTTACAAGAGAGACTCTTCTTGGAAGATTAGAAACAACAGAAATGAACCTGAGGTTATCAGGAGACTTACCTATAATGGAGACAACATTCAGTGCTCTTAGTGTTCATCCTACTTTTTCTAGAAGCATCAGTATGAGTGGAGATTATGCTGGTAGTAGCAAATCTAGAAATGAAGAAGACAGGAAGATTGAAGAAGGTATTGCCTTGCTTGTGAAGAGAGAACCAGAGGGTAAGAAAATTTTTAAATGTTGGACTTGTCAAGAATATGGTCATTTTGCATCTAAATGTCCTAAGAGAGTTAAAAAGTACAGAAACAATTTCAAGCCTAGAAGACCTAAGGAATGTTATTATGCTAATGATGAAGATCTTGAAGCTTGTATAGAAAGAACTCTAAGTGAAAGTGATACTGAGAATAATGATGACATAGGATTTGTAGCAATTAAAGAAGAGAATCCTGAAATTGATGTTAAGGAAGAAAAAGCCTTAGTTTCCCAAGTTGAAAAGAAATCTGATTGGATTATAGATAGTGGTTTTTCACATGTTATGACTGGTGACATGAAAAATTTCATAAAGTTTAACAGTTATGATGGAGGAGTTGTTAGAGTTGGAAACAATGCACCTTGTTTGATTAAAGGTATAGGATCTATTACTCTTGATGGAAAGACTAATACTGATGATGTTTACTTTTTGGATGGATTGAAACTCTATCTTTTGAGTGTTGGACAATTAGTTGATAAAGGATATCAAGTTTGGTTTACTAAGAAAACTTGTGTGATAAAGGATAAAGATGGAAATCTGATTGGAACTGGATCTAGAACCAAAGGTAATGTATTTCAGTTGAATCCTACTGAGATGACATGTTTGATTACCAAGATTGATGATAGTTGGCTATGGCATAGAAGGTTTTGTCACATAAACTTTGATAATATTATGAAAGTAGGTACTACACTTGTAGTAAGGGATTTTCCTAAAATTATGAAGCCTACTAACATGATTTTCAAAGAATGTGTGATGACTAAATATAAGAGAAGTTATTTTCCCAGTAAGAAGTTTACATCTGCAGAGAAGTTGGAGATTGTTCATACAGACTTAAGCGGTCCTACTAGGACTAGAGGATTCTATGGAGAAAGGTATTTCATGATCCTTGTTGATGATTTTACAAGAATGATGTGGATTGCATTTCTTAAATAAAAGTCTGAAGCATTTGATAAGTTTAAGATCATTAAGAATAAAGTTGAGAATGAATCTGGAATGAAGATTAAATGTTTGAGATTTGATAGAGGTGGAGAATTTACTTCTAGAGAATTTAACACCTTTTATGAAGTGAATGGCATTAAGAGACAGTTTTCAGCCCCTAGAACACCTGAACAAAATGGTATTGTAGAAAGAAGGAACATATCAATAACTGAAGCAACAAGAGCTATGCTATTTGAGAATGATTTGGGAAAGATATTCTGGAGAGAAATAGTGAACACAACATTGTATACAATGAATAGAGTACAAATCAAAGCAGACACAGACAAGACACCTTATGAATTATGGTTTGGACATGCACCCTCAGTTAAGTATTTTAGAATTTTTGGAAGCAAATGTTCTATAAAGAGAGATGATGATATTGGAAAGTTTGATCCTAGAAGTGATGAAGGAATATTTCTTGGATATTCTTTGAAAAGAAAAGCCTATAGATGTTACAATAAGAGAACTAAGACTATTGTTGAGAGTGCAAATGTTAAAGTTGATGAAAAGTTCAAAATTCAGGAAAGAATGCTTGATTATGAATCAGATGAAGAAGCTCATCCTAAACCTAACTCTGAGACTACTAAATTATTTTATGAAATTGACAATGATTTGTTGAATGAACACCATAGTGAAGTCATTAAAGAACTAATACCTGAAGTGAGATTAGAGACAGTGACACCTAACAAGAATTTATCAAGGAATCACCCTATTGAGAAGATTATTGGAAGCATGAAAAGAGGAGTTATAACTTAAAATAAGGTACAAGAATAGTTATGTTTGATTTCTCAAGTTGAACCTAAATCTACTAGTGAAGCTTGTGAAGATGAAAGTTGGATTAATGCTATGAAAGAAGAACTAGATTAGATTGAAAAGAACAAGATATGGGAATTAGTCCCCAGACCTAAAGACAAGAATGTTATTGGAACTAAATGGGTATTCAAACACAAGATGAATGAACAAGGAGAAGTAGTAAGAAGCAAAGCAAGATTGGTATGTAAGGGATACTCAGAGCAAGAAGGAATTGACTATGAAGAAACTTTTGCACCTATAGCAAGAATTGAAGCAGTAAGAATGATTTTGGCTTATGCAGCTTATAAGAAATTCAAATTATATTAGATGGATGTGAAGTCAACATTTCTGAATGGAGAATTAGAAGAAGATGTCTACATTGAGCAGCCTAAAGGTTTTCCTTTGACTCAAGAAGGAGATATGGTATGTAAACTAAAGAAAGCCTTATATGGACTAAAACAAGCACCTAGAACTTCGTATGCAAGATTGGATAAATATTTTTTAAAATTGGGATTTACAAAAGGAACAACTGACAACAATATATACACAAAAGAAATTGAAAATGGTTTGTTGATTATGGTTATTTTTGTTGATGACATTATTTTTGGAGGAGAAGATGAAGCTAGTGACAAATTTGCTGATGTGTTGAAGACTAAATTTGAAATGAGCATGATTGGTGAAATGAAGTACTTTTTGGAATTATAGATAACACATAACAATGATGGTATTTTTGTAAGTTAGACAAAGTACCTGAATGACTTGTTGAAAAGATTTGGAATAGAGAACTGTAAACCAGTTGGAACACCTATGGTAACTGGACATAAATGATCTAGCATAGATGAGACATCGACAGTTGAACAGAAAAGATACAGATCTATGATTGGAGGATTGTAGTACTTGACTCATACAAGACCTGATATAGCACATTCAGTTGGAATTGTAGAAAGATTTCAAGCTGAACCTAGAGAATCACATTATGCACCAGTAAAGAGGATACTGAGATATTTAAGAGGCACAATGGACTATGGTTTGTGGTATGAAAAATATGATGATTTTACCCTATGTGCATATACAAATGTTGATTGGGGAGGTAGTGTTGATGATAAAAAGAGTACCAGTGGAGGAGCCTTTTTTCTTGGAGGAAGATTGGTTTCTTGGTTAAGTAAGAAGCAAAATTGTATTTCACAAAGCACGACAGAAGCAGAATATTTAGCAGCAGCAAACAATTGTAACTAGATAATTTGGATGAAGCAAATGCTGAAGGATATTGGAATAAAGTTTTTTGAGCCCATTGTCATACATTGTGACAACACCAACACAGTTAGTATGTCTAAGAACCTTGTACTACATTCTAAGACAAAGCATATAGAGATTAAGTATCATGTAGTAAGAGAGAAATTTGTTGAGAAAGAAGTTAGACTTGAGTATATAAGCACAAACAAGCAGATAGCAGACATATTTACAAAGCCTTTGCCTAAGGATACATTTGAGTATTTGAGAGGTATGCTTTGGGTTATGCGCTAGCCTACTTTTGAGTAAGAATGCAGAATGTTGCATCTGTCTAATGGTATATGAGCCTTATCTTTCTTCTGGATTGGATGTTGGTACTTCCTCTATGGGGGAGTATGTGTATCTGAGTTGAGTCATGAGGAATCTAGTAAATGTATTTTCTGAATAGTGCCTTTTGACATTGGAGTTATTGTTGACATAATGATGAAATTTGTATCATTGATGTCAATTGGGGAGAAGTGTACATGAAAAAAAAAATATTTGTGTCAATGAGAGATAACAAAGCAAGATTTGATTGATGAAGAGGACTCGAAAATATTTTCCTAGAGCAGTAGTGTTGCAGTATTGGATTTTTGGAACATTGGATGTTTATTCATCTATGTTGTCATCCATTCCAATGGGGGAGATTGTTAGGAATGAATGATGAATGTTTGGCAGCCATTCTGTAGTAGTTGTTGTTGCATTCATGACTATGATTGTCATTGATGTCAACATAGTGATCTACCAGAGACTTGTACAGAAGTAGATAGTGTTTTGATTAGCGCACATGGGATATTGTAGTTGGAGTTATGCAATGTTGAGGTTATACTCTTTGATATTTTATATGTCTATGGTTAAAAGTGCAAATAGTAATTTATTTATTCATGAAAGTTATAAGCATTTTGGTGGAAGCACTGTTCAGGCAGTGTTCCTGAGTAGCGGTTTATGGAAATCAGATGATATCTCCTAATCAAGAAGGAATCTAGTTTTGTGTAGTTAAAGGGAAGTTAGAGACAAACTGATAGTGACATGGATGATAGTGAAAACTTTGAGGTCACACGAGTGAAGAATTATTGTAGTTAGAAGCCAACAATTTTTTGTAATTTTGATGTAGCATATGGAAACTTTTATTTTTGTAATTGGATGCCGACTCATTTGTAATTACTTGAGCATGGTATAAAGGAAGGAATTTTTTCCTTATTTTAAGATGAAATTGTAAGATGATGTATGCATGAAGTGAAGAAAAGAGCTAATTGAGGTAGCAAAATTGTGAAGGCGGACATGCAAGGTACAGAGATCTGGAATTGAGATCTGGTGTAGCAGGAAGTGTGGTTTGGCACAGTAATAAAGGAGGTAAAATATTTCATATTATTTTGTTGAATAATCTAGAGATCAGTTGGATAGTGTGTTCAGTGATCTTGCCATTGAAGTTGTTTGGGCAGTGGGTCCATCTGTCTTCCATAACTGATCTTAACAGTGTTAGAATCTTTTAACAAGGATTCAAAATCTCCTAACAGGAATTCATATGTACTGAATGTATTTCATAAGACTCCTAACAGTGTCAATCCTTTCACAAGGAATATTCATATTAGTGCATCTTTTGTGGCCATCATTCCCACCGGGGTTTACTCTTTGATCAAGAGGTTCCCTAGTCAACATATCTTGTGTCATTGTGTTATTATGTATGAATATCTTTCTATGGTTGGTAGTTATATTGCTTACATGGTTAAATGCTAATGAAGTTGATAAAAGTTATAATTATTAGATAACTAATTCACCCCCCCCCCTCTCAGTTATCTTTGTGAAATTTACTTTCTAACAGAAACCAACTAGCCTAACTTCTAGGTCTCGAGTTCAACTCCCTCCTAGATAGCTAGTTTTACTACAAAAAGTATTTAATTTTATTATTACTATTATTAATACCATTTTCACTCTTTATTTATTTATAAACTTTATTTAATTATTATAAAGAACATACCATTTACTCAATCAATAAAAATATACAAATATTATTGTTTATATAAGCATGGGTATATGTGTGTGCACCCACATATACACATACCTATATAACATATACAAACATTTATAACATAATTATAGAATAATTATTATACATATAACAAGGTTAATTCTAACTCATAACATAAACTTAGACCAACATCAAAACACAAGACCACAATGTAAACTACATTCTAATTTCTGAACTAGGGTATCAGCCTAATAGAAATCTAAGTCCATGGGTAACCTCGAGAGTAGCTTGCTTAAATCCCCACACAACAACAGTTTGAAGATTTTTAAGGCACACTCAGACCTATGTATCTAGGTGGAGATGATGCCTAGTACCTACATCCTGCATCACCAACCGACATGCATATACATATATATAAAAAGATAATGGAAAACAAGGAGGTAGAGTGCAACGTCATGTGGACCTCCCATAGGAGTAACTATGACTCCCTCTCCTCATCCTACACTCACATCAAAAGGTGTAATCATTAGAACATAATGGGGTTAGCAGGGTTAGATCCATCATAATATAAATCAAATGTAAAACATTTTACAGATAATTTATTTCTAATCATTCATCATTTTATTTCAAATTATTTAATATCTCATAATAAACTCTATTAACCAAAAAAAAAAATCAAATCAAATGTCCCATCATAAAAAAATGTAGTCCAAACATATAATCCAAAGAATCAAGGTAATAATCATGTCCATCCAAAATATGTAGAAACTAGGGTGGGCATTACAATAGATGTATTAATCAGTAGTTTCAGCAAACCCTCTAGGTGCTCGAAAGAAAAGAAGAAATTGTTGAATGCTTAAGAGGTGTACTTGTAGTTCAAGAAGTGGTTGTAGTTAATAGACTTGCACATGCTCCTGCAAGAAACTAAGAGTAGATCTAGATATCAAAGCTGGCTAAGAAAAGGTACACTAGAGGTAATCAGAGTAAAGGATTGATCGATGAATATTTTGAAGCTTTAAGAAATCTATGTTTTGCACCCGATTGTAATACCCCCAAGAAAAAGAAGACTCAAACCTGCATTAGACCCTCCTTGCCTCTGACCAGTCCTATTATATCACCCATTGTCCAAGATGTTATACCTCTAGGTATTGTGATACCTTTAGTTTTTAATACTCAACCTCTAAACTCTCAATACCCACCCATGGTCGTCAACCAGCCTTGGGGTCAAAATATAGGCCCATTCAATCTAGGGGCTAATCCTCCTACAGATCTACCTAAGGGTGCTAATCAAGTCTTACCTAACTTCATTGGGCATGGTAAGAAAAATAATGATGATCATCTCAGTGCTTTCCATATGACATGTGGAATTATCAGTGTCCCTACTCAAGAGGTTGTCGTTAGACTTTTTGTAAGAACCTTGGTTGATGCTATTGTTGACTGGTTCAACCACTTGCCTCGTGGCTTGATTACTAGCTGTAATGATATGAAGGATTCTTTTGAGGCAAGGTTCAAACCCTGTAATAATGAAATCTCATTGCTTCTTCAACTTAGTCAACTAAAGAAGGAAATACATGAAGCTATGTGGGAATTTGTAGCTAACTTCAACAAAATATTGTAAAGAATCCCTATGAATTCTACGCCTAGCAATGAGAACAAGAAGATTTTATTTCTTAATATAGTACCATTTGATATAATCTTTCATCTATTGAAAGATAGAGTGGCTAATTTGAATGCTATGCAAAGACAAGCTATTCAACTTGAGGATAGATTCATTATAGCTGGCAAATAGAAGAGGGAAGTTCAAGCCTCAGGTGCTTCTTCGTCAATTCTAATAGACCCTCTAATGCAGAGGTTGATGAATGATATGGAAATTCTTAAGGGACAATAGAATCAGGCCAGTACTATGTACCAATCTCCATATCAAGATGTGAGTCAGAAGTAGTATAATCAGCCTCATGGGAAAACTCCTCTCCTAACAAGTTCACAACCTAGGTTGCAAATAGAACATGCACCTAAGGAAATGATGTGTTCATTTCACTTGATAACTAACCATGATGGAGAAACATGCCCTGATTGATTGAGATGTCTTCAAATAAATGAAACAAATGATACCATTGTTATAGGAGAATTTCACAAAGAAAAGGTGTCACCTGATATCTGTCTTTCTGGTTCTTTCTACCTAGAGTACGAGTCAAACTCTGATAGGGGTGGAGGCATCCTGGTGAGTCTACAAGATCTGTCTTGTGCAATCCTAACAAGAAATCAAAAGACACAAAAGTTCACTTCTGGCATTGGTACTTCTGATAGTTACACAAAGGGATAGGAAACTGGAAGTTGTGAGGTCTCTTCAAATCTAAAAAGTCTAGGAATAATCTTGCAAAGAGGTAATACAATCCCATCCCCTCCTTTTGATTTTGTTGAATTTTGTAAGAAAACCACTATTTCAATTTCCTCGGCTGAATACCTAAGAATGAATCCAAAGGAACTTGACAAATTGGTGAAATATGTGAAAAGAGAGTCAAGCTCAAATGCCCAATCTGAAAAACCCCTTATAGGAGAAACAACCACAAGTGAAGAACCTCTCATTTTTGTACCCAAAGATACTCCACAAACACCCGAAGGTTCCCCTTTTGTCAATTCCATTGAAAATGAAATAGAAGAGAAAAAACCTAACCCTTTTTACATCTCCTTATTGTTGAATGGAAAAAAACTTAGCAATTGCATCATTGATTCTGATGCATCTGATAATATTATGCCTGCCCCAGTTGCTAGAGCTTTAGGCCTCACCCTAACCAAGACATTTGGCCGGTGTTATTCTATAAATGGAAAGAAAGTGCCATTGATGGGTCAAGTTAAAGATACACAAGTTGTCCTTGTTGCATGTCCTGATAGGCATTTTAAATTAACAATCATGGTTGTGGATATTCCATCCCATTATGGTATATTGATTAGCAGAACCTTCTGTAAAGACCTAGGAGGAGATATAAAGATGGATTGGTCTGAAAAGATTATTCCAGTGGGAAAAAAGAAGATAAAAATTGAACCAGAACCTAAGGAAAAATATACAGTAATTCCCTTAGATGATTCCAAGGCCCATATTCTCTATGAAGAATGTGTTCGAGCTCAAAAATCCGAGTATGTTTTGACTGCATATTTTGAAAATTTTCTCAAAGTAACAGATTTGCGCTTTGAAAATCATTAAAAGGTGCTTAGTTCAAGTGCACTAATAACAGGGCCTATTGATCTTCATGAGAAGTAACTTGTATAGGGTGTTCATCACCTATCATTTGATGTTTTTAATAAGTTTTAGGCCTTGGTTTTAGTTTCGGCATGTTTTAAAAGTGGTCATTTAAGGGTGTTCTCGAAAATCTGCATTTAAGGTGTTTTCTGAATTTCACTAAGTAGCCCACTTTGGAGGTCTGTATCTTTTTCCCAGTGATTGATCATTGCATGCTGATTGTTGCATCATGTTTTAGGCATGAGAGTGAATCATCCTACCAATTTTTAGCCCCCCATGTGCCCGTTTAGTCATTTTGCCAGAGCCATTCCGTTTGCAGATTATTAAAATTCTCTGAGTGTGCATTGTTCAAAAATCAAAGTGGCCTACTTTGAGGTATCCCAGTTTGCACCCCGTTTGAAGTCTGACATAATTGAGTGTGGTTCCATACTATAGACCTAGAAGAATAAGTGTCTAATGATTTTCAAGTCTCTACCAATTCATTTGATTACTTTCCCAGACCAATTCCAAACCCATTTTATCTATGATTTTCACTGTTTTAAATTTTGAACATATCTAACAGGCTGACTTTGGCATTTGACTGTGATCGGCATTATGACTTTCTAAGGAAGCTAGTTATGGATTCATATTCCCTGTATGGGGGAGAATTAGTGCCTAAGTTTTCGGTCCTTGAAAATTTCAGTGGGTGAGTTTTTGAAGCCAGTTCCAGAGTTGACTTGTGTGATTTTGGCATTGCGGACATGCAATGTTTCTAAGTAGCCATGTTCCATCATGAATATCTTTTGGCTCAAGTCTTTTCATGAGCTCTCCTTTGACAAATATATTTTCATGATGGGCGTCAATGTGAGCTCCGAATGGCATGTTCTTGTCAGGCCATTCACTCAATTTTTAAGGCCGCTCTCAGATGCCAGTTGGTGTTATTTGGCAGTGTTGCAGAAGGTGTAAAAGTTTGAGTTGTTGTGGTCAAGGGCTCGATGCGCCATGATTTTGATTTCATCTAGTGATTATATTATGACATGATGAGGGAATCTATTTTAGGAGGTTTCACATTGTTCTCGATGTGCATACCTTACTCCATGGTTTGTGCGCTTGTCTTAGAGGTATGCAAAATGTGGAGATAAAAGGATATTGGCAGTTTGATAAATACCAACAAAATGTGTAGGTTTTTGGAATACAATGATCACAACATATGCATTGCATGGAAGAGGTGAAGATTCTTTGGCTTGCAATAGATAGCTTTGATTTTGGATCATATCACTTTCAATCATGTTTTGTTTGCATATGCCCATGTAGGAATGGTCTGTGAGGGAATGGAATTATTTGATTATGTGAACCAAGTGTATCTCATTGCACCCCATGAAAATCATTATGTGTGTGTGGTTGAATTTCTTGGCTATGTTGGATGCCTTGATATAGCATTTGGCATTATTAACAGCATGACATTTGAACTTACAATTAATGCAAAAAAGGGAGTGCACAATCTGGAGGAGGTGCTTGAGGCATATAAATTAGAAAGGGTCAAATGTGAATGCATAAAGAACTAGAGGATATGTGCTATTTGGGAGATATTACAACCAGCATATTAAACCAATAAGTTGTTGTTTGAATAAGCATTTAGGGGCCGCCAATGGTACTCACACAATCAACTTGGAGGAACCCATGCATGAATAGAGGAGCTGCCTATATTTTATTGGAGGTTGTGCATTGGATAAAGCTAGTAATGAATGAAACATCATTTGCATAAGTTATGAAAGGAATGCTGGCAAAGAGACAACCTACGCACAAATAAAGCACAGTGGAAGTATATAGCCAACCAATAAAGCATGGCCAATACATGAGTGCACTGATGAATTTGCATGAGTACATGTTTAAATAAGAAGCTAGCACAAGGAAATATGCCAAGGTGCATGTGATGACGGGGGTTTTCTTATGCGTGTAATGGGAGTGCCAGCGCACAAGCCCAAGGAGCCAATGTATGAGTGTATGGAGGCAACCAAATGCCAAGGAGCTACCAGCACATGAGCTGCCTTGCACAATGAATATGAGGGATCCCCTGTGTAAAGGATGCAAGGTGGGTTACCTTGTGCAAGAAGTAAGGAGGCCTCAGGCAATGCAAAAAAGAGGAATGTGCGTACATGAATGGATTGGAGGCTGCTACCTGCTATTGGGAGCTTACGTAAGGAGAATTGGTATGTGCTTAATGTTGGCACATGCCTCCATATGTTGCTATGCATTTGATTGGAGAGCCAACATGAAACCATATACATAAGGATCCCTTGCATGAAGACCAAAGGAGGCTATGCTCATTTCAAACACCCGCAAGTATATTTTAGAGGCTTGTGCATGTATTCCAAAGGGCCAACATTAAAATAGAATGGGGACCTACGTGTTTTTGGAGGCCAGGAGATTATAAAGGGGAAAACAAATATGGGCCTACAAAATACAAAGAAACCACGCACTAATCAGTGGGAACTAGCGCTAAGACTAAAGGGGGATTTAGATGGTTTTTCCTCTATAGTTCATTATCCCACATTGCCTATGCTAGGATTTTCAAAGTATTTAAATACTTTAGCAGTCACAATATGACATAAGTAAAGAGACCGAGAGGCTCTTGGTGGATCAGCGACATTATCCCACATTCATACGGAATGGGGAAATTGTGGTATTCAAATACAACTATGCACACATACCAGTTAGAATGAAGAGCGGAGGCTCTCAGCACGCGACCGCTCAGAGGTGCCTCGGGATCTATGCTAGCAGGCCCACATGCATAGGTAAGGATATTTTATAGGCAATTGATAGAGATGACTGGACAAGTTGGACATGTCGCAGCTAGTTGCGAAGTCACAAGACATAACCGCTAGTTAGACAAAAATTCAGAGACCTAGAGATGCAGTTAGTCGCCAAGTCACAAAAGTCTGGCAGTTAGAGGGCAGAAATATGGAGATTCAGAGACTCATAGTCATGAGATCTCCCAATGTTTAGTGGTTACCAAGAAATATTTGGAGACCTGGAGATTAGCATGGTTGCCAGATCTCCTAATCTTGGTGGTCAAGTGGAGAAGTTTCAGAGACTAAGAGACTAGAGTAGTCTCCAAGTCTCCAGATCAAGCAGTTTCCAAGTCTCCATATGGTGATTCAGAGACTCAGAGAGTAAAGGTAATCTCCAAGTCTCAAGACAAAGCCACGGTTAGCAAATTTCTTCAGAGACTAAGAGACTAGTGTTAGTCTCCAAGTCTCCAGATGAGCAGGAGTTAAAGGTGAGTTAAAAGACTAGTTTTGAGTGGACAATCAACTAATGACACTTGGCACATTCTAGTGCCTTTTGAGAGAAAAGTGTAGGAATAATAGGAAAAGACAAATTTGAAAGTTAAATTTAAAATCAAGTTAAAATGATATAGTTTGCACATTTGAATTAAATCCAAAATTTAAATGATAGGGCATGCTTAGAGATTTAATGTCTGGAAGCTTGATTTTTATCAGAGCATAGACATATAATATATCACCAGAAATGGGAGAAGATGAGGAATCTGATAGAGGTGTTTATTTTCAATTTCAAAGAAGCAGGAAAGAGTAGTAAGAGGTTTTGATTTCGGATCAAATCTTGTTGCAGAGGTAAATGGAGTTGCAGATGGCCAAGTGAAAGAGGATGCAAATTTGGAGGGAAAATGGCTGTAAAGGTGGAAGCAGTTATAGATATTTTTGGGGACAGATAGGTGTCGGTGACTGAGATAGTTTTCTCCATTCCCCTATATCTAGTTTTTTCTCCATTGTAATGAAGAGGTTGGAATTTCTACTACTGGGAAGATTTCTAGCTTGTGGTCTGGGTTTTGTGTTTATTGTCTGGATATTTTGAAGTAGTGTGAATTAATGAAATACAATGCAATTCCTATTCTATATGGTCTTATTTCTTTTATATTTTTTTTGTGCTCTAGTGTGTTTTATTTGTAAGACATCTAAAACATACCAAATATAAGGTAGCTTGTATAATTATTTATGAGTTTCTTTCAAGGAGAGAACTAAGTTTCATGAGTAATTTTAGAGAGAAAAACATTGTTGTAAGGATTTGATGCAGAAGTATGGAAATGAGAAGATAGTTTGTAAGGCACTCTATTTGGATTGCATTAGTCTATAAGGCATTCTATAGTATCTTCATTAGTTTGTTTCTATGGATTCATATTTCCATTGACTCTTTACCCAAGGAATAGGCACCGGTCTAGGGTTTGATTAGCAGTCTTTTCTTCATTCAGTTAATCAATTATATCTTAGTTACAAAGAACAAATAAGCTGAACTCATAGGGATTTTTATCATTAGGATACAATCCATTTTGTTGATTTCTTAAAGAGTGAATCACTAGGTTAGCCCACCTTAAAAGGAAGAAGGATGAGAATCCTTATCTTACTGGTTCTTTCTATTCTTACAATCATGGTTTGTCTGGTTAAGCTCTATATTCAGTTGATTTTGGTCATCTGCAGAGTGTTTCATAAGTTGATTCAATAAAGGTAAATAGCAGATTAGTGTCCACTTTCATATATACTGTGTAATCAGTAATTATTCAGAGGTAAAACCTACCTGAGCATGTGGAGCTCGAAAATGAAGGAGGATCTTATCCAATCCTTAGAAATTAGGCATTCCTTTTGTTTGAATCAATATTAGGAGGCATGGTGTTCAAGTAGTATTTCAAGCACTATGATTCATGCAAGAAAAATCCCTAACAAAATGCCATTTTGGTAATTATGTTGTCTTGTTAGATAGAGAAAAAGAATGTGTTGCTGATGTTTTAAAGGAGAGGGGAGGGGTAGTACTGCTGGAATGGAAAGATAAGGGACTGAGAGGGGAGGGGTGAATCGGTACCCTTAATTTTTTTTAACTGAATACTCAATCTACAAATAGTAGATAACTAATCTATCCAACTGAATCCATTATTTGCAACATTCATTCAATTGACTTGTAAATATAAAGTGTGTGAAAACAAACAATAATTCAATCACATAACACATATATTTTGGTTACATAGAAACCCTTGTGAGAAGGTAAAAACTATGGTGGGGATGACACCCACAAATTCTTTACTATTGCAAATAATAAAGTATGTTAGTTAAGGCTACAAGTTGTGATCACTTCTAGTGATCTTACCCTATTAGGAAGAACAATCAAATTGACTAGATCTACCTTGTTAAAGGATTTAAACAACACTACTTAAGTGGGTACTCGGGTAAGAGATTTACAAATAGACTGTTAAGTCTACTCTGTTAAGAGATTTTACTAACTCTATTACAATGATTAGAAGATAATAGAAAGTATATGTAAATGACAACTATACTTTGTCTAAATTAGATCTATGATATATTGAATAAATATCACCTCAATGTGTAGTAGTATCTCCTCTATTCTACTCGGTAGCCTTGACTACTTCTGAATAAACTGAATTGTATCTCTGATTAATGCTCAAACCATGTCTAAAATTTGATGTCTTGAAGGTGGCTACTGCTTCAAGATATTCTCTTTTCCCTTTTTGCCTTATGTCAAAATGAAATGAATTGCAATTATATAGCATATTGCTATGATTTCCATAACTGCCATGACCTAATTAGGTTTACATCTTCTTAGGAAAAACCTAAGATCTATGGTGTACAAAATTAACCTAGATCTAAATATTACATAGGGATCATCATCACAATTAATAATTACATCTACAATAAATGATCCTCGATTTTGGTAAAATGTTTAATGAATCCTTTGTAACCATTTACATAGATAAATGTGCCATAACAGATTACTATGTCATTTCCTGGATTGCTTGGTAAATACAACCAATATTACCTAGTGAATATATTGGTGCTCAGTGTCTAGTGTGCTCAGTATTTACTGACACTCGGTGCTTGGTATACTCTAATACTCAGTAAAAATACTCTGGTGCCCGGTTAACCCTATTTCTATTTAGCTCTCGATACTACCTTATGAATACTTGGTATAAAGACTTATTTGATTAACCTACTAGCATAATGTAGCTTGAAGTTCTTTCTTTTACCGACTGATCAACATAGATAACTGACTGATCCACTTTGATACTAATGAAAACATCTAATGCTCAAATAGAGATAAAAATATCCCCCTTTGGCATTAGTATCAAAACTTGTAATGTATATACATCGATATATCTTTCACTATCCTTACTTCATATATACATGACAAAATTTATTCAAAAACTCGCATAACTCCCCCTCAGTGCATGCTCTCGATATGTATATAGTACACTTAGCATATAATTATACAATTTGACATATACATTATATTTCCCCATTTTTTAGATTAATGCCAAACTCAAAATTATGTACTTACATCTTGTCAAAAATGTGTTGATGGGTTTTCTTCAAAGAATCTAAGAGGTTTGCCCATTCTTCTTTCAAGTTGATGAGAGCAATATGCTCAAGACTGACTTGTGCATGCATGTCAAATATGTTCTCCAACATTGAAATTTATGGTGTTGCAACTAAAGCTTGTGCTTTGACAATATGTTGCTCAATTATTTTTAGGTGGGGAAGCAACTCTGCTTGTATCTCGGTGACTTGGTCACTTATTTTATCCTCATGCTTCCTGAACTCTCCTCTTAACCACCTGAGTTCTTGAACTTTAAGTATATTCTTATGAAAATCATCTAGCTCGGTTAAGGAGGCATTTGCACTGGCTTGGATTTTGGTATCCATATTTTTAATCTTTTCACTGATCTCAACAGTGAAACTCTCCAGAGTGAAAAGCTTAACTAACATTTGAATTATGTTCTGAGTAATAGATTGAACATCGTTGATTACCTTAGAAAGATTTACCTTGTTTATTGCCACTTCTTGGCTGATCCTTTCTGCCAATTTTTCCTGTATCTTAGACTCTGCCCTTTCCTCAAGTCTCTTTTCTATATCAATTTTTGGGGCATTTATTTTCTATACAAGAGTGGCAAGCTGATCCATTATCAGTGTGTCTTCATTTATCTAGACCTTAGGTACAACATGTTTCAAGATGTCTCTTATATCTTCAAGAATTTGCATGCTCTTGCACTCTTTCCTCAGCTTCTCTTGAGATTCCTTCCTTGTGCATAGTTCCCCATATTTTCTTAACTCTTTGGGGTCTAAGGTCCTCGAGTCACAATCAAGTATTACAATGACTTCATCTAGTGTGATCGGCCCTTTACCATGCTTTTTCTTCTTGTTTTTAGGCTCTTGTGGTGAATTCCTAACAAAAGGAATAATTTCCTTTACCTCAACACACAAAATTTCTTGCCCAGTAGAGACATTATCTTTCTTCTTCTTCTCCTTGATAACCTGTGTCAATTGATAGAGAGAGAGCTTCAGATTTAGTTTCTAGTGGTGTTGTCTTGGTAGGCTTAGGGTTATCTTGGCCCCATGTCTTTGCCTATTTTTCTTTAGGCTCTATTGTCTTTGTAGGTGTCCTAGTCCCTTGTTCCCCTAATGTATCCTTCAATTGCTCGGGGATTGAGCCTTCAAGTTCTTCCATAGAAATAATTTCAACTGCTTCCATTAGAATAGGAAGATCACCCGATATAGAGCTTATTGCTAGCTCAGTTATGTGTCCCTCTTCTTTTGATTTAGTTACAGCAATAGTGACATCCTCATCATCTGCAATGTCATCAGGATCACCATTTGTGATGTCCTCAATGAGTACATCTAGTGCATTATGTTAAAGTATTAATTATATTAATTAACTTTACTCCCTTCTTAAGATGTCAACACTTTTTCTTTAGTTGTTTATATTTAAACACACATGCACGATTTGTTTTAAACTCATGCACTAGTTGTTTTAAATATAAACTTGCATGCATTAGTCTTGTAATAATTTAACTAATTATTACATGCACTAGGGTTTGCCTTTCAAGGCTTTTGATCTCCTTTATAAGTGAATAGAGTTAAAATGACATCACCTCTATTCAAATGTAAATGTAAAATGTATGGGGGAAATATGAGATCCACTCCCAAATCCAAATTCCCAAAGGAGAGATCTAATTTGATCAACTAAATGGTTAATACACAATTGAATCAATCTATGGAGAATATGAAGGAGAGAGAAAACCCTATATTTCCCTATAAAGGAAGATGTGCTTGAAATCTGAAATAATTGAAATACAAATACTAACCTCAAATTAGGGAAAATCTAGAAAATGCTAATTTATGATGTTTTTATGTACTTTCAGGCATTTTGCAACCTATTTTGGATTGGAAATGCCAAGACGAAGAAAACCCAGTAATGTTTTGTCTTTTCGATGACAGGTAGTCTTTGACCCTCATAAAAGGTCAAAGGCTAGATTCTTTATTTGAATGTTGATTCTAAATTTGTTCGCAGATCTTGGAAGTTTGTCGAAAAGGGTATCCAAATCTACTCTCATATATAAAATTTTGCACCTGTACCTACAAGAAAATGGGGGTTTTGTTTTCATGGGGGGTTTTCCTTGGTCAAACCCCAGTTTGGAATCAACCTTAATATTGAAATTGAAATGGAGAATGCTAGTAAGTAGTAGAAGTAGATCTAACAATGAAGCTATGACATTCAATAGATATGCGATTGTATAAGTATGTAATCAAATATGTTGATATGAAAGCTTGAACATGTAAATCAAACCTCCATGATTGTATGTTTGGAATCCACCTTGAGAGAAGAATTAATAGATCTTGAAGAGGGACAAAGGATCTTAAAGGAAGATCACACCACCATGATGGCTAGATCTAGGGTTTGAATGATGAATCTTGTATGCTTGAACCAAATCCCTTCAAAGGCTTGAATGCTTGAATCATTGATCTTCAATGGAGAACTTGAATGGAGAAGAAGACTTGAATGCTTGAATGGATGCTTTCTTGAATGTGAATACCTCCTTGAGAGCTCTTGATCATGAACTTTGTTTGGTGAGTAATGGATGTGAAAATCAGAGAGGAAGGCCTCCTTTTATAGTGAACTAAGGTACAATCCTCTAGAGGGGCCACCTTGGAGAATTAAATCCTAATTAGGTCCTAACTTTTAGAAAATATACCTAGATTAAATGCAATTTGAGGATTTACCATTTCAAAACTTGAAATGGCTGACCCGGAGGTGGGAAAACAAATATCCCCAAAACTCGACACCTAGAAATCAAGGAAATTTGAAATCTGGAATGGGGTCAAGGATGAGCTTGGAACTACCCAGGTCAGGGTCAAGGTTGACTTTGACCCCATAAGGTCAACTTTGACCTTATGGTAAAAAACCTCATAATCCTAACCCAGAATGCTTAGGAAATGCAGATTGAAGTGAAAGTCAGGGACAGATAGAAGCAGAATGAGGAGAACAAGTATGATCTGAGCAAAGAGCTAATTCAAGGTGCTTGATATGACCCAGACCACTCGCTTAGAGGGATAAACACTCTTAACATGGAAGTGCTTCCATTTTAAGATGATACAATAAGGATGATCCATTGTACATTTAATTCATTCATTAATTAAGGATATTTTCTTCTTCATATTTTTGAGTCAAAATCTTGCCCTTTTCTTGTCTCTACTTCCTTGTAACAGGTTTTTGTATGCAAGTGATCTTCAGGTTTTGTGGATTTGTATTGCTCAAAGCCTACATGGTATTAGATCCTAATCTTCTACAGCTTGTTCACATTTGAAGGATTCAAATTAGGGCTTTTTTTTGGGTTTTTATTGAAATTAAGGGGTCCCTAAATTTTGGTACACTTTGAGCTCAAACAAACCTCACTGTTGAGCTCGCAACGCCCAAAAACCCCTATTTCAATATAAGGCACTTCCAATTTGGACAAATTTGCATTTTGGGGCTTTTTTTTGGGTACCATAAGCTTAACATGCTTCACAAGATAAAAATTATATGGATTGACAGGCTTCTTGAGGCAAAATTTGTATAAATTGGCATGCAAAATGAGGCAAAAAATTTTCTATCTATCATGCAAATCAAGACTAAAAAATTTGACATGCAAATTGAGGCAAAAATCAAAATCGTCTGACATGGATCTCGAGGTGTGCATGCGATTTTGCAAATAAAAATAAAAATAATTTGGCCGGTGATGGCCATTTGGCCATCAAATTTAAGCCAATGCATGAAATTTTAGCCCCTGATCACCATATGACCAGGGCCCCAGAATTTTAGCCCCAAAGGGCTTGCATGCTATGACGACCATTTGGTCGTCAATTTTAAGCCCATGAAGTATTGACGTCAAGACATCTAGACACCTTTTTGGGCCCTCTATAGCACTTGGTGGTTTTTTGCTCATAAATTGAGCATACTGTGTCAAAATCAGGCAAATGAGATATTGTCAGAAAGATGGTTCTGAGCTCTATCCAGATCTGGAGGTTTGAATTTCTTATTTTTCTTTTTTGATGTTGTTTTTTACTATCAAAGCCAAATGTTCAGTTTTGCACTCTGGAAGCTCTATATTGTGCATCCAGACTCTGTTTTGGGAAGTGAGATATCATTGGAAAGCTTGTTCTAAGAGATTTCTAGTTCCATGAGTCATTTTTCCAGATTCTGCTCCAGGTATGTTTTATTCAGTTTTTTGCATTTCTACACTCTAGTGGATATCTTGGATGTTACAGGTCCTAGGATCTCTTCCCTTTAAGGGATGGCTCTTCTTAGGTTTTTCTTTTGTTTTAGCAGCCTTCGCTCTTCTTTGAGTAGTGTATACTTCATTTTTGTAGCATTCTTTTATGCACACGCACTGAGATAAAGTGTCATTCTATTACATGTATGGGGTCTTTCACATGTTTGTGCTTTATGTACTCACACTCCATTATAAAGTGCCAGGGGGGTTTTGATTTTTGCCTTTGTTTTCCATCTTCTTTTGTCATATGAGTGTTCCTCCAACAACATTAGACTCATGTATCTCTGTATGTGTTTTTCCTCTCTCTACACATTCGATGTTTCAGATTCTTCTTCATCATGTAGTTCATATTGGATGATCTTTTCAATGTACCTATTATTAATCCCTTGTTAGTAGCATGGGGGGGTTTCTACTATTGGTTCTAGTGCTTCCTTGGTTTGATAGTGTGAGCTATGTATTCAGTATTTGATTCTATGTACTAGGCGGTTGCAGTGGCTAGGTACCTATGCATTCCGGTGAGATGGATCATTTACCATATGGACACTCTTTTCTTTCCTATTTTTTGGATGCACTCTTCCATCTATGATTGATCAACTCTTCAAACTTTTTTTGTTTATGCCATCTGTATCTTTGAGTTTATGTGTTTGCCTTTGTTTGCCTCTTGATTCGAGTAGTGTTATTTGAGGGCACTCATGTAGATTACAGTCTTCTCTACTTGGTCATATTTCTATGGAGGATTTTCAAATCAGCAATTACTTCTTGACAGAGTTTGCATCTTCTTGCTTCAATGATGTTCTACATGTTCATTCTTGTTCCTATTTTTTGGAACATTCCTAGTTTTGGAGGCTTCTTCAGTCCTTTAGATTAGTTTTTATCTCTTTTTGGAGTAGATTTTTTCCCATGTGGTTTTCTCTATTTCTCCACTTTATAGAGACTCTCTTTTGTACATGGGTACCTCATCAGGCCATGTTGCCAGGACCCATTTTTATGCTTTGAGTACTGTAGTTTCCTTTTCTTTCTTCTTGCATTGTTTGTAGCTGCATTATTGCTCATCTTAAGGTGGGTGTTAGAGTAAAGTATTAATTATATTAATTAACTTTACTCCCTTCTTAAGATGTCAACTCTTTTTCTTTAGTTGTTTATATTTAAACACACATGCACGAGTTGTTTTAAACTCATGCACTAGTTATTTTAAATATAAACTTGCATGCATTAGTCTTGTAATAATTTAACTAATTATTACATGCACTAGGGTTTGCCTTTCAAGGATTTTGATCTCCTTTATAAGGATGATCCATTGTACATTTAATTCATTCATTAATTGAGGATATTTTCTTCTTCATATTTTTGAGTCAAACTCTTTCCCTTTTCTTGTCTCTACTTCCTTGTAATAGGTTTTTGTGTGCAGGTGATCTTCGGGTTTTGTGGATTTGTATTGCTCAAATCCTACACATTATTATCAATCCCTTGGATTTCAACTTGATCTGGTGCATCTTGAGTTAAACTCATTTCCTTGGTGGCATATATTGTATCAGGTACCTCGGTAATTGATATGTTAATTCTTTATTTTGGTGCCAAATCTACATCATCGATATGAATTCCCTTACCTTTTCTCTTTAGTTTCTTCTCAAGAAGAATGGCTAAGGCCATCTTTTTTTACTCTTCTTGGGCTTGTACAATTGAATTCCAGATGAGTTGACTATTCTCATCTATGTCTGCCAGATTTTCATCAAGTATCTAGAGTTCCCAGTTCGTTACTCAAAATATCTTTGAATACTTACTCATTAATTCCTCAATTTGAAGATTTGTCAATGTAGGAATTACCAAAACTAGGGATTCTTCCCTCATTCTCTTCTCAGTATTCAAGGAATAGGACCACTTCTATGGAATTCTTTCTTCTAATGCCTTGGGTAAGTATTTGGAAAACTCTATCAGTACTCTCTTGAATCTAATCATCATTTGGATGATATCCTCTTCAATTTTATTATGATCCTAAGTTGACAAGTTCTCAAACCGACTAATTATAGGATCACTTAATCCTCCATTCTCAATTATCTCTTCAACTACCTCATCAATTGACTGAATCTTATTTAAAAAAACTTTGAACTAATCATTATCATCTTCATCATCATCCAAATCATCTTTTCCTCTAATTAACTTTCTTCTTTTCTTAGGGACCTCAATAGTAGATTTAGTACCTCTCTTTTTGTATGTCTTCGTCGATGTAACTATTGTTGGCCTTCATATCTTTACAACTCATTTCTTCGGTCGAGGTGAAGCTATAGTTGTTGACTGTGTACATGCCCTTGTCTGCACTTCTAAGTGCTTCTTCTTTGGAGTGGGGGAAGGAGAAACTAGTGTAGAATCTACATCATTGTCTGACTCAATTTCCTCACTATCATGTGATTTGTTAGAAAGAAGTAACTGAACTTTGGTTGCTACCTCAATCAGTGTACTTGTTATACACTAAGTTTTCACCCTTGTTTCAAGCTCTCTTGGTCTTGATAACCTAGTATAACATGGGAATCATCTCCAGGTTGTGGGACCTATGCTAACTGAGATGAGACCTCTAGGTTCTAGGCTAGTTCCTCTTGGATAATCACCTTAATTTTCTTCTTGACATGAAAGTAAATCTTTGGGGGAAAGGGATAGAAGGAATGCTAAAAGGGAAAGTAAATTGAAAACAAAACTACCTACTAGGTGATAAATCAAAAATGTGGTATGAATTGCAGTATAAAAGATGAACTCAACACACAATCTTAGGTCTAGGAGATCACAACTCACTAAATAGGCTTGCATCAATATTTCATAGAAGGGTCTGTAATAGAGAGATGCTATGCAGGGAAAGAGATAATTTCACAAGGCAAAAGAACTCTCAAGAACTTAGACACAAACTATAACCTACAAATAGACATTCACCTCTGCGATTGGGTATAAGAATGAGACAGATTGCCAGGGGTGGAAGTATACCCACAAGAGCATTCAAATCAGATCATTCACAAGCATACACATAAACTACAAAAAGAAAGAGGGATCAAGAACCCTAAGATATCACTAAAAACATTCAAATACTCAATTCATTAAGAGACAACTCAGACAAGAAAGCATAGGGACATGAAAAATGTCACAAAGTACCTTGCAATATCTGAACCATCAATGAAATTTTCAAAAAAGTAGAAATCAGAGGGCAGAAAGAATACCACAGATAAATTATGAGAAAGAGAAAATCCTTCTTTTACAATTGTCAACTCTAAGCTCTAAAAGCTCCAAAAATTAATATATACATCTCCTTTTGCACACAGGCAGGAGGAAAACCTAATTAGGGTTACATAAATCTGCATTAAAAAAAAATCAACCCTAAACCTGTCATGTCTGATCATAAATGTCTCTTGAAATATCTTGACCTATCAGATATCATGTTGCATGTCCATCTCTGTACTACATCTACTTGCGAACAAGCTATCTTGATCCATCTACCACCCTGCAACTCAACCTTGCCATGAATGTTTGCAATTGAAGTACAAAAGTCCATAGGTGGTGCCACCTTTTAATATTTCTTCGGTGCAAGAACACCGACTTGGTACCCTAAGAAATCATACGTGATGGCCATCAGATATTCTAAACATTTCCCCAACTGCAACCATCCTAGAACTATCAATTATGAGCTACTCGTAGCCATGTAATCGACCAACAGCAAGAAACCTTGTGAAAGATATTTAAATTTGAAAATAATGGCTAGCAGGTCTAATTTTAAAACGCAGCCATCGATATTATCTTTTCCCGGTAGATGAACAACCCAGATCATCCTTGAAATAGTCACAAACCTTCTAAAAAGTCAAACACCACCTCACCAGTCAGAAGCCAATAAAAAATGAACACCTCAGCAACACATAGCACATCGGACCCATGACCCACTGAGATTCTCATCGGATAGTGGTCACATGATCGCATGGGCTTAGAAGATTCCATGAGATCATGCACCCACCGTAGATCTTAATTCACTACCATCTCACTCAAGATACTTGGACCCACTAACAAATGCCACCTGTAATACTCAGTGACCAATCGAAAGCAAGCATGTCAGACAGACCCCACAAAATAGAGCTTGAACACTTGGAAGATCGAATGATCATCACATGATCTCAGAGGGTCAGAAGATTCTATGAGATCATGAGATAACCATAGATCTTACTTCTTACTAATGCCCCTACAGATCCTCTGACATGGTCCCACTGACAAAATCCCAGTCATCACCTAGATGACCAATAAAAATGAGCATGTCAGAAAGAAAAGGACCCACCTAACAAAGCCCAGGGATAAAGCAAGATCAACAATTATCACATGATCACATAGGGTTAGAAGATTCTATGAGATCATGAGACAACTGTCAGATCTTCTTTAAAAGACATTACACTAGGCTCGCTCTGACATAGCTCCACATCACCAACCCCTTGACCAATAAGAAATGTACACCTCAGACTATGTGGCAATGGACCCACTGACAAATGTAGTGCTAAAGACAAGGAAGATCAACAACCATCACTATGTCATGATCTTAAAACACTTGCATCTTCACTCTACGAAATAGTGATGACCTTCAAATCTGATTGACACTTAGCCCCTCAAAGACTGAAACCGCAGTGCCAAACATTAACCGCTCGCTAGATCGCTAAGTGTTAGGGCTTTGACTGCCAAGAATAAGAGACTTGGTGACTGAAGGATTTTAAAAAGCACATGGGAAATGGAAACCTTTAGTGGCTGAAAAAGTTAACAAAGAATTATAACAGGCCAAAGGGTTTTTTAGGGATTTTTGGCTACAACGGCTACATTTATGAATGTTGACCTAGGTCATTAATGCTAGAGATAGAACAAAACACTGCAGAGACCAGGGGAAAGATGCTAAAGCCATGAAATTTTTTTGGAGGTATTCAATAAGGGTTAAAGCATGAGGATCTTTGACTAAATTTAGCCTATGACCAAAATGAATAGATATGAATTTTGGGTAATAGTACTCTGACATGATCCAACATCATCACCAAATTTATTTACTAGATTTTTTATCATTTTCTTTGACTTCTTTGTTATTTTACTGATATCTAGGCCTATTTTAATTCTTGTCTTAGCCTCTTCATAGGTTCCAAACCTTTCTGCATTAACATCCTTAGGTACAACCATTAAAGCTTTTATTGATTTGGAAGAAAAATCAATGTCTATTTCATATCCCATAGGGGCTAACCATTTTGTTCTAGGCTCCATAGGCTTAATCAATGTGTGATCGGTGTCAACTAGAAAACATATATCCTATTCAAAATATTCAACTAGTTTCCTTGGAATTCTACTATGAGAATTCATTCTACCTTTGAATTTCTCAAAATAACTATCTAAAACATTGTTAAGATTATTTCCCAAACTCTTAGTCAAATCTGAAATTTGAACTATGACTGGCTTGTTGGTTAACCACTCTATATTACTGACCGATGGGAAATATCTTTGCACATAAAAGAATATGCAAACTAGTAGGAATCCAAACTTACATGTATTAGACTTCACCGACCGTATTTTCTTCATGTTCTCTTCAATCTCCTTCAAAAGCTTGGTGAGGTCCAACTTGTTGGTAGTATTCTCTATTCTTGAAGTTTCCTTTTGAAATTTTGATTCCTTAAGGGTTTCCCTTCTTTTTGTGTTGAAAATTTCCTACAAGTCTCCATTCTTAGAGCTTAAAATTTGATTAGAATAAAAAAAAACCCTAAGTGTTAGGTCAAAATATGCTTAAAAATTAAAAAAAACCCTAGGATTACCTAATGAGTTCTAATTTGCTATTACTTTTTGAAAATCACTTAAGGAACCTTTCTGCATGTGCCTTTTATTTATTCCTAGTTAGTCACATAGTCTTTTAAAAAATCAAGTATATTCCTTTTAATCAAGTGACATCCTGAAACCCTTTAGTCGCACAATCTCCTTAAGTCATAAGAATATTCCCTTTCTACAAGTGACTCAGCAGATGCCTTTAGTCGGGAAGTCTCCAAATGGTTTGAACTACTTTATGAGATCCAACAACTACACTAAAAAATGCTTTAATAATAACTACAGTTGCCTAGTCTGTCGATCCAATATACCCTTAGTTGGGTGATCTCTAGATAAAATGATGTAATAATAAATCTTTAAGTGACTATGAAATGACTATAGTCATCAAGTCTCCAGATGTGATAAATTAGTGATATATTCATACAGTTGCCAAATCTCCTGAGAAAGTCAAAGTCAAGGAGGAGATTCTGAGATTAACTGACTACTGTTGATTCTCTCTTTTAAAGGCAATATCTTGTAGCTGTCTCTTAGTCACTTGATAAAGATGATGTCATTCAAAAACTCCTGAGATTAAGCAACTATGGCCAGATTAAGATCTTATGGATGGTGTTTTATTCCAATATCTTTAAATATATCAAAGGTTTTCTTTCAAGTGATGAGCACCGTCAGATTGAGATCTTGTGGTTGGCGTGAAGTTACGAGATGAAGTCAAGGTTTTTTAAAAGTTGTAGTGATCAAGAGACTTCTATATAGTCACTATATCTCTAGATAAGCTAGGTCAGATGATCTTCAAAAAAGTTAGAAAAGTCAACAAAGTTCTGGCGATTAAGAGACTCACTACAGTCGTCGAGTCTCTAAATGATTCAAATGAAAAGTAAAGGTAAAAGAGACTTAAGATGGATTGTTAGATTAAGATCTCATGGTAGTCATGTGGTCTTAAGATGGAATCAATAAAAGATAAATCTTTCAGTGACAAGGAGACATAATATAGTCGATGAGTCATAGAATGAAAAAATTAAAATTTTAAGAGACTTAAAAGAGACTATCAGATCAAGATCTAACGGTAATCATTGGATCACTAGATAAAGTCATGAGAAGCTAAAATATTCAGCGACTGTGGTTTCTTTCTTCAGTTGCTAGGTCTTGAGATAAATTTTCAAAAGGATAAATCATTTAGTGACTAAGAATTTCCCTTTAGTCACTTAATCTTTGAAAATAATAAAATAGCACCAAGTCTTTTAGCGACTATGAGGAGCTATGTAGTTGCTAGGTCACCAGAAATCAAAATTTGATTACCTGTTATTCTCTTGGTTCTTGGCTAGTGAATTGAGTTCTGAGCATGCCAAGTAATGATAGAAGCGACATGAATTACAGAGCTTAAGTCTCAAACAGTCTAATACATTCAATTCTTCAAAATAAATACAGCTAACCATTACTCATTCTTAGTTCAACAAGCATTCAAAGAGCCAGAGTGAGAAAATTACAAGATTTTTTGAGTTTTTAGCATTCCAAGAATTCAAGAATTTCTACAAGGATTTTTATCAGTTAATCAGTATGAGTCAACCAACAATAAGAGGAGCTTCTACAAGTAGGGTAACCAAGGAGAAGGGTGATACAAAGGGAAAAGAGAGCTACTTAGATGAATTCCTCACTTTACTCCCTGACACTATGCAATACAAAAAGGTCAGTGATGAAATTTTCGCCGATAGCCTAGCAATGTGTAGGAATGCAAAAATACATGATGTTTCTGGAATGTGTTTATTTAGATATTTTTATAATAATTGTGAAAGCCCAACAATAGTCTCAAACCCTTGGACCTCAAGGTTATCTAGGTTGATAGTACCATACGTCTTCCTGGATATAGACTTGTTGATTGAATTGGCTAATAGATATGACCCCTTGTCAAAGATAATAAGAAAAGATGATGGCTCGGCCTTCGTGACATTGGATAGAAATTCATTCATGAAATCTTTTGGTATATATGTTCCAATGGCTACTAAGATCAATTTGTAGGCCCAAGGAAATAGATACATTAGGGAGTCAGCCCTAGTTTCAAGAGAAATCCTAAATCATTTCCCTAAGGCCAACAAGAATGATATTGTAGCACTACCTGGCACCGCCCCATACTTCTACAAAGACTTGAGTTTCTACATCAAGTATATTGCCTTTGGATAATGTAGAGTGTTGGGAATTGATGGTGGTGTTGAGAGGATTTCCTTAGATATTTTGATGATGGTGTTGGACCTACAAAGTCCCTATGTAAGTACAAGATATGACTACATAGGATATGTCATAAATAGAATGCATGAAGATTTTGAGTCTATTCGAAAGAAGAAGCCATCTCCTAGGTTTATTCATTACTCTTTGTTAATGCATCTTATTTTGTTCCACATTTATAACATCATGGATCAATAGTATCTCCAACCTAGGATGATGTGGAATGGTCAGCCTAATCTAGTCTAGTTTTGGATAAGGGCATGGAATTTTACCTCAAGAGAGAATGATTTTTATGCTTTTCAGAACTAGATAGTGCAACCAATTTTGTTCAGCTTAGGATTAAATTTTTCTAGGCTCCCAATTAAATTTTTGCAATTACTAAGGCCTTGTCAATTTTTTGAGAAGTGGACATGAAATCACAACTGGGGTGATTTCTATTATGAGAAAGTATTCACAATGATTAGAGCTTATGGGTGCCCTCAGCCACCTCATGTTCTCCCATTTTATGTGCCACCAAGGATTGCATGATTATAATTCATTTGGCAGCTCATGTTAATAGATAAAGAGCATTTAGCCCCACACATAAAAGGTAATTTTACCCCAAGGCAGTTCAAAGTCCACAATTTCACAATTGGGAAGAATGCATTGAATAAGGTGAATGATTGGTTAGACCACTTTAGAATTAGTGTTGACTTGTATAGATATGTGGACACTAAAGATTTTATTATTATTGCAAGGAAATTTTATACTCCCACCATTCCCATAAATAATAGACATGGGCCATGTCCTGAGGAAGATATCATAAGAAATATCTTGGAGGAAGATGAGATACAAAGAAGGGCACAACAATTCCAATATTTTTTGTCATTGGAGAAAGAACTAAAGAAAAAGGGAATTTCTTTTGTAGGTTTCTTCCCTACATTACCTTATCTACAGAGGTTAGATCAAATGATGGCCAACTATAATGAATTAGTCAATTCACTAGAGGGATTAATTGATGACAAGGACAAAGAAAAAGAAAAGCATTCTTCATCAAAGTATGAAGAAGATAGTGATGATGGTTACTCAGTACACAACCTTCCTACCATGGAACAACTACTTGCTACTGAGCAAGGAGTAGATGATAATGTAGTTATGGATTTAATAGAACTCCCAAGTTCTCAGGAAACCAATGAGCCTCCTCTCAAAAGGAAAAAATTACAAATAGGAGAGCCTTCTTGAGTAAGGGATACTAAGAAAAGAAAAGATAGAGTGGGAGCTCTAATTATTGGCCAAGGGCCTATGACCACCAATTCAGAAAGAGGGTTAGAGAAGAGAAGAGAAAAAAAAAATAGTAGAGGAAATAGAGTTGCCATTGGCTCTCTGTCAAGATGAAATATTGCTTCATCATGAATCTTTCTTAAAAGATGATGATTTCATTAAGATAGATGAATTCAAGAATTTCCTCTTATGGCATAAGAAAAAATGGGTTTCTTTTAGTGTCCAAATAATAGAAGAAGGCCAAGTGCTAGACGAAGCCATCCAAGCTTTAAAAGACTATGATCCAGAATCTAAAACCATCACCCCTGAACATGCCAGGAGATTGGTGAAGGCAAGTAATATGTTACTTGTACCTGGTTGGGATCTTGCCTCTACATTCATAATAGATCAAATAAGAAAACAACCAAATATCAATCTATCTTCAGAGACCAAAATTGGGGATATGATAAGAGGACTTGGGTATAGCCCAAAAAATTAGGCACTAGCTATGTGGAGCCTATATCCCAAGGATTAGAAGTCTTCTCTCCTGAATGTCCAAGAAGATGGAAGGAGACAAAATAGTATGGTCAATACACAATATAGGTGACCTTGAGATTTCACAAGTCCTCACTCATTTTGCAAGATTAAATGAAGATAAATCAAAGTAGTTATTAGATAGGTTTAAGAACCTATTTGAATTTTACAGTGCACTTTTCAAGGACAGGGAATTGCACATAATAAAGGAAAAGGAATTAGAGAAAATGATGGATGATTTGACCCAACAAATAATAAACATGCCTATGATTACCCCTCCACCACCTGAACATCCTGCACAATTAGAAGCCCAAAGTCTAGAAGGAGAGGAAGCTATTGTAGTTACAAAAAAGGTGAACATAGAGCAGAATGAGGTTGTACTGCAAGAACTAATAAAAATATTACAACAAAGGATTGAAGTTCTAAAAGAAAAGGAAAATGTAGTTTACACTACATACAATAAATTTCCTAGGTTGTAAGTAGAAGTAAATAAGTTTGTTTCCATTCTGAATACCTATTTTAGAACATGGTCAGCTAGGACCTCTATTTTTGAAAGATTGGCGGTAGTACAACCCCTGAGAACAGATCTCCTAGAGATAGGTTTGCAAGTAGGGGAGGAGATTGAGTAGATAGGAGTAACTTTATCTTTCTTTAAAGGTAAAGCTAATCAAGTTGAGGTGAGGGTAATTATGTTTGGACTTAATTTCAATAGGTTCATCCCTCAGATCAAGGCATAAGATGACATAATAAAGGATTTGGACAAATGGAGATCAGAATTTGATCTCCTACTGCCTAAAAAAGAGGCTTTTATTAATGATAGTAATGAATTAGATATGGATCACTTCAATGCAATTCTTGATGAAGCATTTAAAGCTGAGATGGACGTCATTAAGTTCATTACAAATGTCAAGAAAATTGTAGATGCCAGATGGGAGAGTTAGAAAGCATAATTATAGAGCATTCAAGAGTTTCAATGGCCCATAGAGGAGGAGGTAGCTGCATGGGATGCTCTTACAAATCCCAAGAAGAAGAATCCTACAATAGTTGACCTTGACATAATTGATGAAGAGTAAAGAGGACACTTGGATATCTGACACCTGACCTATGAGCATAGGAATGATAACTATTTATGAAGAATGGTATAGGTTATCCTAAAATGGCTGTCACCATATCTCGTAATAACTTAGTGAAGTTATCAAGAATATCTCCCGACAAATGTGTCAGTTATCAAACAAAAAAGATCAGATATCAAATGAGTCCAAAAGTTTTTTGTTTTTCCACTATTTAAAGGGCCTCTATTGTATTTTACCTTTTCTTGTTTTAGGTTTAGGGCTAAACCATCTGAATCTTGTTGCATCCTTGCTCATTTAAGGATTCCAAGATGGTTTTAGCTATAAATAGTTGTTGTAATCTCTTTTTAAAATGATATATGAATGTTGAATACAATTTCTACAGAGCAGACTTCTCATCTCCATGTCAAAGCTTCTAAGCTTCAAATTTTGTATGTATTGAAACAGGATTATTTTCAAAATACACTGTGATTTTTCTCTTATTTTTTTATTGTCTCTTTACTTTTATGTTCTACTCTTGTATGGTTTTATTTGTAAGGCATATAAAAACATATCAGTTGCAAGGAAACTAGTCTAATCATTTGTGAATTTCTTTCAAGGAAAGGATTAAATTTTCATAAATAATTTTAGAGGGTAAGCATAATTGTTAGGATTCTGATAATAAAAATATAGGAGTGAAATGATAGTCTATAAGGCATTCTATTCAAATTGCATGTAGTTTGCAAGACATTTTACTGTATTTTGTTTGAATTTTTCCTGTGGATTTACATTCAAAATATCTATTCACCTAGGGATTAGGCACTGGTTTGATCTTTTGTTATGCAATTATCTTTTAGTCATCAAACATAAAGCATATAATTCCAAAACATTCTATTACTAAGTTCATACATATTTTGAAAGGGTTGTATTTGAGTGATATAGTTCACATTACCAATTCCTTCAAGAGAGAATCAAAGAGGTTAGCCTTCCTTAGTTAAACTTAGAAAAAGAAGAAGGATGAATGTCCTTATGCCAGTGTTATATGTTATTACATTCATTGTTTCCCTTTTCATACTCTATATCAAGATATTCTCAGTTGTTTGCAGAGTGATGTTTTATTGAAGTAATCTGTAGCATTGGTAACATAGCAGTGAGGAACCTAATCCACCATTTAAATTTTACTTGAAACATAGTAAACTATCTAGGCAATACCCACCTGAGACATGTGAAGCTCGAAGAAGAACAAGGATCTTATCCAATCCTCATCAATTAGACTTTATCTTGTCAAACTTGAGAGTTCATAATTTGAGAATAAGGCATACATATTTATCAAGTTTGTTCCTACAAGAAAAATCTCTAACACAACTAATAACCTTTTTTGACCATTCTATAAGTTATGTCAATGGCTCCACATGGCACACTATTCAATCTGCTTGACTGATAAATCTTATAACCGATGATATGTGTTACATATTTTACCTCTGGGTCTTTAATTGTATTGATCTTTATAACTCAGTCATCCCACTTGGCTCCTGTGTTCTTCTCAATTTATGCCTTAGATGCACTATGAATTGCTTTAGCCTTAATAGTGGTAGGATACCCGGTGACATTATGAATCATTTTCTTAGTTATTCTAATGGGCTCATCCAACGAAAAATTTCCATCATGAAACCGACTAAGAACAACCCTAATCCATTTTCTCTTGAAGTCTCTCAAAAAATTTAGGGCATTCACCAGACCTATTACTTCCAATTTCTTATAATTAGATTTCAATTTTCCATCTTCTCCACATAGCTTTTGATAAGCTACATACATATAAAAATCTCCAATTTCTCCTATCTTGCAGTGAATGTATGATCGTACATCCTCGACTAGTAGAACCCTAGGGGGTATGCTTGAGAAAGCTCCCATTTGATCAATTTGAATGCAACTTTAGGATGAAGTTTGTATTGGGGTTCATTACATGTTGCAAAAATAAAGGTTGACTTCTTCCTCCTCTGTAAACTTAGACTTGTTCACCTTTGATGCAAATGCCATTATTTTTTAAAATAGGGTTTTGATAAGTACGAGTATGAACAACTTGGTAGTAATAGTACTTACACAAATTTTTTGATGAAATCACTCAAAATACTTTGAAATTGTGCTCAAATACTCTGAAAATCCTTTGCATGAAATCACTTTGGAAACTCTTCCCTCTTTGTAAACGCCAGTGAAAAAATGAACTAAGCTCATTGCATATTTATAACTTTTTCAAATTCCTTCTCAAACCTTTTTGCAATAAATGCTCAACCTACTCATAGCTCGACAACAACTGTCAAACTTGGTGATTACCATAGAATACCAATAGCTCGGTTAACATATAAATTTTCATTTGGTTAATAGTGATACTCGGTTAACCTTGCATAATAGTCATCGACAGGTAACTTCTTACTCGGTCTAGCATATATCGACTGTAAAATCTTTAAAGTCTAAAACTTATAAGACCATAATGCATCTCAATTAATGTGGATTTGGTATGTGTACATCTAATATAAGGAATTGTATGTAAAATGTGATCATCTTGAATTATCAGTTCCATACATACCCTTTTCAACTTAGGTGGAGGTACCAATGTTACCCAATCCAATGGATGAGGTTTCACTGACTGCATTTCTTGACTCAGCATTATCATTTGATGCCTTTCTCCACATAGTGTTTCTTATTCTCATGATATCTGCAATTGTAGTGCCATTCTCAAAAACTTGTGCTTCTGGTGCTTGGTCTCAACAATCTTTACTTAGGTGATTGACTTTGTGACAGTGCAAACATGTCATACCAGTTCTTGTCCAGCTTTGAGATTTTCCAACCCATCTCTTCCTCATGCAATTAGTTGAAATATGTCCATACCTTCCACATACTATGAAGTTAACCCATGTGTTATAATCCCAAGTTTAAGCATTACCTTTTCTTCTCGGTTGATAGGTTTTATTCTGTCCTTTCGGTGTCCAAACTTGCTGCATCTTTGTTCTGCATTCTTGTGAGGTGTGTCCATCCATGTTGCAAGCGTGCTAGTGTTTCTCCATGTAGGGTTTGTTAGGAGTCCTATTCAACTTAGATCTACATTCATATGCTTGATGTCCAAACTTTTTACGATTATAACAATGACCATTGAACTTAGGAGTGGTTTTAGGTTTACCTTGTGCTTTACTCCTACAAACATTTGAAGTGTGGCCCGGTTTACCATAGTGATAGCATGTCAGTGTCTTAGGTTTCCAATTCTAGTTGTTGTTCATCTGTTTAGCTTTCTTACATGATTATCCTTGCTTGGTGTAGCCTAATCTAGTAGTACTTCCAAGTCCTCTTTGACTAATCAGAAAATCATCAATTTTCTTAGAACTATCTTCAACCTTTTTCATCATCTCATTATGTTGTTGTTGCATCTTTACTTCATTTCTCACTTTTTCATTTTCTTCCTGTAGTACTCTAATGTCTTCAAGTTTCCTTGATAACTCATTATTTACTCGGTTGATCTCTTAGCTTACAACAATCAGCTAATTGGATATTTTGAAGTGATACTCAGTAAGTCTTAGTATCTTAGTTTCCTTCACTTGTAGTTGTTTAGTCATTTGTCTCCTATCTTCAACAGCCAAATTTCTCTCTTGTTCATCTTGGCTAGCATTTTTAATTACATCAATCATTCTTACCATTTGTGTCTCTTGACCGATCTGTAGGGCTTTCACTTGTTTAGTCAAATGAACATTTTTCTCAGATAAATCATAAATTGCACTTTTAGAACTGTCAGAAATACTGCCTAAACTAGATCCAATATTCTCAAATAGATCATCAATATATTATTCATGATAGTTAGTCTCACATTCTAGAATAGCCATGTTCTTTCTCCGAACCAGTAACTTTTTTAATACATCCTTAGCTTGCTTGTATTTCTCAATAAGAATATGCATTTGAATCTTTTGATTCTCTATAGTTTTGTCCAACTTGTATCTCTCCATGTTTAGATATTTCCTCTTCAGTGATTAAACCTTCCAATAAGAGAACTAGCTCTAATACCAATTGTTGGAATGGAAAGATAAGGGACTGAGAGGGGAGTGGTGAATCAATACCCTCAAAAAATTTTAACTAAATACTCAATCTGCAAATAGTAGATAACTAATCTATCCAACTGAATCCATTGTTTGCAACATTCATTCAATTGACTTGTAAATGTAAAGTGCATGAAAACAAAAAATAATTCAATAACATAACATAGATATTTTGGTTATGTAGAAACCCTTGTGAGAAGGTAAAAATTACGATGGGGATGAAACCCACAAATTCTTCACTACTGTAGATAATAAAGTATGTCGGTTAACGCTGAAAGTTGTGATCAATTCTAGTGATCTTACCCTATTAGGAGTAACATTTAGATTGACTAGATCTACCTTGTTAAAAGATTTAAACAACACTACTTGAGTGTGTACTCGGTTAAGAGATTTACAAATAGACTGTTAAGTCTACTCTATTAAGAGATTTTGCTAACTCTGTTACAATGATTAGAAGATAATAGAAAGTATCTGTAAATGATAACTATACTTTATCTAAATCAGATCTATGATATACTGAAAAAATATCACCTCAATGTGTAGTAGTTTGTCCTTTGTTCTACTCGGTAGCGTTGACTACTTTTGAATAAACTAAATTGTATCTCTAATTACTATTCAAACCATGTCTAAAATTTGATGTCTTTAAGGTGGCTACTATTTCAAGATCTTCTCTTTTCCCTTTTTTTCTTATGTCAAAATGACATGAATTACAATTATATAGCATACTGCTATGATTTCCATAACTATCATGACCTAATTAGGTTTACATCTTCTTAGGAAAAACCTAAGATATATGGTGTACAAAATTAACCTAGATCTGACTATTACATAGGAATCATCATCACAATTGATTGTTACATCTACAATAAATAATCCTTGATCTTGGTAAAATGTTTAATAAATCTGTTGTAACCATGTACATAGATAAATGTGCCATAACATATTACTATGTTGTTTCTTGGATTGCTCAGTAAACACAGCCAATACTACTCAATGAATATATTGGTGCTCGATGTTAGTGTGCTCAGTGTTTACTGACACTCAATGCTCCATATACTATGATGCTTGGTAAAACTACTATGGTGCCCGGTTAACCCTATTTCCATTTAGCTCTCGGTACTGCCTTATGAATACTCGGTATGAAGGCTTGTTTGATTAACCAACTAGCATAATGTAGCTTGAAGTTCTTCCTTTTATCGACTGATCAACATAGATAACTGAATGATCCACTTTGATACTAATGAAAACATCTAATGCTCAAATAGAGATAACAAGTACTTATTCCTCCTGTCGGAGAATGTATCCCTTTCTCCTTTAAGCTAGATTTCAGGAATACAAATAATACGGCTGAATACGAGGCTTTATTACTATGACTAGAAGAAGTGAAGCTAAGAGGGATTAAGAAACTAGTTGCAAAGGGGGATGTTGAACTGATAGTGAAGTAGGTAAAGGGATAGTTCTTAGTCAAGATTAGAAAACTAAAGCACTATAGGAATTTAGTGTGGGAAGAACTTGCTTCCTTTGATTCCTTTTCCATAGAGTTCATACCCTGAAGTATAAACACTAAAGTGGACTCCTTGGTAGTTTTGGCCTCATTATTGTTACCTCATCTAGATTTCAAACTATTGAAGTATCAAATAGAAATGATCTATAGGATGAGGGTACCAGATAATGTAGAACATTGGCAGGTGTTTGACAATGATTCTCAGCTCAAAGATTTCTTGGGGTGTGTTGCAAATTTTGCTGATGTATATCTTTAAGGATCTAGTAATGAGAGCAAGGAGGTCTGTGAAGGTTCAAAAAGAAATGATGGAATCATTCAACTCAAGGGAAACAAGATTCCCAAGGGACTGGTTTCTCTAGAACATCTCTTTCGCAAAAGAGATGATAGCACAATTAGGGAAAAGGTATCCCATACACATATTTCCAAATAGTATGATAAAATCAATACATGAGATGATGGTAATTATAAATGGATTTCAAAAGATAAGACATGCTCTCAATAGGAAAAGGATGACCAAAAAAATCTTCTTACAGAGCATAGAGATGGTTTTGCTTGGGGATATGAAATCTTAACAATTTCATAGGCGGTTAGTTCAAACACCACATCCCTTTGAAATCAAGTGCCACCTCTTTTCACCAGAAGCTAAGGAATTATAATCCAAAGGTATCTAAGGTGATATTGAAAGAAGTAGATAAAATTATACAAGCCAGAATCATATACCCAATACACCATGCAACCTAGATTGCTAATATAGTCCTTGTGAGGAAGAAGAATGGTGAAATTAGAATATGTGTTGATTTCTAGAATTTGAATCAAGCTAGTCTGAAGGATAATTATTTGCTGCCAGTAATGGAACATGTTCTCTAGGTCATCATAGGAGTAGAAGTAATGTCGATGTTAAATAGATACTTTGATTATAATCAAATTAGTGTGGCTGAGGAGGATCAACATAAAACAACATTTATAACTCCTTGGAGTACTTATGCATACAACTGGATGTTGTTCAGATTAATTAATGTTGGTCCCACTTTCTAGAGAGTGATGAACTCTTCTTCTGAGGATCTTTGCAATAAAATTATTTTAGTTTACCTAGATGACCTCATTGTCTATTCAAAAAGGAGGAGGATTTATTTAAGGGATATCGAGATAGTGTTACAAAGGTGTAGAAGTCATGGTATATCCTTAAATCCTAAAAAGTCAATTTTCTTTGTTGAGGAAGGTAAATTGTTAGGGCATATTGTTTTGAAAGAAGGCTTCAAAATCAATCCTGAAAGGGTCAAGGCAATTCAATATCTTAACTTACCTTCTAGCAGGAGCAGCCTAAAATCTTTCTTCGGCCAGGTGAACTTTTTGCAGGCTTTTATTCCAGAGTTTTCGGAGACTGTCAAACATATGGTAGACATGTTGAGTGAGAAGGTCCATTTAAAATGGAATGAAGAGGGAAAAAGAGCTTTCAATGACATTAAGGTGGCAATATCCCAGGCACTTGTGTTGACAAGCCCAAATTTTAAGAAAAACTTCATTATTTATTGTTATGCTTTGGAGCATACTTTGTCTAGCATTTTGACATAAAAGGATGAAAAAGGGTAGGAGGCACCTATTCATTTTATGAGCATGTCCTTGAAGAAACATAAACTCAAATACACTCAAATAGAGAAACACACCTTTTCCTTAGTAAAGGCTATGAAGCAATTTAGGTACTACATACTACAGTCTCATTGTATAGTCTATGTCCCAGAAAATGTGGTAACAATAATCCTGACTCAAAAGGAAATAGGCATGAATAATAGGGTAGTATGGATAGCTAAAATCCAGGAATATGATCTGACTATTAAGCCAACAAATTTGGGGAGAGGATAGGGTTTGTGTAAATTAATAGCATAAAATGGAATGTCATTGAAAGAAGAAGGAAATGAAGTTCCCATGGCCTTATTGGTCAGCCTGATAGATCCTCAGTTCTCAGATATGACATACTTCCTCACTCATGGAGAATGTCCTAGACATTTGAACCCTAGAGAATGGTGTAATTTTAAGTTGAAAGTGTCCAAGTATGTAATTTCTCAGGATGTATTATATATAAGGGGTGTTGAAGGAACTTTTCTCAGATGTGTAGATGCTAGAAAACAAAAGGAGCTAATGAAAGCTTTCCATGATGAAGCCTACACAGGGCATTTCTCCTCCACCGTTATGAAATTCAAGATTCTCTAGAATCATTTCTATTGGCTAGGAATGTTCAAAGATGCATATCACTATGTCAGGAATTGTGAAAAATATCAATTGTTCATGGAACACCCATAACTTGCAGCTTGTCACCTCAAGTCGATGATCATAGATGAACCCTTTAGACAGTAGGGAATATATTTTTTAGAACCTCTAAATCCTTCATCTAGTGCAAAACATATTTACATTTTAACCACCACTTATTATTTCACCAAATGAGTGGAAGTGGTTCCTACCAAAAAGGAAAATTCTCACGTTGTATGTGAATTTATTTTAAATTATATTTTTTTCATATTTGGGATACCAGTCAAAATAGTGGCAGACAATGCTACATATTTTTCTTCAGAAGAGATATCAGTATTTTGTTATGAACATGGTATATGTTGGAGATTTTCCAGCAAGCCAGTGCTGACTGTATGTTTGTCATTGATGACAACATATGGTAAGAAACATGCATTTTAGTTCTATGGAGAGAGCCTGGAGAATATGTTGTATGGATATGTTATCAGCATGATATCATAGATGCAAAGGTTGATTCTAAGTACAAATAATTGTGTAGTTGTTTGTAATAGTAGTGTTCCTGACAGTGTTACAAGTAGAGTTTTGTATATGATTCTCAGTATGGTTACATTGGAGCCTTGTGCATTTACATTTTTGTTGTAGACATGTTTAACAAAATATGTCCATGGATGCAAGGTTATTTGTGTAGTACAAGTTGAGTTATGATGTTTCTATTAGCTAGTTACAATTTCTAGAGTTTATCTGGTGGAGCCAACAGTGTTTATATTATTTTAGCAATTGCACATATCATTTTGATATGCATGTTTTTTTTCATGTTTTGTGATGAGGTAATAATTTTTAGTTAAGAGTGCATAACGCATTTCAGCTTGATAATAAAGTTTCAATTAATTTGGTGGAGCCAACTAGGTGAAGCAACGCGTTTACTTATATTAGGTTGCGCGGTCCCTTTTTGTGTTGTGTGCTTGGTTTAGCCATTGGAGATGTTGTTGAAGAGTTATATTGTTTCTCTATTATGATTTAAAGAAGGTTCTAATAGGCCTACTTGATTATATCATTTGGAGAAGGATACTTATAGCCAGTCAGTTGTGATCACTAAGTGTGATTGAGAGAGCAAAGCAGAAGATGTGAATATATTGAGACAGTATAGTTGATTCAATCATCAATTGAAGATCTATGTGAAGAAGTAGAGAGTATATGCTATTTATTGGAACTAATCAAGACAATAGGTCTATTTCCTAGTTCACAAAGATCCAGATTTAGTGTGTATCTATTGTACAGAAGCTTGCAACCTTCACCATTTGAGCAGTGTGCTCTCAGACAATGTGTCCTCACCTTTAACAAGGTTATTTGTAAAAGACTCCTAATAGGGTCTGACCCTTGACCAAGTCACTCTACTTCATACATTGTAAAGATAAACTCCTAACAATGTTGAAAGATCTTCTAACAAGGATCATTATACTCTGGTGTAGTTTATAGTGGGTGCTAATTCCAACCGGACCTTTTACCTATTTGGGTTTCCTCGTAACCAAAATTTTTGTGTTGTGTTAAGTGTTATCTTATTGTGTATGTGCTTAATGTCATTCTGTACTTAATTGGATAAATAATTTAATCTTGTAGATAACTAATTCACCCCCCTATAAGTTATCTCTTGGGACTATTCTTAACAATTGGTATCAGAGCCAAGTGCCTCAGAGAGAAATTTTAATAGCTTGAGGTTGATCAGATGGCATTCTTTAGAAAATAATGTCCTAAGTTTGATGGAGAGAATTATCTAGACTGGAAGAACAAAATGACAACACACTTGTAGTGCATTGGTTTTGAGATTTTTGAAGTAGCTACTCAAGATGTTCAGGTTCCCTCTCTAAAAGACCTTGCAAAAGATGATACAAATATTAAGATTAAGGAAATGTTCACTCAAAATGTAATTTCCAAAGAAGCCCTTATCAGTGCCTTATTTGACAGTGAGTTTTCAGAGATCAAGAAAGTAGATAAATCCTACAAAATATGGAAGTATCTAGAAGACATGTTTGAAGGAGATATCCAAGCAAAGAATGCACGTAGAAAGACATGGAAGAAAAGATTTAATACTTTGGAGATGCTACCTAAAGAAAACATCTGAGCCTACAATCAAAGGATTAATGAAGTAGTTGTAGGAATCATGAACAATGGTGGAGTAATTTTGGAAGAAGACATAATGGATAAGTTGATGACTACTCTGACAATAGAATATGAGAACAAGATAAACATCCTAGATGTGACTATGCAATTTTCAAAAGAATTCAAAAGAGAGACCTTAATGAGAAAGATTTCAGCATTCGAGATATCAAGTTTGAAGACAGAGCCTAAAAGTGAAACAACTTTCAAAGCCTCAGTCCATGGTAAGAAATCCTTGAACAATTCTGGTAACTTTGATAATGAAGATGAGGATAAAGAACTAGATGATTTCATTGCTATGATTGCTAAGAAAGAAAGAAAAGGAAAAGGAAAATATGAAGTTTAGTTACCATTTAAATTCTTTTCATGTAACAAGATTGGTCATTTTGCATCTAAGTCTCCTACAAGAGTCAAGATGTTCAAAACTAATTTCAAGCCTAAGTATAAAAAATAATGTTACTATGTTGGAGATGGAGTATCAGATGAAGATTTAGTGGAAGATGAAATTGGATTTATTGCAATTAAAGACATGGAAAAAATATTTGATGAAATGGATATTGAAGAAGAAAAGAAAGAACAAGAGTTGTCATTAATTTCACAAGTAGACATCAAAATAGACTGGATCATTGACAACGGATGTTCACATCACATGACATGAGACAAAGATAGTTTTGTACATCTAGATAAGTACAAAGGTGGCATGGTTAGATTTGGAGACAACACTCCTAAACCTATCATTGGTAGTCAAGCTATCACCTTGGATGGAAAGAATAACACTGATGACATTCTATATTTTGATGGTTTACATCATAACTTACTAAGTGTTGGACAGTTTCTTGACAAAGGATATTAGTTGGAATTCAAAGATAATAAGTGCATCATTAATAACAAAGGAGTGATTATTGCATCAGATTCAAAGACAAAAGGTAATGTTTTTCAACTTAATTCTGAAGTAATTTTTTTTGTTACTAAAGTAGATGATAGTTGGTTATGGCACAAAAGACTATGTCACATCAATTTTGACAATATAGTAAAGATAAGCAATGTAAAGGCAGTAAGAGATCTCCCTAGTATTGAAAAACTAGTTGATACAATATACAGGGAATGTGTGATGGGAAAATATGTAAGGAATTCATTCAGAAGCAAGCATAATTCGGTAGAGAACAAATTGGCTCTAGTGCATATAGACTTATGTGGACCAACTCAAACAAGATCATACTATGGTGAAAGGTACTTTTTTTTTTTTTTGATGATTATTCTAAAATGTTGTGGGTTGTGTTCTCAAGAGATAAATCTGAAGAATTTGAAAAGTTCAAGATATTCAAAGCTAAAGTTGAAAATGAGTCTAGATTAAAGATAAAATGTCTGAGATCATATAGAGGAGGAGAATTCACCTCTAAAAAATCTTATGAGTATTGCAAAGAACATGGGATAAGAGACAACTAAGTGCACCTAGAACCCCTTAGAAAAATGGAATTTTAGAAAGAAGAAATAGGATCATACTTGACACAGCGCGCACTATCATGATTGAAGGAAAAGTTGTGCACACCTATTGGAGAGATGCAGTCTATACTATCAACAAAATTCAATTAAGGCTAGGTGCAAACAAGACACCTTATGAGCTATGGTTTGGAAATGTACCTATGGTAAAATACTTCAAAATATTTGGAAGCAAGTGTTACATCAAGAGAGATGAAGTTATTGGCAAGTTTGATGCAAGAAGCGATGAAGGTATTTTTCTTGGTTACTCTACTAAAAGAAAAGCTTATACATGTTTTAACTTAATATTGAAGAAGATCATTGAAAGTGCTATGTAAAGATTGATGAAAATTTTATGATTCAAGAGAGATATCATGATTATGCACCTATGATTGAAGAAGAACCTAGTCCTATCATGATTATGCACCTATAATAGAGAATGTAGAACTTCATGTGTATACAAATGCAGATTGGGTAGGTTGCGTTGATGATAGAAAGAGCACCTTGGGAGGAGCAATATTTCTTGGAGATAGACTAGTTACTTGGACAAGCAAGAAGGAGAATTATATTTCTTAGTCCACAACATAAGAAGAGTATGTAGTAGCAACATTAAATTGTTCTACAATTGTGTGGATCAAGAAGATGATAAAGGATTTTGGAATGTACATTGATTATCCTATTTTTATTCATTGTGACAACACTAGAACTATCAATATGTCAAAGAACCCTATGATGCATGCAAAGAAAAAACACATTGAGATAAAATATCACTTCCTAAGAGAGAAAGTTGCTAAGAAAGAAGTAAAATTAGATTCTGTGAATACAAAAGAATAGTTAGAAGACATTTTCACGAAGCCTTTACCGAAGGATACATTTTAGTATCTCAAGGAGAAGATGGGAGTAATTCCTTTCCCTAGATCTAATTAGAGTTATAGTAGTGCATCAGTCCTTAGTGACTAATGAATGGTCGACTACTCTACTTCAGGAGTAGTACCTATGCTTATTTGTATTGGTTCCCTTTTCCATTGATGTCAAAGGGGGAGCATATAGTCATGAAAAAAAAATAGTTGATCTATTCCAAGGAGGAGTATGAAGTAAGGGGTACGATATAGTATGAAGATGTAGTAGCAGCAGATATTCTGAGCATTCAACAGTAGATGGAGAAATCATTTTTGAGGGAATTTTATTGAGGAAATGGATAATGTTATAAAATAATTATACATTTGGATTGGTGGTGTTTTTTATTCCATATGTTGCCATCAATACCAAAGGGGGATATTGTTGGAGATTTGCTAACAAGCCAATGTTGACTGTATGTTTGTCATTGATGACAACATATGGTAAGAAATGTGTGTTGTAGTTCTATGCATAGAGCCTTGAGAATATGTTGTATGGATATTTTATCAACATGATATCATAGATGCAAAGGTTGACTCTGAGTACAGACAGTTATGTAGTTATTTGTAACATTAGTGTTCCTGACAATGTTACAAGAAAAGTTTTGTATGTGATTCTCAGTATGGTTATGTTGGAGCCTTGCACATTTACATTTGTGTTGTAGACATTTTTATAAAGCTATGTCCATGGACGCAGAGGTATTTGTCTAGTACAAGTTGAGTTATGATGTTTTTATTAGCTAGTTACAGTTTTTGGAGTTTATCTAGTGGAACTGATAGTGTTTATATTATTTCAATAGTTGTGCCTATCATTTTGATATGCATGTTTGTTTTCATGTTTTGTGATGAGTTAAGAATGTTTGGTTAAGATCTCATAATGTATTTCAGCTTGAGAATAAAGGTTTAGTTAATTTGGTGGAGCCGACTATGTGAAGTGTCGTGTTTACTTATATTAGGTTGCATGGTCCCTTTTTGTATAGCGTGCTTGGTTTAGCCATTGGAGATGTTGTTGAAGAGTTATATTGTTTCTCTATTATGATTTCAAGAAGGTTCTAACATGCCAACTTGATTATATCATTTGGAGAAGGATACTTATAGCCAGTCAATTGTGATCGCTAAGTGTGATTGAGAGAGCACAAAAGAAGATGTAAATATACTGAGATAGTATAGTTGATTCAATAATCAATTGAAGATCTCTATGAAGAAGCAGAGAGTATATGTTATTCATTAGAACTGATCAAGACAATGATTCTATTTCCTAATTCACCAAGATCTAGATATAGTGTGTATCTATTGTGTAGAAGGTTGCAACCTTCAACATTTGAGCAGTGTGCTCCCGGAGTGTGTGTCCTCACCTTTAACAAGGTTATTTGTAAAAGACTCCTAATAGGGTCTGACCATTGACCAGGTCATTGTACTTCATTCATTGTAAAGATCAACTCTTAAAATTGTTGAAAAATCTTCTAACAAGGATCATTATACTCTAGTGTAGTTTATAGTGGGTGCTAATTCCCACCAGGGTTTTTACCTATTTGGGTTTCCCCGTAACCAAAATTGTTGTTTTGTGTTAAGTGTTATCTTATTGCATATGTGCTTAATGTCATTCTATACTTAATTGGATAAAGAATTGAATCTTGTAGATAACTGATTCACCCCGCCTCCCCCCCTCTCAATTATCTCTTGGGACTATTCCTAATACTATATCCATATCCCACTCATCAGATTACTTCTCATAGGGGAATGGTTAGGTGGAGTCCAGCAATAAGAACCTTGTTGCTATAATTCAAAAATTATTGGGTGATAATCCTCGTGATTGGCACAAAAAGTTTCATGAAGCGTTATGGACCGATAGAACCACTTTGAAGAGGGATATTGGCATGGCACCTTTTGAACTAGTCTATGGGGTTGGAGCTCATGTGTTACTATCCGTAGAACTTTCTATGGCCAAGATTCAATTTTTTATTGAAGAGTAGAATTTTCAAATTTACCTAGAGAAATGCATCATGTACTTGAATAAGTTAGAAGAAGAAAGGGATGACTTAGTGGATCACATTACAGAGCATCAACTGAAAGTCAAAAATTTTTTTGACATGTGAGCTCATACTCGTAAGCTCATGGAAGGTGATGAAGTTCTATTATGGGATAAAAGAGGGGTGCTTAAAGGATCTCATGGAAAGTTTGAATATTTATGGAAAGGCCTATTCATTATTTCAGAGGCAATTAGGTTAAATAATTTTCTCTTGTCCTAACCTAATGGTATAAATATTCCCTTCACTTACAATGGGTAGGATCTCAAATTGTTCAAGCTTTGATGTTGTTCTTAGTCTCTCTTCTTGTATATAATAGGTAGTTTTACTTGATTTCCCTTTTTGGTGTGCTCGTGTGTGTAGTTTCTTTCCCTTATTTAGTTTTTCTTTGTGAAATCAGTATTTCAGAGTTCTCTACATATTTGGCAACATGTAGTCCCCAGACAGAGTCGATGTTAGGGTCTTTTAGAGTCACCATGTAAAAAGTATCTTTGACCCTTCAATTATAAAATCCTTGTCCGATATTCTCCCCTCTAAATTTTGCGTCAGCAACTTTCCAATGTCGGCCTATCTAACCATCACAACCTTCAAGCTTGTCTTCTTCAAAGTTGGTGACCTTCGGTCAAGTGTCATTTTTATTTAATCATTCATGAACCACTTTGAACCCCTTTGAACTCTGTTTCAAAGAAGTTCAAAGAAGTTCAATCAAAAGATTTTTATTTAACGTTGGTGATTGCAGGTGGGACCCAGATCTACATCATCATGTAGTACTGAACCACTTTAAACCTCTTCAAACCCTAGTTCAAATTAGTTCAAAGGATTTCAAAAGGAATAGTGGCAAATCCAAGGAATGATGTGATAGTTGATAAGGTGTATAGCGCAAGCTGTCAGTGAAGTAATTATTTGGATTATGGCACTGTCAACTTTGAAAAGATGGAAACCGCGGGGGAAATCTAGATTTGTAATTTGAATTATTGTGAATCTTACCTTAAGCATGAGCAGAGTGATGGCATTAAAATAAAATTAATGATGTTTTGAATGGTTACAAAATATAGCAGCAATCCTATGTCACATCAACATTTTCACTTCACTCTAAATCCATCCCATCATTAACGCTTCCCAATCCAAAAATCTACAGTATGAGAACTTGTTATAAGTATGTTGTTTAGATATTTTCTTTCCATTGTGAAAAGGTGGAGTCTCGACTATGAAAGAAATAAGTTGTTTTTCTTGAGTTGATAGAATGCAGGTATTTGTTGAAAAGCCTTCTTTGTGTTTCCTATTTTTTGCATGGTAGTGTGATTCCAAAGGGGTTGATGTTCTATGTTTTCTTTTGGAAGAGAAAAATGAAGTCTAGTATACATTTCTTCAAAAATCCTAAAAACCTAGAATCTCCTACTCTGGTGATTATGGACATTGATTTGTTAGGAGTTGAATTAGAGAAAATGGTTGGCAATTTGATAGAATCTGTAGAAAAAGATTATAGTTTAGAATTCTTGTCTAGTGGATTGCTTGAAGCCATGATTTTTCCCCTAACTATAGTGAGCCTTGAATTATTCCAACAGTGCATAAACCATTATGATGTCAAATCTAAATGTGTATTGACTAATGGAGGTCAAACCCTTTTGTCTATAACTAGAGAGACCATAATGTTTGTTTTCAAGATACCTAAGGAATCTTTTGCTAGTTTTACTCCCACTCAGTCGCTTGCCCAATTTCAAGAAAAAAGTGACAAAAATTGTAGTAATATGGCCTGAAAATGGACTAAGACATTTTATAACGGAGGTGAATAGGATAAAATATGGATGGGGTCCTAGAACAATGGTTTACACATGAAAGAGACCCCAAAACCAATATTTTACACTTACATTTGAATTGTATTGATATGGAAAGTAAATATAAATGACTAATGTTGAAATGAAGAGATAAAGGTACTTACCTCCAAAAAAGAACCTGTTGAAAACCCTATCAAACAGTCTCAAAAACTGTTGATTTTGGTGATTCTTAAACTGAAACTGCAAGATCTACAAAACCCAAAAATATTTTCCAATTCTAAGGGAGGTCATCTTTGACCCTCATAAAGGGTCAAAGGCTACATTTTTATTCTGAAGGTCAATTCTGACTTTGTTCACAGATCTCAGAAGTTTAGCGAAAAGGGTATCCAAATATGCTCTTAGATCCAAAATCCCACACTTGTACCTGCAAGAAAAATGGTTTTTGTTGTTTGTTTGGGGGGGGGGGGGTGGGGGTTTTCCCTAGTCAAACCCCAGTTTGGAATCAACCTTAATATTGAAATGGAAATGGAGAATGGTAGCAAGTAGTAGAATTAGATCTAACAATGAAGCTATGTCATTCAATAAATATGCAATTGTATTTGAAATGTAATCAAGTATGTTGATATGAAAGCTTAAACATAACAATGGCAAATGTAAATCAAACCTCCATGATTGTATGCTTGGAATCCACCTTGAGGAAAGAATGAAATGGATCTTGAAGATGAAAAAAAGGATCTTGAAGGAAGATCACACCATCATGATGGCTAGATCTAGCGTTTGAATGATGAATCTTTAATGCTTGAACCAAATCCCTTCAATGGCTTGAATGCTTGAATCCTTGATCTTCAATGGAGAAATTGGATGGAGAAGAGGACTTGAATGCTTCCTTGAAAATGCTTGATGAAATTCTTTCTTCATCGCCTTGAGAGCTTGAGAGAGCTTGAGCATGAAAAACTTGATCGAGAAAATGAGAGAGGAAGGCCTCCTTTTATAGTGAACTAGGGCACAATCCTTTAGAGGGGCCGCCTTGGAGAATTAAATCCTAATTAGGTCCTAACCTTTAGAAAATATACCTAGATTAAATGCAATTTAAGGATTTACCATTCCAAAACCCGAAATGGTCAATCCAGAGGCGGGAAAACAAACATCCCCGAAACCTAACACCCAAAATTCAAGGAAAATTGAAATTTGAACAAGGGGGTCAAAATCAAGGTTTTCATTGACCAGGTCAAGATTGAGGTTGTAATTGACCAGGTCAAGATCAAGGTTGTAACTGACCAAGTCAGGATCAAGGTTGTAACTGACCAGGTCAGGATTGAGGTTGTAACTGACTAGGTTAGGATCGAGGTTGTAACTGATCAGGTTAGGATTGAGGTTGTAACTGACCAGGTCAGGATCCTAGCCCAGAATGCTAGGAAATGTAGATTAAAGTGAAAATCAGGGATAGAATGAGGAGAACAAGTATGATCCAAGCAAAGAGCTAATTCAAGGTGCTTGGCATGACCCAGACCACTCACTCGGAGGGCTAAATGCTCTTAACATGGAAGTGCTTCCATTTTAAGATGATACAAGAAGTTCCAGGTTTCCCAAGATTCTAACCAAAGATCATATGAAACCTCATGTTCATGATATAATGGTTCTGTTACATAGAGTGAAAGGTTCAGAATAAGTACTTCTTTTTGAAGATTGGATGTATCATTTTATAGAGATAGTTTTGGGGGGAAAGCAAAATCTTGACTGGGCCGAGATAATTGTTGATTCATTAAGGGATCAACTTAAATAAGTGCAAGCAATAAGGAGAGAGTTTTACATGTCCTTGTATTTAATCTATTGCCTTGCATGTACTCAAAACATTGGAGCCATTCCCCATGAACCCTAGAATTAACACTTGAACATTTTCAAATATTTCCCTTTGCTGAGAAGACATAGAGTCATTGAGGACTATAGGAGGGTTCATGATGTTTTCCTTAGAAAATTGTGTCATCAACTAGTAGAGACTCCAAAATAGAGGATCTCTCTAGAAGCTTAGAAATTGGTTCAGACCTATAGAAGCTTCTACATCGAGTTCCCATAGTTCACTTACATCAGAATAGGAGGATTTGATGAAGAACCTCTCAAATTACCAAAGTTTTCCTTTGACTACTTTGCTTTAGCAGAAATTTTTAGACAAATGTTTACTATGGTTAAAAAATTCCTCCTAGAAGAGAAGTGGGCTTCCATGTTCCCAATGAAGTTCAGAGCCATGGTCTGCAAAAATATGATTGATGCCTCAATAATAGGTAGTAGTTTGGTGAGTTTTCATATGCAATTTTATGACCCAAGCAGAGGTTTTGATAATAAGGGTTTTGCAAGACAAGTCCTCAGCTTGAGTAATCATCTATCACCAAACACACATATCAAATATTTATGGGAAGACCTTGAAGATGAAGAAGCAGTCAGAAAAAGGGATCATTCTAGGTTGTTAATCCCTCAAATTAAAACCTTGCAATTAAAGTTTGATATAGATGGCATAAAGAAGATGCTTATGAGGTTATAGAACCAGGTTATGATGTTTCAAATGCTGAAGGTTTCCCTGAGATAGACTAAACAAGAGGAGAAGAAGACAATATAAAGTTAAGAGCTAGGTTCATTTTCAAAGTTATAGAGGACTGGCTGAAAAGAAAAAGATAGAGAAAGGAAAAGAGAACACCCCTTGAAAAACATAATGCAGATCTCATCTTAGTTGAAGTGTTGCATGATTCATCTAATACATCTCTTTTGGTCACTAATGCAGGTAAGATCTCTTCTACCAAAAAGAAAGCAATTCCAAGTGGACACCCTACCGCACCTCGAATAAGGTCGAGGGCTAGGTCTGAAATCCATGCCTAGATGGCCTCTCACAATTCTATTTTCATTGACATTTATATCAATGATGAAGATATATCTTTCTCACCTAAACATCTTGAGAAAAATCAAGAAGTACCTATCGAAAACCATGAGGTTCAATAGGTTAATGTGACCCCCGCCAAGATGGCTGAAAGTAGGATGGTTTCTAGTTCAATTCCCCCATGGTTCACTAATTTAGTAAACAAAAAAAAGGAGCTTTAAGCTTATTTCTCCATCAGTTAAAGAAAAAATTACTAATTATGCTATCGGCACTCCAAAGGTGAAGAAAATGAAAAGAAATGAGAGGTTAACCATAGATCCCTCCATAGGAAAGGTGACTACCAAAATTGTAACTTTCAAACCTAAAGGATTTTAAGAACCTGAGGCAAAGGATTTTGAGGTTACAAAAATGGAGTTTGGTGTGCTAACCAGAGATTCAAGGGACCATCTATTCAAGTTCCTATCTGACCACATGCTTGGTCAATCTCAGAAAGATGGTAAATAAAAATGAGAGCTCAAATAGCTTGTAGTCACCATGGCCAAATTTATTAGTTCACTTAGTGATGTAGGTGCACTTCCATTGGCTCAATCTCTGCAAGATTTTGATCCAAACTCAATGCAAAGAAAGAAATTTCTAAAACAAATGCAACAAGGAAGAGTCTTAGCGGAGACAATGAAAACTAGGGTTGATGGTGTCATAGACAAGGGAAGCACATTTATCTAGGAATTCATGGCCACTTGTGTAGACAGAGAAGCATTTCTTGGGGAGATCCAAACCTTGATTCTAGGATGGGAATTAGAAGAAGAGAAGTGCACAACCATTATTTCTCGGGTTCAAGAAATAGAAACATAGGGGGAAACTCAGTTATTGTCAGAGAATCCAATGAAGTTGGTCGATCCTTGCATGTTATTCATCCTAAAATAGAACTTAGGAAGGAAGGGTTCTTTGTTCAAAGCCATGATTTCAAATGCACACACTATGGAGAAAGAAATTAAGGAGATGCATGCAAACTCACTAAAGGACATCAAGGTGGTGAATCCTTTAGGTATATTGTAGATTGATGAAGGAAAAAGGGATACACATGCCATGATCAAAAGTTTTGTGGATGATATGAGTGCACTCAAATAAAATGAAGAACCTACAGCCCATGATTTTACCAGAATAGAAAATGTGGAGTCCATGCTATTCCTAAATAGAGGCCAGTTTCCCAGACAGTTGCAAAGGATCTAGGAGCTTAAGTGGGAGAAGAATGCATGCTGAGTGAAGCTAATTGGACTAAAGGGTTTACATTCACATCCAACTCAAGAGTTGGTGAATACATTTAGGACCTAGAAACTAGTGTGAAGCACCACGTCGGATGACCAATAGCGAAGGATACACAATATCTTGTGTTTTTAAGCTTTTCTTGTTTGAGGGACATATGTCATTAAAAATATTGCTTTGTTTAAATTGATTTTTAATGGTTTAGTCTTGATGTTAATTCGATAGGCTATGTTTTCAGGGAGGCCTCTTGAATTGAAAACTATATATGCTAGAGCATAAAATGATCGAAGGGTTAGAATCTTTAGAATAGACTTAGTTTTAGAAGCTTTTCTCAATACTATTTTGGGTTTTTGTTGTGAATGGAATTAGATAGGAAGATACAGTAATCTGTATTGGTTTTAGAATTTTCTCTGATCAGGAAAAAATATTTTAATACAAAGGTTGGTTTAAATCTTTGAATCTGAACTTATGGTTTATTAATTATTTTTTGAATTAGTATATCTCTTGCTCTATATGGTTTGTTGATGCACTGAGATTATCAATCTTTCCAAATAATTCTTGTCTTTAGTTTTTATGAAAGTTAATTTTTGGTAGTTAAAGGAATGATGCTTTTCCTTAAATCTTAATCTTCCATATTCATATATTGTGAAAATACCTCAATACCTAGGAGTATTTGAGTGATCCTTGCATACATTTCGGTTAAAATTACATGTGTTTGTATTTGTTTTAAAATTCTTTGAACATCTCAGACAGGGAGTTGTAACTCATAAAATTCAAAGGGAAGAAATTATTTCATGCTTACCCAACTATTGTTGAATTATTTTTCTTCAAAAAGGCATAGAGTTAGTATAAGTTTTATTTAAAGAAGAGACAAATTTGTTCATCAACACCTTTCTTTAGGTATTTCTTGCTTGATGTATTTTCAATTTGGGCTAGACCCATAGAAATGTTTGTGAACATACACTTGACACTATTGGATTATTGCAACAAACTTTATACCTCACAATTTCTTGTATCATGAAAGGTTGTTTTGTCCCTTGCTTTATTGTTTGAAGACTACTCTATGCATCACATTTTCTTTTAAAACTTGATCTTGAAATTCAAACATGCTATCAAAATTCAAATTCGTTGTCAAAACTAGAAATCGTTGGCTTAATATCACTTGTAGTGGTGAGAAATATCATATGACATTCTATAATATCATCTATCCTTAAGAGAAATACCATTTCTTAGTACTAGGGTCTATTGTTTGGCCTGTCATCAGAAAATCATATCATCCTAAAGTATCATCTTCTTTACTGTGAAAGTTTGTATGACTTATTATCCCTATCTAAGTATCATCTGGCTTACTCAGGTTTTTCTCCCAGTCACTTATCTGAGTTGGTTTTCTCTTAATTTTCTCTTAGTTATCTTAGGAAGCTTATACTTAACTACTTTTGGTATCTTGGTTCGAAAACAACATGTTAGGAATTGCCTTTAGCTAATGAAGATCACTTGTATCTTTTCACAACACTCTTGGCTAGTGAATAGTTCACTTTTCCACTCTTTTTGTATCTTTTCTTTTGGATTCTTACATCTTATCTTTTATTATTCACAAGTTTAGTACATAGGGAAATCTACTCATGACTTGGGAATCTTGTGATAAGTTATCATTTTTATGCTTTTTCACTTTGGATAAGTGGACATTTTTCTTACCTAGCCTAAAAATCAAGTCATACTAAGTAATCCTTATTAGCTTGTGAAAATATTCTTTCATGTTAGTTACAACTAGATATTAGACCCACCAAGGAAAGAAACCCAAGGCAAACTTTGATCAATCACTAAGAGGAGAACCTGAACCTTGGGGTTTTGTTCCCTTTATTAGAACTTCAAATAACTATATACTATCCTCTCCTAAGTTGGAAGATGGTGTTTCTTATGCTCTAACCATGGAAGAGAGAATTTGAAGGATTGAGGAATTTTTGAAATAATTGGGAGACAAACACTTTGGACAAGGAAATCAAGAACATTTGAACCAAAAATTTGATCATCATGGCTCTAGATATAGCTCATGACATGCATATAGACATAGCTCACGGCATGGATCTTGACATAATAGACATTTTTCACATAGGTCACAGATTGATGATTTAGATGCTAAGATAACTGAGAAAGAGTTCCTACAATTTTGACAAGATAAACATTTGTAAAGACTTGTGAAGATGAACTTGAATCAACATAAAGATAGATACTTCATGCACTTAGCCTCACAAGGAGTTAAGTTACCGCATAACTTCAATATTGACAACTTGATAAAAAAAGAGGAGCCATCTGAAATGGAAGTTGTGAATAAGAAAGTGGAAGAAATGATGAAACAAATGCTACACTTGAAGGAGGAGAAAGAACAACCAAAGACATCCTTTTCACTTGAAGCTATATGTTCATTTCCCTTTTAAAAAGATTTATATATGCCTCATTTTTCTTGAAAGGTTGAGTTTCCAAAATATGACAAGTATAATGGCAATGGAGATCATCATGACTATGTTAGAGAGTTTTGTGCACTAAGTATGGAATTCTTGCATGAACCCACTTATCTTATCAGACTCTTTCCTAGGAGTCTTAGTGGGAAAGCTATGGAGTGGTTCACTAAACTATCTCCTCCACTTAAGTCATTTGACTAGCTAGTATAGAGATTCATTCAACATTACTCTTACAACATTAAACATGTTGTCACCATGCTAGATATATGCAATCTCAAACAACATGTAAAGGGGAATCCTTTGTGGCTTTCCTTCAGAGATGGAGAAATCTTTATTCACGTTACCCTAGACAAATTCCTGAAATAGAGAAGATTGATATTTTTGTCAATAACCTTTTTCCTGAATTGAACTATACGCTTAGAATACAACTCTTTCCCACATTTGACACAATGATAGAAATTTCCCTATGAATTAAGGATGTTCTAATCAAGAAAGGTGAACTTAATTTGAACAAAGATAAATCTAACAACAACTACTACTACAACAATGGAAAATACAAGGGTAAATCACAATCATGGAACAAAAAAAAGCATGCAGTGAATGATTGTATAGTTGACACATCTACCAACAAGCCCAAGGAACCTATCTTCAATTTGACTAGTGGAATTCAAGCTACCAAAAAAAGAGAGGCTTTTAAATCTTATGATTCAAACAAGACCAACAATTCTAGTAGGGGAAAGCCATCATGGATGTCCAAACCTAAGCACACTTTTATACCCTTAGGAGACTCAATTGATGTGGTGTTGAAAAAATTAGTTGACAACAAGATCATCACATTACCCAATAATTCAAAACCCTGTGAATCTGAAGTGAAGCCTAAATGGTGGAACAATGACCATTATTGCAACCATCATAGGAACAAAGGTCATAAAAATGACAATTTCATGAGGCTTAAACACATCATTCAAGATCTTATTGATGATAAGAAAGTTGGTGTGGATGGACATGACTAATGCTGATCACAAGGTTTATACTGAACCCTTACCCAAGTATGAACAAGGAGAAGGATCTAAAATGAATAAGGAAGGTACTAAGATCAACTACACTAACACAAATAATGACAATGTTATAAACCCACTTGAACTAGCTTATGAGAGTGTAAATATGATTAAGGATAAAAGGAAAGGCTACGACTTAGTTGTTGATGAATCACCTCAGATTATTCTTAGGGGTCTTGGTTCTTCTTCCACATGATCATAATCCTTTGAATTTGAAACTAAGAAGACAAAACTCTAACATCCTATGATTATCCTCAAACAAGTCTAAATCCCAACTACACATACTGAGAACTTGAATGTTGTGACTCGAAGTAAATAAAAAATCATGCTTAATGGGCCCCGATCTTCCATGAAATCAATACCTAGACAGTCAAAAATCTCATCTTCTAAGAATACACATACATCATCCAAGTCAAACAATAGCCTAGTGGACCAATTTAAATGTACTCCTTCTCAAATATTTATACTTGATTTATTACAACTCTCTCCCGTTCATAAGGAGATCCTAGAGAAAAATTTACTCATGACAAATGTTCCTAGGGACATTGACATTGATTGATTCTAGACCATGGTTAACCATCTCACTAAACCTCATTATCTCTCCTTTTTCTAAGGAGAATGAAAATTCACTTAACCATCCACACAATCTTTCCTTACACATTGAGATCATAATCCATAAAACCCATGTCAAGAACATGCTGATAGATGGAGACATGGGGTTGAAAATTTGTACATATAAGTTGCTGCAATAGTTGGGTTTCTCTAAACATACCATTGATCCTAGGGGGAAGATCACAATTAAATCTTATGATGAAGAAGAAAGATCTTCTGAGGGTCTTATTTTTCTTCCTATTTGAGTAGGTCCAATTGAGAGAGATGTTATCTTCTAAGTTCTAGATCTACCTCTTGCATACAACATTTTTCTAGGAAGACCTTGGATACATGACATGCAAGAAGTGTTATCTACATATCACAAATGTATAAAATTTCCTTATAATGGCACTTATATTTATATTCCAAGGGATAATACTATGTCAGCCAACACTCTCACTGTTGAAACTTTTGTACCACATAATAGAGGAGTTGAAGAAACTAAAAGCACACTAGCTAAATGTGAAAAGAAAATGAAAATGTTGAATACTGGGATGGGGGAATATCGGTTGAACTCTATTACATCAATTCCTATTTCTCCTCGGTCTTATGGTAAACCTTCTTAGGATATGAGATTATATTCCTCTGCTATGACTATCTATGGAACTTTTATTCAATCCTCAATTCCTATGGAAGATGAAAATGAAGAAAAAGTTGTTAGGGAATGGATATACCATGGAGAAAATATTAAGATTTCTACATCTACTCCTAAAATTACCTGAGATAAGTATGGAAAAGCATATGAGTTTCTAGCTAAAATGGAATATTTAGGTCATGGTCCTTTGAGTGATGAGAAACATGCTTTTGTTGAACCACTGAGTCATACTATAGGATGTAAGTCTAAAGACAAAACCGGAGTGGGATTTTCTACATTTGATAATAAACCTTCTCTTAATGAAGAATCAAAAGACACAGAAAAGTGTGAAAAGGAAATTGAACCCCTTAACACTATCTCTCAAGAGGAAGAAGATTTTGTCCCCTCTACTTCTCTTCTTTGGGGAGAAGTTGATCAACATACTGATCACACCTATTAAGCTTCTAATTCTCATCATAATTGTGCTTTGGATACTAAAGATCCTAAGAAAGAATGCATTTCTAGAATGGTACATGGAATTAAAAGTAGTGACTCTAGGGAATATAAGTGGGATTCCCTCTCAGACACATCTATGGAGATAAGAATTTATGCCATTCAATTATTTTCTAATCAACTTGAGGTAGGAGATGAGTCACCCATAGGGTTTGATGAGTCAGATCTATGTATTGCTCATGTAGATCAAGTTGGAAATGCTAGGAGTCTTATCAATTTAGATATCTTTGAAGGGAACCTCATAAATTCTGAATTACTTGTTACCAAAAATTATTTCCATCACATTAATACATTGGAACCTTCCACTTCTATCCCTCTCATGTACCTTGACCTTATTGAATGGTCGGGACAAACAGCCTGAGATCTTAACATTTTAAGATGACTATGAATTTTCCTTCTACTCAAATGCTCTTGAGCCTATAGTCTCTTCCACCAGTGAACCAACAAAAAATATGACTGAGTTAGACATCAAGTATCTTAGTCACAAAATAAAAAGAAAAATAAAAAAGAATAAGTATTTTGATGGCCAAAACTACTTTGTGGCAGTGTCAAAGCTAAAAATAGTAAAAATAAAAGATGCATCCAAAGGTTAAAACCTCTCTAAGGTACCTATATATGAGATACTTGGTGGTCTACCCAGCTAATTTCAAGATATATCATTAGTTTTGATAGAACTGTAGACACATAAAATTGTCCATTCACACTAATGTTAATTTTTATTAATATTTTTTCTTAACATTATGGTTAATTTTATTAATTAACTATAATCGTTATATTCTTCTATTTATTTAATTAAATTTACTTTAATTAAATAAATTTATTTTCCCTTTGTATTTAAATTTTATTTAATTACTATAATATATTAAATTAAATTTAATATATTATTCCTCCATTTGCCTTTATAAAATAAATTTTATGTAATCCTCCACTAGCCTAAAGTTCTTCTAAACCATGATTAAATTAGATTTATTTTAATTTAATTCCTGTTCCCTTTTTTCTATGCTTACCTTTTTCTAATATTCTTTTAATCTTAATTAAAAGGTGGATTACATCTAATCATGTGCACAATTACCTTTTCCAAGGTAGCCACCTCTCCATTGTTTTTCTCCACCAATCATTTTTAAATTCCTCTTTCCCTCTAAAAGTGAAGTTTGACTTTTTGATCTTTTGTCACTTCACCTTTTTTAAATCCTACCTAACATTCTTTTGCCTCTTAATCCTAGTGACTCATTTTTTTTGTCTCTTCATCTTAGCCACTCCTCTTTTGCCTCTTAATCTTGGTCATCCATTATTTTGCCTCTTAATCTCCACCATCCAATCCTTTTCATTTTCTATAAAAGGAGGCCTCACTCCTCATTTTAGGTCTATGTTCTTTTTCTTCTTAATCTCTTAGCTCTTGCATCTTCTAGCATTCCTAATCATTCTATTTATTTTCTTCATTGCAATCTAATATTATTCTTAGTTTCTTAATATTTTTTCACTTATCATAGATCTTAATCTTGTTGCATTATCATTATCATAGTCTCAATTTTAATCGTCATCACTTGTGAAGCTTGGGGTAAGTTCCTCATACTTGCTCTCAACTCCTTCACCATCATCTAGCTTGCATTAGTTTTGAATTTTATTTGTGTTGGAAGAGCATACCCACAAATAATCTCAAAGAGAAAATCAAACAAGGCTTTGGGTTCCCTTGTTTTTAGCTCATCAGAGGTTTTAGTAAAGATTACTTATTTTGTTGCATTTGAAATGACTAACACCTAATGTGATTTTGTTTGGTGTTTTGGTGTTTTTAATTTGCAGTAAATAGGTCTATATTTTCATTGCATACAATAACCTACTCATCCAATCAACATTGGGATAGATGAAGTATGTCACATCGTACACTTAGCTCATTCTTTGTCAAAAGAAGAAAAAAAGAAATTCATGTAGATTTCCTCCTAGAAAAGAAGATAAATTTTTCTTGGACTTATTCAAATATGCTAGGCCTTGACACTAATCTTATCATGCATCACTTATCTATAGCTCTTGGTGTTAAACCTATGAAATAAAAGCTACGAAAAATGCATCCACATGTAGTGCTCCTTGTCAAAGTTGAACTAGAAAAGCTCCTTCAAGATGGATTCATAAGGGCTCTAGATTATGCTAAATGGATATCCAACATTATACCTGTGTCTAAATTAGGTAAATCCATATGGGTATGCACTGATTTCATGGATCTAAATAAAGCATGCCCTAAGGATGATTTTATACTCTCTAATATTGACATGATATTGGATATGATAGAGGGCTATGAGATGTATTATTTAATGGATGGATTCTTGGGATATAATCAGATCAGAATTGCTCCTGAAGATCAAGAGAAAATAGCTTTCACTTGTGCATGGGGAACTTTTTGTTGGAATTTTATTCCATTTGGGTTTTAAAATGTTGGAGCTACATATCAATGAGATATGACAATAATATTTCATGACATGGTGCATAAAACTATAGAAGATTATGTGGATGATACTCTGGCTAAGTCTCATAAGAGAAACACACATCTTGGAGATTTGGGGTAAATCCTAGATCACATAGAATAATTTAAGCTAAGAATAAATCCTAAAAAGTGTTCATTTGGGGTTACCTCTAGAAAAATACTTGGTTATATCATATCAGCTAAAGGAATTGAGGTGGACCTTGAAAAAGTTCAAGCTATCATGGATATTCTGATAATCTACCACTGATTGAATAACTTGATGAAATGAATGGACAAGTGAAAGACAATGATTAGAGATCACCAAGCTATTAAAGTGATATGTAACGTAATTAAATTAGTCAATATGTATTTTCATTTATGTCAACTAGTTTTGACTATACTTATTATGATAGTTAAAAATATTTGAAGAAGAAAAATGATAAAGGAAAGAGATGTCTACATGAAGAAGAGATGGATATGGAGATATGGCTAAGGTATACATTGGGTAACTTATTGATGAGTCTATGGCATCATTTTATTGACTTGATTATATTAAATGAATTTTTTATGTATTGAAGATCAGATCTAAACAAGTTAATGTGGTCAGTAATTGAAGATTTATGTATACACCGAGCTAGTGTAGTGTATACCGAGTATCAGTAATAGCCAAGTTAGTATTCACTGAAATATTTTTGTATTGACCAAGTGAGAGAAACAATTAAAGTTTATAACAGCTGACTGAATTGATGATCTGGAAAGTTTCTTATGATTCTGAGGTAAAAGATAAAGTTAGTTATGATGATCTAATGATTAAAAAAATTCAAGATTGATCAAATGCAGAAGGATGGAACGTGTTATAGATAGATCTGTTGAGCAAGCTTGAAGTAGCAAAATGAATGATGGAGATTAAGAGGAAAGATCTAATGGATGAGAAGAAAATGGTTTATAATGTCTATTTAAAGATACATGAGATTCATTATTGAGTCAAGAGCTTATTGAAGATTATAGGAGAAATTTGTTGAAAGAAAGTTTTTCATGCACCACTAATCAAGTTGGTTATAGACAGAACCAAGCAGAACTACATGCATTACTGAGCGTTAGAGTATTATTGACCAAGTTGAGTATGTTGAAGGATATGAAGGATTGAAGTGATTATTGATTAGAGAAGGTATTTTGAGCTTAGCGTAGATCTAAAAATCTGCAATCTTAGTTGTATCTAAATTAGATCACTATTGTATTAGTTTAACCATTGTTATAGCTAAATCTCTTAACAGAGTGGACTTAACAGTCTTATTTGTAAATGACATTCCATGAATGTTGATGGTTTTATTTTTGACCCCATAGTGAATGTTGGTCAAGAGTTAATAGTTAGTGATAAATCCTCTAACTAGGTCACACCTTACAGTGTGCATTGTAACCTTTAATAGGGTTGGCTCCTAGCCAATCTCACTTTAGAAGAGTGAAATATTTTGGGTTACTGGTCCCAGGTGTTTTTTCCCTTAGCAAGGTTTCCATGTTAAAATCCTTGTGTTATGTGTACTTGATGTGATTGGATTGTTGTTTTACTTTACACATTTCATATTTGGATTAATCAATAAACACAGTATTGAATTTACTGGTATTCAGTAAATGAATAGAAATTTATTGTTGCAAAGCTTACCGAGTTGATTATTTGTTTTAAAAAGTTTGATCATATACATATAGGAGTTTGGGACTATAGGATAATTGGATTTAACTGATTCACCCCCCCTCTTATTTATCTAACAATTGGTATCAGATCTTTTGTGCTTGAAAAGGAAGTTTGAAGGACTTGAGCTAAAGATCACAAGATGTATAAGAGAAAGGTGCCAAAGCTGAACAAAGATAACTTCACAACATGGAAAAGTAGAATGAAATTGCATATATCTGGAATCCATGAATCTGCACTATTCTACCTGACTAATGAGTATGTACAACCATCTATTGGACCTTTGACTATTGATCAACTAAGAGATAGACATGAACATAACATCACAATGATAGAGATTTCTCTCACCTTATTTGATGTAGAATTTGAAGATTTCAAAGAATTTACTTTAGAAAAAGAAATGTGGGACAAACTTACACTAGTCTATGGAGGAGATGTGAATGTGATGAGAGAAAGAGCTGAAAGCCTTAGAGGAAGGTTTGATGACATGAAAATGAAAGAAGGTGAAAATATTTCACAGTGTAATAACCGAATCAAGGAGGTTGTCAATTCTATCTAAGGAGCAAGAGGTGTTCTTGATGAAGACACTATTGTGAGTAAAATTATTAGAACCTTGCTTCCAGTTGATGCTATTAGAACCTCTACAATTCATGAAATGAGATCTGCACTGGGTAATGTTCTTACACTTGATAGTCTAATCGGTAAATTGACTAATTTTGAGCTGAATAACTAAGATAATAGTATTGTACCGAGTGTTGAGTTTTCATTTAAGTCATCTTTGAAAATTGGAAAATCAAGTAGTAAACATATGATAAGGAATGAAAGTGATAGTGACAGTGATGAAGATGGACTTGATGAACTTGAAGCACTTATGGCTCGGAGGCTATAGAAAGGTAAAGGAAGGTATAAAGTAAAATTACCTCTGGCATGTTTTAACTATAAAGAAATTGGTCATATTGTAGCTAGTTGTCCTAAGAGGAAAGATGATGACAAAGACAAAGACCAATCTGGTGAAAGAAAGTATGACAGAAGAGATAACCAAGATCGTAGAGGCAACCAACATTGTGATAGAAGAAACAACCAAGACTACAAAGACCAATTCAAGAAGGCATGTTACCTTATTGGAGATGATGATGATGACATTGACACTGAAAATAATGAAGACATTGAGGTGGTATTCATAGCTTTGAAAGAATATTTAGAAGAAGAAGAAGAAAGGTATGTAGAAACAACACTTATTTCTAAAGTTAGCAAGAATGATACATGGATTATTGATAGTGGTTGGACACATCATATGACTAGTGAGGAGGATAAATTTGAACACCTTGAATAATATAATGGAGGATCTGTTAAAATGCAAAATGGTACACCTTTTCAAGTAAAAGGAAAAGGATTTATAATGTTGAACAATAAGATCAAATGTGAAAATGCATATTGGGTGAAGGGACTTAACTATAACTTGTTAAGTGTATCATAGTTGAATAACTCAGGTCACTGAGTTGCATTTTGAAAGTAGGAAGGTGAAGATCTATGATGAAACAAGAAAGTTGGTCAGTATTGCTGAAAAATCTAAAGGTAATCTATTCTATCTTGACAATGCTGAAACTTTTTGTTTAATGGATAGAATTGAAGCTATGTGGTTATGGCATAAAGTTTTGTGTCATGTGAATTTTGACAACATGGTTAAGATCAATAAGAAAAGAAAAGTTAGAGGCTTACCGAGGTTATCTAAACCTGACCATGTCATGTGCAAACAATGTCAAATTGGAAAAAATTCAAAATCTAGTTTCAAGAGCAAGACCTAGTCATCTAAAGCTATTTTGGAGTTGGTTCATATCGACTTATGTGGTCCTATGAGAACTCAGAGTTATTATGGTGACATATACTTTATTCTATTTGTTTATGACCACTCTAGGATGATGAGAGTTATCTTTTTGAAAGAGAAATTTCAAGATTTCAAGATGTTTAAGTGGTATAAAGCTAAAGTAGAAAAGGAAATGGAAATTAGTTAAAATTATTAATATCTGAGAGAGGATGTGAGTTTATTTCTGATGAATTCACTAACTTTTGTAATGAGCATGGAATTAAAAGACAAGTTTTTGCACCAAGAACACCACAATAGAATGGAATTTCTGAAAGGAGAAATAGATCCATAGTTGATTGTGCTAGAAAACTGATGATTGAGAAAGATGTTGCACAAATGTACTGGAGAGAAGTTGTTAGCACTATTGTATAGTTGTAGGGAGTGTTAGGAATGGGAACACTAAGAGGGGGGGGGGTGAATCAGTGTTCACTATATTTAATCTTTTTCTCAACTCTTAAAACTTAACTTAAAAGCTTAAGTACTAAATATTAACATAAACAAGATACATAAACACAACACATAACACCAATATGATTATGGGGAAACCCAAATAGGTAAAAACCCGAGTGGGAATCGACACCCACTAAGAACTGCACTAGTGTCTTATGATCATTGTTAGAAGATCTTCAACCCTGTTAGGAGTTGTCTTTACAATGCTTTTAGTACAGTGACCTTGTCAAGGGTCAGACCTTGTTAGGAGTATTTACAATAACCCTATTAGGGGTGGGGACACACTATCCTAGAGCTCACTACTGAATAGGTGAAGGCTACAACCTTCTGATCTCAGATAAACACTATATCTATTGGATGAACTGGCACTATGACACTACTTGTCTGATCAGTTCCTTTGATGCACTGATGCTTTGACCTCTTGCAAAGATCTAATACATTCTTACTACTCTTCACATACCTCTTCTCTACTTATCTTGACTCTATATCAACTTCCATGCATATTACAAAGGGGGCATCTCATAATTATATGTGCTACCAAAATAATTAACTAGGTCAACCTATAACTGATTACATACAATGCTTCTAAGTGAATGTGAATTGGCTCAAGTGTGTTTACAAAAAAACATAATTACATGTCTACAACCTAATTACAATAGGTTCATAGCCTTTACAAAATAATAACATCATTGCTAATCAAATTACCAATAGTCGGCTGCATGCTCTATTCTATTCTGGCATTCACTAGTTGTACCTCTTCAACTGTCTGTATCTTTGTCATGCGGTCTCATCTGATCACACACTCTTAGACTTGGAATGAATACATACATACAATCTTAACTTCAAGGGTGCATACCATAACTCAGTAATACACATGTGCGTTGATGCTTTGAACTACTGGTGCTCTGCTAACTGTCCAGTCTTCTATACTTAGCCAAATTCTAATCTTCTGATGATGTGCGCTGACTCCAAAACACTATATGACTTTGTTTCCATAATGAAAACACTATATCTAGTAATATACAATATTATAGTCAACTTTCCAATAATCTCCCCCTTTTTCATTAATGGCAACAAAGGAATATGGAAAAGTTACTAGTTATACCCTTATACAAAAAACTCTTTAACATACTCTAACGTATATCTCCCTTATACTCTTTACTATATATGTTTTTCACATATATGTAAGAATCCATATTCTATACACTACTCCCCCTTTGAAATTATTGACAAAGGTGCTCCAAAAAATTATCTACAAGTACTTACAAGGAAAGTACATCCAGATAAGCAATCTGTAGCTTCTGGTTCTCTTGCTTCCAAAATGCAATCATTGCATTAACAATCTATAGATGGGTGCATAGTGCATATTTTAGCTTCTCCATCTTCTCCAAGTCTATACTTAGACCTTGATCATATGTCACTATGGTGGCATCGATCTCCTTGATGTTCTGATTTAGAATATCTAGAGAGGGCACAAGAGCATTCCTGAGCTGTGTTTGTCATGCCCTTATCTTGGACATATCTTTCTCAACTTTTTCAATCTTGTCTATCTATCCTTGGTATACATTATTACACATGTTGACATTGGTGGAGGGATCTTCCATAGATTTCCTTACTTTTTCTATCATTGCTTCTACCTCTTGGATCTTCTTAAAATGATCATGAGTCAGCTTATCTTGGTCCATACATTCTGCAATGATCTTCCTTCCTTTTGCATCAAACTCCTTCAAAGATGCTTGACCAATCTTTAGTGAACTTAGGTCAAGTGCAAAATTGCTAACCAAATCATTTAGCCTCTTTTTCCTATATTTATCTTCTGCAACTAGGGATGCAAATTTTTCCAAGATAGAAAAATTTGTCTTGAAGTTTAAAAGAATTGTGCTTACATCATCAACTGAATGGACCTTAGACACTTTCTTGTCTAAAGGTAACAAGTTGTTCAAGATTTTGAATGATTCAAAAAACAAAATATTCCTCATCACATGTTTTTCTTTTTCTTTTTCCATGGCTAGGACACTGATCTTCATCAGGTTTTCTTCTCCCCAAGAGTCCAAGCTAGTGGTGTCTAGTGTCAAAATTGACAACAATGATACAAAAGGTAATGGAGTGAAAGGATTTCTATCCATTACTTCTTGTTTTAATTTTATTGGCATCTAAACAGATGGATCATCTATTTGCTCAATTTCTTTCATTTCTTCTTCTCCTTTCTCCTTTTCTTCTTTTCCATATGTTATGTCCTCAATCAATACTTCTTGTTGATTGGGAGGAGTATCACCACATAGAGTCTCAACCTCTTGTGTTCTTACAAAGACTTCTTCAAACTTATCCAAATCCATGTCTATGGCTGCCATAGCAATTTCTACTTTATCAATAAAAATTGTATCATCTTTTTGAGTCTCTATCATGGGCGCAGACTTTTCTACCTCTGTAGGTGTTTCTACTATAGGCATTGAATCCTGAAGACCTATAAATGGTACACTAGTGGTCTCTAACTCCTTGGTTACCTTTGTGGGCTCTTGAGTTGTGGGCACAATAGGTGGGTACATGTGCCTATTCAAAAAAACTTTATTAAAGGCTTTCTTTGTCTCTTTGTCTATCAACTCAAAGTTTTTCTCCATTATGTGCAAAGTTCTCAACTTTGTTCTTAGGCGAGGCTTCACAAGATCTAGGAATAGTGTTTTCTCTTCTAAGGAACACACCAGTAGACTCTCATCTAGAATCTTTTTCCTTATCCTAAAATCTTCTTCAATAGCTTGTTTCTTCAAGGATTCTAAGATGTTCCAAACATTGTCCAGAATGACTATTTTCAATTCCAAGACTATCTTTTTGAACTTGATCATATGTTTTATGATCATGCCATGAAAATCTGATTTTTCAATTTTGCGCCTATCAATTCTTGACTTGCGTGTTTACTCAACAAGTTTTCTTAAATAATTACTTGCTAGAAGAATGATGCCTGTCCTTGAGAGGCATGATATTTCATGAATTAGGTCTCCTGTAATTTTTGCTGGTACTTCACCTATCTAGAATAGGTCATCATGAATTCTGCTAAGTAAAATATTTATCCATTCAGACTCATAAAACTCATATGTCGTAGCATATTCAACTATGGGATGGTTTTCCAATTGCGCAAACTCATCAAGCAAGGTTTTATCTAGTTTCATCATAGTTTCAATGTGTGCTCTAATTTTGTCAAGACCTACTAGTTCCTTCTTATAGTAAATATATGCATGTATGTCGTCAACATGCATAACACCCATAGGGGTTCGAGAGAATACTCCTTCTAAATCATCTATAGTATATTTGAAAGGGTGCCTCTTGAAAATGTATCTCTTCTTCTCTACAAAATCAAACACAATAGCAATAGCCATAACTTACTTGTATATCACTTTAGTAAGGTTTCCAAGAACTTATGAATTGTTGCCACGGATTAGGGCTTCTGCAATCAATCAAATATACTTCTTCACTGGTGAATCAAGCTCCAATCCATCACAATCAAATGCTAGGGATTATGTGTTATCCAATCACTCAAACTTTAATGCAATGAGTGATCTACAAGTCTCCAAGTATTTTAAAGTGAAAAATTCTACCATTAATGCTTGCCACGTAAGCCAGACTTTTACTAAAAATCTCCAACTTTCATTTTGCAATCAATTAGGTAGTGCATTCTTGCACATAGGTTCTACTAGTCTCCAAAAGGTTAAATCCAAAGGCACATACTCTGCAGGTGAGTATACCAGCCACGCAGGGGTCTAGAGCTAAATTAGCTCCCCCTATGACCGTAAGGGCCATTCATCTAGATGTAGATGGTGTGTCCACTACAGATGCATGCAATATATGCTCATCAACCTTATCCTTCTTTTCTTCTATCCAAATCATGCTCGCATCTTCTGAAGCTTTCACAAACTTGACTTCTCCTTCAGTATCCAACATTGATTCTTCTAGCTTTTTAGGGCTTTCTTGACTTTGTGTTCTTGATCTAAAAAACTTTGAGATGTTTCCAACCTTGTTACATGAGTGACAAATAATTGGAGGCCTTAAATTCCTCAGTGCATTGATATGAGTCACTATTTTACACTATCTAGTTGTGTGACCATTATAATTAGATATCTGAAATGTAATACTTTGAGAACTTCTTGTATTTGTTTGATTTTGATTTCTCTATTTATTTTGAGTCTTGTTCTTTTGACTTGTTTTACAATTCATAGCTCTATGACCAAATTTATTGCATGAATAACAGTAACCATTGAAAGGTGTTACCGCTTTACAATTCCTTGCTATATGTCCATGCATGTTACATGCATAACAGGTTCGGTCTACTAGCTTGCACTCATCCTTAGATAGTTCAATACTATTTTTAGTCTGAATTTTAGTCTCCTTAGCATCTGTGGTGTCTTTTGGTGCTTTCATTCTTGCTCGCATGTTGTCAATCTAATTTTTTGCTTCATTGAATCTAATACCTCTGGTATCTCCTTTAAGCTTTTGAGCATATAACTAAGATTCAATCAGATCCTTCCTTGTATGTAATTTATCAATGTGATTCTTTGCTTCTTTCAATTCAGATTCCAACTTTTCTTTTCTCTTTCTTAACTCCAAGATTTCCATGTTTTCTTGCCTCAATTCTTCATTCAGTTGAAGGTTCTCCTTGATCTGTTCATCATAAACTTCTTGATTTTTAGTTACCTTTTCATCCAGCTCTTCAATCTGATCTTTTAGAGATGTATTCTCTTCATTTAGATTTTTGACCATCTTCCCAAAATCACCTTTTGAACAATCTTTCAAATATTTTCTTAGTCTTTTGATGACTGCTTGAGAATCACTGACTTTTTCTTTTAGTTCTTCAATTTCTTTTTCAGATCTGTCAAGGTCTTCAAGAGAAGCTTCAAGATTCTTTTTTAGATGTTTCATTTCTCCCTTGTCCATGATCTCCTCAAGTGGTTAAACTTCTTTACTGAGGACCAAATCTCTAATACCAATTTTTAGGAATGGGAACATTGAGAGGGGGGGTGAATCAGTGTTCACTATATTTAATCTTTTTCTCAACTCTTAAAACTTAACTTAAATGCTTAAGTACTAAATATTAACATAAACAAGATACATAAACACAACACATAACACTAATGTGGTTATGGGGAAAGCCAAATAGGTGAAAACCCCAATGGGAATTGACACCCACTAAGAACTACACTAGTGTCTTATGATCCTTGTTAGAAGATCTTTAACCCTATTAGGAGTTGTCTTTACAATGCTTTTAGTACAATGACCTTGTCAAGGGTCAAACCCTATTAGGAGTCTTTTACAATAACCCTATTAGAGGTGGGGACACACTGTCCTAGAGCTCACTGCTCAAGAGGTGAAGGCTACAATCTTTTGATCTCAAATACACACTATATCTGCTGGATGAACTGGCACTGTGACACTACTTGTCTGATTAGTTCCTTTGATGTGTTGATGTTTTGACCTCTTGTAAAGCTCTAATACATTCTTACTACTCTTTTCATACCTCTTCTCTTCTTATCTTGAATCTATATCAACTTCCATGCATATTACAAAGGGTGCATCTCATATTTATATGTGCTACCAAAACAATTAACTAGGTCGGCCTATAACCAATTACATACAACGCTTCCAAGTGAATGTGAATTGGCTCAAGCATGTTTACAAAAAAACATAATTACATGTCTACAACCTAATTAAAATAGGTGCATAGCCTTTACAAAACAATAACATCATCACTAATCAAATTACTAACAGTCGGCTGCAGGCTCTGTTCTATTCTGGCATTCACTACTTGTATCTCTTCAACTATCTGTATCTTTGTCATACAGTCTCATCTGATCATGTGCTCTTAGAATTAGCATGAATAAATACACACAAGCTTAACTTCAAGGGAGCATACCATAACTTCATCATACGTACGTGCGCTGATGCTCTGAACTACTGGTGCTCTGCTAACTGTCTAGTCTACTATACTTAGCCAAATTATAATCTTCTGATGATGTGCATTGACTCCAAAACACTATATGAATTTTTTCCATAATGAAAACAAAAAATCTAGTCATATAAAATATTATAGTCAACTTTCCAACAATTTTTAGGAATGGGAATAGTGAGAGGTGGGGTGAATTAGTGTTCACTATTTTTAATCTTTGTCTTTTACTCTTAAAAATCAACTTGAATGCTTAAGTACTGAAATGAACATTAACATAAACAAGATACATGAACACAACACATAACACCATTATGGTTATGGGGAAACACCAATATGGTTACGGGGAAACCCAAATAGGTAAAAAACCCAGTGGGAATTGATACCCACTAATATTTTGTACTAGTGTATTGTGATTCTTGTTAGAAGATCTTCAACCCTGTTAGGAGTTGTCTTTCTATTGCTTTTAGTACAGTGACCTTGTCAAGGGTCAAACCTTGTTAGGATTCTTTTACAATAACCTTGTCAGGGGTGAGGACACACTATCCTAGAGCTCACTACTCAATTTTTGAAGGCTACAACCTTCTAATCTCAGATGCACACTATATTTGCTGGATGAACTAGTGTTGTGACACTGCTTGTCAGATCAATTCCTTTGATGCGCTAATGCTTTGACCTCTTGAAAATCTATAATAAATCTTAACTAATCTTTTCATACTTCTTCTCTACTTATCTAGACTCTATATCAACTTCCATGCATATTACAAAGGGTGCATCTCATATTTATATGTGCTACCAAAATAATTAACTAGGTTGGCCTATAACCGATTACATACAATGCTTCCAAATGAATTGTCTCAAGCATGTTTAAAAACAAAAATAATTACATTTATAAAACTTAATTACAATAGGTGCATAGCCTTTACAAAACAATAACATCATCACTAATCAAATTACCAACAGTCGGCTGCATGCTCTGTTCTGTTCTAGCATTCACTGGTTGTACCTCTTCAACTGTCTATATCTTTGTCATATGGTCTCATCTGATCATGTGCTCTTAGAATTAGCATGAATACACACATACAAGATTAAATTCAAGGGTGAATACCATAACTTGACCATATGTATGTGCACTGATGCTCTAAACTATTGGTGCTCTGCTAACTATCCAGTCTTCTATACTTAGCCAAATTTTGATCTTCTGATGATGTGCGCTGACTCCAAAAAACTATATGACTTTGTTGGCATAATGACAACACTAAATCTAGTCATATACAATAGTATAGTCAAATTTCCAATAATCTCCCCCCTTTTCATTGATGGCATCAAAGGAATATGACAAAGTTACTAACTCTACCCTTATACAAAAAACTCTTTAACATACTCTAACTTATATCTCCCTTATACTCTTTACTATATATCTTTTTCACATATATGTAAGACTCCATATTATATACACTACTCCCCCTTTGAAATTAATGACAAAGGTGCTCCAAAAATGTATTTACAAGTACTTACAAGGAAAGTACATTCAGATAAGCAATCTGTATGTTCTGGATCTATTGCTTCCAAAATGCAATTAGTGCATTAACAATCTGTAGATAGGCGCATAGTGCATATTTTAGCTTCTCCATCTTCTCAAAGTCTATACTTGGACCTTGATCATATGTCACCATGGTGGCATTGATCTCCTTGATGATCTGATTTATAATATCTAGAGAGGGCACAAGAGTATTCCTAAGTTGTGTCTACCTTTCCCTTATCTTGGACATCTCCTTCTCAGCTTGTTCAATCTTGTATATCTGCCCCTGGTATACATTGTTGCACATGTTCACATCAATGGAGGGGTCTTCTACTGACTTCCTTACTTTTTCAATCAATGCTTCTTCCTCTTGGATGTTCTTAAAGTGATCCTTACTCAGCTTATCCTAGTCCATGCATTCTGCAATGATCTTCCTTCCTTTTGCAGCAAGTTCCTTTAAAGTTGCTTGACCAATCTTTAGTGAAATTAGGTCAAGTGAAAAATTGCTAACCATGTCACTTAGCCTCTTCTTCCTATATTTCTCTTCTGCAACTAGGGATGCATATTATTACAAGATAGAAAAATTATTCTTGAAGGTTGTAAGGATGTTGCTAACATCATCAATTGTATTGACCTTAGACACTTTCTTATCTGAAGATAATATGTTGTTCAAAATGTTGATTGATTCAAAAATCAAGGGGTTCCTCATTACCTATTTTTATTTTTCTTTCTCCATGGCTAATACATTGATCTTGATCAAGTCTTCTTCTCCCCAAGAATCTGAACTAGTGGTGTTTGGTGTCAATATTGTCAACAATGATGTTGAGGGTAATAGAGTTGTAGGAGTGCTATCTACCACTTCTTACTTTACCTAATTTTCATTTCAATAGATGGCTTATATGTTGGTTCATTTCCTTTTACTTCTTCTTCTCCTTTCTTTTGTTCTACATTTTCTTCCTCTTTTTTTATCTTTTCCTCTTCTTTTTGTGTCTCTTTATCTTCTTTTTGTTGTAACTTGGGTTAATTGTCACTGCATAGAGTTTTAACCTCTTGTGTGCTTACAAAAGCCTCTTCAAATGTGTCAAAGTTATTATCTTTAGCCACCATAGCAATCTCTACATTATCAATAATGTTATTTATCCTTTTGTGTTATCTCTAATAATGATTGAGAAAGATGTTGCACAAATGTACTAGAGAGAAGTTGTTAGCACTGTTGTATACTAGTAGGGAGATTTTATTGCCTATAGCCCTACTTCCTCTAGGACTTATCTAAGTCTTATCTTGACCTTTCATAGGGTTCCTAAGACCCTTCAAATAGAGGGATTCTTCCTAATCTCCTCTACTCCACAAGATCTCACTACCAAGGTCTCAAACTCACTCTAGTTCCCACAACTCCTTCTATGAACTCAACTAAGGAATTCATCCATTACTCCAATTTCTTGTTTCTAGCTGATATACATGGGAGAAGAATCTTTTTTTCTTTATTTTTCTCAATTTGGGGTGCTCTACCTTGTAGTACCTTCCTTATACTACACGATCTCCAAATTTTTAGCCTAAAAGGCTACTACGCCTTGTAGGTCTTCTAACTCACAAATGAGGGCTTAACTCTGCAACTGTCCACACAAGTAGTCAAAATAATCATCTTTTTAGACAACCTTTTTGAAGATACAAAGTATTCCAAAACCCTTATTCCTCCAAATCCTCTATACAAGCCTTTCCTAACTTCTAGCCTTGTTTTTAGGCATCACTGGTTCTCAGTGAGGGTTTTCTTTTTCCACCCCTTTCCAAGTTTTTCATGATCTCTCCTTCATAGGATATAGTCTTTCAACATTATAAAACACTCTCTAATTTTTGGATTGGCTTTCCCAATCACCAAGCTCTCTCCCATTCACTGGATCAAGACAAGTCTCCTAGTCAGGCTAGCTCTAGCTCACCTAGGACTTGCTCTTAAAAATAATTCTCCTACATATCAAACCACTAGAATACATATTTAAATATTATGTACAATGGTCTAACATATTCTAGGTGGTTTTACTAATCCAACCATGGAAACTTAAGTTAAAGCCATGTGTATGGTCTCCACTCTCAACAATCCAGCAAGTTGTTCTCATGGGAGAAATTAAACTATAAAGCTTTAAAGAAATCTAATGATATAAAAAAAATATTGAATCAATTCATCAAAACATAAAGAAATCAATTATGCAAAGCTCTTTCTTAGGTTCAATCCATGGGATAGGATAACTAAGCTCTATATTTCAAAACCCTGCGGGTACAGTCACGACAGTCACAAAACTAAAAAAAATTACTCAAAGAAACTTACCTCAAACCTTTGGTCTTGAAAAAATCAAACCATAAATAGTCTTATTTCCCCTATCTTGGTTAGTATTTTACCTATAACTAACTCCTAGGCTTGGACAGACCTTAGACCAAATGTTGTCATGACAACTTTTACATTTTGCTTGACAAATTTGCCAAGGTTGAGTCATGAGGTCTAAAAAGACTCTCTAAATTATTCCAAGCCTTCTAGGACCCTTATTCCACTTAATTACACTCATTTAATTCCTTTACATAGTTAAACTACACCTTTGACTAATTTGCAACTCCAAATGGCATACAAGCCATATGCTTTGGGTCTTCACCTATACTAAAGAGACCATCACTAGGACTTAAAAAAACTACTTAAACCTTATTGTACTACTAACCTACTCACTAACATGACACAAAACCAAAATTCCTTAAAGGATAGTGACTTGGCTAGAGTCACTCCAAGCCAAAACTAGGTGTCTAGGAGCTAGGTTGGCCAAGAACCTAGGTGATCCTGCACCATACTCCCCTACAAAAGGAACCTAAGTCCCATTAGGATCCAAGAGTTCCACATCAATGCCTAACTTATTGAAGCTATTATCTTCAATCTATTGAGCCTCTAATTCAGGGAGAGACTTCCACTTCACAAGGTGCTCCATGTACACTCCATGTCTAGTTTGCTTCTTGATCCTTGAGTATAGGATCTTCTCAGCTTGAGGCTTCACTTGGATTGGTATTTTGAGATATTTCACATTAGTATGAACATCAAGGTTTTTTTCTTCATCCTTCACATCAAGTCCTTTTTATTTCACCAAGTCTTGAACATTAAAAACTGGGGAGATAGATAGGTCAGTAGGCAGGCCTATCTTATATGCATTTGAGCCATACTTGACTAGAACCTTACAAGGTCCAACTCTCCTCATTTATATCTTTCTAGGTATGCCTTTTTGAAGCCTTTCTTTATTCAGGTGTGCCATCATCCAATCTCCTATTTCAAATAGAATTTCTTTCCTCCTTTCATCAACTCTAGCCTTCACCTTTTGATTGGCTTCCACCAATGTCCTTCTAACCTACTCATGGACTTCTTGCATGGATTGGTAAAATTCCTCAGCATGTCCACTCATTCCACCTTGATTACCAAGTTTTCTTAACTCGCACACACTTCTTGGGTGCATGTCATACACCACTTCAAATGGACTCTTGCCAGTAGACCTATTTATGCTATCATTATAGGCAAATTCAGCTTGTGGTAATACCTAGTCCCGTGCTTGTGCATACTGATTGGTAAGACATCTTAAGAGGTTCCCCAACACTCTATTGATAACCTCTATTTGGACATCCATTTGAGTATGATAGACTGACCCAAAAGCAAGGTTGGTTCCCAATATTTTTCATAAATTCTTCCAAAAATGCCCCTTGAATTTTACATCCCTATGTAAGACTATGTTGATTGGTAGGCCATGAATCCTTACCACTTATTTAAAGAATAGGTGTGCTATATAGCTAGCATCATGTGTGGTCCTGGATGGTATACAATGGATCATTTTGCTGAATCTATCTACCACCACATAGATACTATCAAAACTAGTAGTTGTCTATGGAAAACCAACTATAAATTCCATACTTAGACACTCCCATGGCCTCCTAGGGATTGGTAAAGGCTGGGATAACCCTACATTGGAAGATGTTCCCTTAGCCTTTTGAAAAAGAATACATTGTTTTACATATCTTCTCACATCTCTTGGCATCTTGGCCAATACTAGAACCTTTGCACTAGGTCCAATGTCTTGTTCAAGCCAAAGTGTCCACTAAGGCTACCATTATGCTTCTCTTGTATAAGGTTCTCCCTCATGGAACCTCTAGGTACACATAACTAGTTACCCTTGAATAACAATCCATTTTGTAATGTGTAATCAGAAAACTCACTATGAAAGTGATTCTAAAAATTTTCACATATCTTGTAGGCCTTGGAGAAATTTGCATCCTCCTTGTAGAGTCCTTTGAATCCTTCAATACCAATGCTTTGAAGCTAGATTTCTTGGATAGTCAGCAACCTTCTACTTAAGGCATCAGCTACCTTGTTGTTAAGGCCCTTCTTTTGCTTGATAGTAAAGTTATAGGCTTGAAGAAACTCCATCCACTTGATGTGCATATGGCTTAGCTTGTCTTGAGCATTGATGTAGCTCAATGCTTGATTGTCTGTATAGACTACAAACTCCTTAGGAAATAGGTAGTGCCTCCACTTTTTAAGTTCTTGAACCAATGCATATATCTCTAAATCATATGAGGAATACTTTGATTTAGCCTCATTTAGCTTTTGATTGAAAAATGCAACTGGTCTCCCTTCTTGATTCAAGATTGCTCCCACTGCTATATTGCTTGCATCACATTCAATAATGAACAACTTGTCAAAGCTTGGTAATACCAAAATAGGCTTAGTTTCTACTCTTTCCTTCAATTTCTTGAACCCTTCTTGAGTTTCCTTGGTCTACACAAACTTGGTTTTAGCTCCACCTTTGATGGTGTTGAGCATAGGTGCACATATCTCATTGAATCCTCTTATGAACTTTCTATAAAACTAAGCTAACCCATGGAAGCTCCTCTCTTCAGTCCCTATTTTAGGAGTGGACCAACTCACTATCACTTCCACTTTGCTTTGATCCATCTTTAGGTCACCTTTAGAAACCACAAAACCTAGGTACACTAGTTCTTGTTTAAGGAACTCACTCTTCTCTAGGTGGATGGCTAACTTCTCCTCATGTGATCTTTTTAGGATAGATTTTAGGTGCTGCATGTGTTCCTCCTTGGTCTTGCTAAAGATGAGGATTTCATCTAGGTACACCACAAAAAATCTACCAATATGTTCTTTTAGGAACTCATTCATTAACCTCATGAAGATACTAGGTGCATTTGTAAGCCCAAAGGGCATAACTAACCATTCATAAAGACCCTCATTGGTTATGAAGGCTGACTTCCACTCATCCCCTTCCTTCATCCTAATTTGGTGATACCCACTTTTAAGGTCAATTTTAGAAAAGTATTGAGAACCCCCAAGACAATCCATAAGGTATTTTATTCTAGGGATAGGAAACCTATACCTAATGGTAATCCTATTGATTTCCCTAGAATCAATAAATAACCTCCACTTACCTCCTTTCTTTGGTGCCAAAACCATAGGAACAACACATGGACTAATGCTTTTCCTTATCAGCCCTTGATCAGGAAGTTCTTGGATTTTTCTTTCTATCTCCTTGTTTTGGTCCGGGATCACTTTATATGCTGCCTTGTTAGGTAAGGATGATCTAGGTACAAAGTCAATTTGATGATTGATTTCTCTTTGAGGTGGAAGAGTGGCTGGGGTCCCATCACTTATTATTTCCTTAAATTTATTCAATAATGGCTGCACCTCTTTGGGAAGTGTAGTGTGTAGAACCTTGGTTTCCTCCTTGGGTTTCAAAACTATAGATAGTCCCACTCCTTCTTCTTCATTAAGTTCATGAAAGAACTCCTTCCCACTCATCAAGATTATATTAGGATCAATTGAACTTGTAGCTCCTTCCTCCACAAGTGACTAAATTTTATAAGTCACTCCATCCTTCTTGAAGTTATACACATTTCTCTTTCCATGGTAAACAACATCCCGGTCATATTGCCATGGCCTTCCTAGAAGAAAATTGAAAGCATCCATTGGTATGATGTCACATAGCATCTTATCTTGGTAGCCACTAATCATGAATTCTACCCACGCTTGTTCATTTACAAGAACATTCTACCCCTTATTCAACCAAGTCACTTTGTAAGGGTGAGTATGAGGTATCCTCTCAAGTTTGAGATTTTGGACTGCCTCCTCTGATATTATGTTATCAATTGAGCCTGAATCAATGATGACTTTGCAAGATTTTCCAAGGATCTTGCACTTGATCCTAAAAAGATCCCTCTTATGTTTAGGTTCTTCTTTAACAGGTTCCTTGAGTAGAATTTTCCTAAACATGAGGTTCTCCCCATGTTCTAAATCCAAGTTCACTTCAAGTGACTTCACACTACTTTCTTCCTCTTGAGAGTATGCTATCTTCTTCTCTCATTGAGAACTAGAGGTCTTATCTGGACATCTATATGGAGGAATGCCTAGTTGCCCACAATTGTAGCACTTCATAATTGCAAAGTGTGATCCCCTACTAAAGCCACTCGATCTTCCTCTACCACCTTGGAACCCTCTACCTCTGCCACAATTTCTTCTTGTACTTGGTTCACTGATTCATTCTACCAACTTGGAGTCTCCCTATTTTCTAGGTTCATTACTCCTACCACCATAGCCATCTCTATGTCCTCTAGAGTTTCTTCCTCTACCTCTACCTTTGGTGGTGGAGTCTTGTTTCTTTTTGTTCTTTTATTATACCTTTAGTGCTAATTGGAAACACTTGTGGATAGTAGTAGGAGTCCAAAGACTTATTTCTTCTTGGATAATCCATCTCAAACCACTCAAATATCTAGCAACTCAGATACTTTCCTCTTCTTGAACCTTGGATCTCAAATAGAGTTTTTGAGACTCCTTAGTATGGGAAGTCACATCCATTTCTTTTTGTCTAAGATTCTTCCTTTTCTTCTGCATTTGGATCTCATGATCCCCTGGCAAGTAATTCTCCTTGATATTTGTAACCATATCTTTCCAATTTGCAATGGGTCTCTTCCCTTCTCTTTCTCTCTCTTCTTAAAGGAACTTCCACCATGTTAAGGCTAGTCCCCTTAGTCTTGATCTGGCTACCTTCACTCTTTGTGCCTCTGAGACACCTTCACATTCAAAGTGATTCTCCATCCCTTCAATCCACTCCATCTTGCCAATGAACAAGGGTATCCCTTCTAATGCTTTGCCTCCCAATTCCTTGATGGATTTTAGGAAGGGTTCTTCTAGGATAGGTGGATCAAGTTCAGGAACATAATCTTCATCAGCAAGTGCCTTGCCCTTGTCATCTTCTACATCCATCTTTTCTTTCATTTTTTTAGCAGCATCCACCACTAGCTCAAGCCTATCTTTCAAAGCTTCATCAGTCTCCTCTAGGAGCCTATTTCTTTCTTTTTGGTCCACCACTTTCTGGCCAATTCAACATTGGTCACCATTTTGTTGTCTCCAATGGATTCAATTCCTTCTAACATACAACTTTACCCAAGCCTTTCAATCGCTCTAATACCAATTGGGTAGGGAGATCTTCTTGCCTATAGCCCTACTTCCTCTAGGTCTTCTCTAGGTCTTCTCTTGACCTATCTTAGGGTTCCTAAGACCCTTCAAATAGAGGTATTCTTCCTAATCTCCTCTACTCCACAAGATCTCACTACCAAGGTCTCAAACTCACTCTAGTTCCCACAACTCCTATGAATTCAACTAAGGAATTCATCCATTACTCCAATTTCTTGTTTCCAACTGATAGACATGGGAGAGAACTCTTTTGGTCTATATTTATCTCAATTTGGGGTGCTCTACCTTGTAGTACCTTCCTTATATTACCATATCTCCAAATTTTTAGCCTAAAAGGCTACTAGGCCTTGTGGGTCTTCTAACACACAAATCAGGGCTTAACTCTGCAACTGTCCACACAAGTGATCAAAAAAATCATCTTTTTAGACACCTTTTCAAAGATACAAAGGATTCCAAAACCCTTATTCCTCCAAATCCTCTGTACAGGCCTTTCCTAACTTCTAGCCTTGTTTTTATGCCTAATTAGGCCTCATTGGTTCTCAGTGAGGGTTTTCTTTTTCCACCCCTTTCCAAGTTTTTCATGATCTCTCCTTCATAGGATAGAGTCTTTGAACATTATAAAACACTCTCTAGGTGTTGGATTGGCTTTCCCAATCACTGAGCTCTCTCCCATTCACTGGATTAAGACAAGTCTCCTAACTGGGCTAGCTCTGGATCGCCTAGGGCTTGCTCTTAAAAATACTTCTCCTACAAATAAAACCACTAGAATACATATTTACATAGAATTTACAATGGTCTAAGATATTCCAAGTGGCCATATTGATCCAACCATGGAAACTTAAGTTAGAGCCATGGTTATGGTCTCCACTCTCAACAATCCAGCAAGCTGGTCTCAAAGGAGAAATTAAACTATAAAACTATAAAGAAATCTAATGATCTAAAAAAAATATTGAATCAAGTGATCAAAAAATAAGGAAATAAATTATTCAAAGCTCTTTCTTAGGTTCAATCCATTGGATAGGATAACCGAGCTCTATATTTCAAAACCTTGTGGGTACAGTCATGATAGTCACAAAACTAAACCAAATTACTCAAAGAAAATTACTTCCAATCTTTGGTCTCCATAAAATCAAGCCATAAATAGGCTTAGTTACCCTATCTTGGTCATTATTTGACCTATAACTAACTCCTAGGCTTGGACAGACCTTAGACCAAATGTTGTCATGACAACTTTTACATTTTTCTTGACAACTTTGTCAAGGTTCAGTCATGAGGTCTAAAAAGACTCTCTCAACTATTTAAAGCCTTATAGGACCATTCTTCCACTTAATTACACTCATTTAACTCCTTTACACATTCAAAATACACCTTTGAATGATTTGCAACTCCAAATGGCATACAAGCCATATGCTTTGGGTCTTCACCTAGACTAAAGAGACCATCACTAGGACTTAAACCAACTACTTAAGAACCTTATTGGACTACTAACCTACTCACTAACTAAGACAAAAAACCAAAATTCATTAAAGGACATCAACTTGGATAGAGTCTCTACAAGCCAAAACTTGGTGTCTAGGAGCTAGGTTGGCCAAGCACCTAGGTGCTCCTGCACCATATACACATTGAACTGAGTACAACTGAAGAAAGATTCAAACAAGACACCTTATGAGTTATAGTTTGGGTACACACCTAATGTAAGTTATTTCAGAATTTTTGGAAGTAGATGTTACATTCTGAAAGATGATAGAAATGGAAAATTTGACTTGAAAGGTGATGAAGGAATATTCTTAGGATATTCTACTAAGAGTAAAGCTTACAAATGTTTGAATAAGGTTTCTAACAAAATGATTGAAAGTGCTAATGTGAAATTTGATGAATTTACTGAGAAAAATGATGAAGAAAGAAGGAAGGAACCATAAGAATATGGTACATATACATTCACTGAGTTACCACACTATCTACCCAAGCAACAGGTAGAAGCTATCGAGAAATAGAATAAAGACATCGAGCATCAGTATATAGAGACTGAGAATTAGGAAATTGCTACTGAGGAAGAAATTGAACCTGCACCAACAATCAAAGAAGAGAGAAAGTGTTACCAAAATTTGTGAGAAGACACCATCCACATAACCAAATCATTAGAGACAAGCAAGATGGCAGGATGACACAAAGTAAGTTGAGACAAAGCACATGTTTAGTTTGTGAATTTTAACCTAAAAATGTTAGAGATGTGCTTGAGAATGAGGAATGGATTAAAGCCATGAATGAATAAATCAAGAAGATAGAGAAAAACAAAACATCGACATTGGTACTAAGACCAAGTGATAAAAATGTAACTGGAACCAAATGGATATTTAGAAAAAAGTTGAATGAGAATGGTGAAGTCACTAGGAACAAAGAAAGACTTGTTTGTAAAGGGTATGCACAAGAAGAAGGTATAGATTATGGTGAGACTTTTGCACCAGTTGCTAAACTTGAAGGAGTTAGAATACTACTTGCATATGCTACACACAAAGGATTTAAAGTATATCAAATGGATGTTAAATCTACATTTTTTAATGGAATACTTGAGGAAGAGGTTTATATTGAACAACCTAAAGGTTTTGTTGATCCAAATAAGGATAAAATGGTATGTAAATTACACAAAGCATTGTATGGACTAAAACAAGCACCAAGAGCATGGTATGAAATATTGCATGCTTATCTTATTAGTATTGTATTTGTGAGGAAAAGTGACAATAGAAAATTATATTTGAAAGGAGAAACTAATGACAAGATTCTTATTTGTTGAAATCTTTGTTGATGATATTATATTTGGAGGACATGATAATCTTTACAAAGTATTTGGCGCTGAAATGAGAAAGGAATTTGAGATTTCAATGTTTGGAAAAATTAAAATCTTTCTAGGTTTGTAAATTATACTACAAAATGAAGGGATATTCATAACACAATCAAAATATATTAAAGTGTTGAAGTCTTTTGGAATGGAAGATTGAAAACCAATAGGTAAACTAATGGTCATAGGATGTAAATGTTAGGATTAAGTAATACTGAGAGGGGGGGGGGGGGGGGGTGAATCAGTATTAAAACACTTTCTTTGAACTTAAACCAATTGCAAATAAACCATATGAATGCTGAAATGAAAAGAACATAAACACATAACTCATAACTCATAACACCATTATTTTTTTTTTGAGGAAATCCTAGCCAAGGGAAAACCCCAGTGGGGATGGTACCCACAACTATGCACTAAAATATAGAATCCCTATTAGGAGACTAGCCCTGTTAGGAGCTAAGTATTACATAGTACATTTCCTTGTTATAGGAATGGAAACCCTATTAGGGGTATACAAAAACCCTATTAAAGGTGTGGTAAGCTGACAACTCTTACAATCAAAATTTAGTTACAAAAATGTTCTTCAATAATGAACAATACAAGCATCTAGACTGTGCTTTGATAGTTCCAGTTATGTTTCACAATAGCCTCTATCAATCACTAATCTCACATCTTCTATTAGTCATCACTAATATCCCAAATTTTTATCCATCATACATACAAGTCTTTCACACTTATCGCTTCTAGAAAACACTCTATACTTATATCAATTATGCCATCTAGTTGGCTCTCAAATACAATAAAAAACATAATAATTATCTATACAAATGATAAATATAGAGTCAACGTTATTATATTACCAAATTTTTTTCAATATACAACCTTCATCTAACTTAGCACGTTACTATTCCATCTAGCCTTCCCTCAATCATCGTGAGTATTCATATGTCCTATTTCACTGTTCCTCTATCTTTGCATGCCTTCATAACACTGTAACTTACTGATATCAACACCAAAACATGTGTGACCTTAACTAAAGGTTATACATATCCCAAAATGGCTTCCTCTAAGTTCACAAGCCATAACACATCATATATCACCTTCGCTGACCAAAATAGAATTGTAGTATACTGTAACTCTAATTTTGTACTTGGTCATTTTCATGACTATGTCTTGAACACTTATAATCACTTCATGGGATCACTATAACACAAGTTTTATCATAAATGAAAACCCTCAAGTGATCCATAGTTCTCTCAAAACATCACTTGCCAACAATCTCTCCCTTTGACATTTATGGCAACACTTAGTGAAAAAATGACTGTGTCAAAACACTATCTTCCTTCTACTTCTCTATATACATATTCCTTTTTTTTTTTACAATTTTTTCTTTCTCTTTTTTTTTTTTACTTCTTCTCTTCTCATTTTTCTCTTCTCTTCTTCTCCCTCTTTGACATCAATGGAAAAGGTACTTACAAAAATTCAAAATCTTAAGCATATGTGACTTAGTTCTTACTCACCAGATTCAAAATTTCTTGGAAGGAGTCTTCCAAGGTATTCACTTCATCATTCCATGACTTAATCAGTAGCTCACTAACATTGATCAGTCCATTTAGTGCATAAGATGTAGTCTCTATTGCTTTCATTTTAGTGGATATAGAATTTATCGTTGATCCCTCGATCTTCTCCATCTATGTGAGATGAGCTTCAAGAATTGATATCTTGGGAGTGATTAAAATATTTAGCAAACCAAATCTTGCCACTACTCTCGCTTTCTCTATAACCAAGACATTTAATTTGTCAAAAATCTTGGATGTTTACTTATCCATTTCCAACACAGTTTGTGAAGAGGTTTCACAACTATCCATTATGTTGTCTAATGTAGCCATGTCATTGGCTATAATGTCATCAACATTCTTAACATGTCTGATAGGATTTATGCAATAGCTATATACCTTCCTTCCTTGTGCCATACAACTTTTGGCTTTGATTGTAGTTTTGTTCAGAATTCCTAAGGCCCATGAGATAGACTGGCAAACTTCCTTCAACTTCTTTTCAAGGTATCTTTTCTTAGCTTTATCCTATGCGATCTTCGATAGTGACTCAAAATGGTTGTCAAAGTTGTCCAATGCCATGTTCAAGTTCTTTGCATCATCATTTCCTTGAAATATGGGAGGTGTAGGGAGTATTTTATTCACAATCTCTACTTCCCTACCAATCACCTTGACCTTCTTATCCCCCTTTTGTTCTGACCTTTCCTTTTCCTTAGCAAATTCCATGAAGGATAATCTCATTAACTCATCTTTATCCATGCTTTCCACATCAGTGCTCACTGGTTTGGCCATACTTTCCAACAATAGGGTGGAGAAGGTATCTAGTTCTTGTTTGATCTCAACTCTTACCTCTTCTTCTTTTTGTGCTCCTATCTCTTCTTCTTGTTCTTCCTCTTATTGTTTTTCCTTTTCTTGTTATTTTTCTTCCTATTTTTCTTCTTTTTGTTGTTCCTCTTTCTATCCTTCCTCTTCTACTATCATCGCACTATCTAGATTTCCTTGAAATGGATCATTTACATCAAGTGAGGTGTCAAGTGTCACAAGCACACCCAATTTTTTTTTTTTGGTTGCATGTCAACTTTGCTTTGTTTTATACAATCCTCAACAGTTTTAGAGCTTTCTCCCATACCCAAGGATGTAGGCTTGGTGGCTTTGGGAGGTGAAGACTTCCTAGGCATGTTTCTCATAAGAATTTGGTCCAATGCCTTTTGTGTGTCTTCTATTACCTCATCATACTTTCTTGCCATTATCTTCACAAGTCTGGCCTTGGTTCTCAATAGAAGTTTGAGTTCCTTGTTGATTCTTTCCCTTTCCTATATGGAGACTACAGGAAACATGTCTTCAATTTCTTTATTTTGTATAGTCTCATCCTCTAAATGTGCTAATTATTTTCTTATTTCCAACTTTCTATATAAGTCCTTAGGAATACTGTCTTCTATTTATAGAAAATTCTTCTTGTAGACTAACAAGTGCTCAATTACTATATCTTCAATTATAGATTGATTACCTAAATCATACCTCTCATAGTATCTATTCATTGTCTACAAATTTCCATCTCTAATTATCCTCTTCTAAAATATCTTAATATTTGGTTTCCATATAAAAAAAAATTTCTTCTGTTCTACCTTTTCTTCTTTCTTCTCAGTTATCTTGTCATCTTTCTTCTTTATTTATACTTCAACCTTTTATTTCTTGGGGCTAATAGGTCTATTTGATCTTGATGATTTCCTAGGAGTTCTCATAGGTACAACCTCTTGTGCAATCTTCTCAGGAGTGATTGATAAATCTATTACATTAGGAGTAGGACTTACTGTCTTTTTTGCTTCAAAAGGAGGGGGTGCTTCAATTCCCATGCTAGAAGACCCTTCTGTCATATTTTTCCTTACTTCCTTTAGTTGCTCCTATGTAATTCCTTCCTTTGCAACTATGTCATCAATCATTTTCTCTATTTTTCTCTTTCATGTTCCCTTGTCCTTTTCTTCTCTAACTTTTGTTGACTTTTCCTCATAGGTTCTCCATCTCTCTTTAGATGTATCAATTTCTAATACTACCACATGCTCAACTTGCATTGTAAGAACCTCAAAACTAACTTCATACCCATAGGGTAGCACCATTTCTTTCTAGGCTCAACTACTTCAAAGCATACACAATCAGTTTTAACCATGAAACATATTGTGTCCTTATGTTTCTCAACTAAATCCTTAGGAATCCTATATATTTCCTTCATTTTCCTTTGAAGAATCTTACTCATTGCAAACAACTCACCATCAACCTAGTTCTTGGCCTATCTCTGGTAGCTTTTTGAGATTTGTATACGAGTAGGTACACTATCCTTTCATGCTCTAGGATGCATTCCAAGAAATTTATGCTCAATGTGGATGTACATGTGGATAAAAAGTGAACCAAACCTGAATGCTTTTAACTTTCTTTATAATCCTCACATTCTCAAAGAATTTTTGTACTAGAATCTTGCATAGGTTATATTTTATGTTTTCCTTAACTATTATATAGGCCATCATGATTACCCCTACTGATACAGAATTGGGTCTGCTACTATAGTACAACTTGTATCCTAGTAGCATTTCTACCAATCTCACAACTTGCTGAAATATGTCATTCACAGTCATTTCTCTCTTATCCCATATGGAATGAGTTAGGCTCTCTACTTGTTTCTATTAATATGATTTAGAACAATAGAGAGGGAGGGTGAATCAGTTTTTCTCAAGTCCAGATGTATAAAAAAAAACTTTAAAACTCTTCAACAAATCAGATCTAACAACCAATAGCTACTCGATCATTACTGATTGCATAATAGAAACATATAACATTGCAGTCTACTACCCAGTTGTATCTAACTTGTAAAACACACAAATGTTCAAACCAAAACATTCACACAAGCATTAAAACTAAGATTAATAGTGGAAACCCAATTTGGAAAAAACCACTTTGTAACATGTTACTATTATTTTCAATCTTCTGAAGTGAGCTCTGTGAAAATCCAACCCTGTCAAAGGTTAAAAACACACTGTCAGGTGTGACCTGGTTAAAGGATTTCAACCACTTTGTTAAAAGTGTGCCTTGTTATAAGACTTACATACACTCCATTAGAATGCAACCTTGTTCAAAGGATTTATACATATGACTATTAGGTCAACCTCTGTTAAAAGCATTTTGACTGATACAATGGTTAGAAAGTAGCAGTAATATTTGATCTAAAAAATATACAACTCACTTTACAAATATCAGATCCAATTCCATACACATATGTTTGCTTATTGACTTTGAACCTTTACCATCACCATCACTAATCTACTTGAAACTATCCTTCAAGCAATCACAACACTTTAGCCTTCTCTTCTTATGTAGTCAATAACATCAACAACACTTCCAGCATCCCCTTCTGATTTCCCTTCTTCACACTACCAATCTCATGCTTAGGTTTCCTTAATACTTCCTCAATTAGGTCAATACATCTTTTGTCACTCAATCTCCTTCGTAGATCTTAGGGTTTGGTCAGATTTATTGAATCTACTCCACTTTATGTTCTTCATCTTCTTTTCTAGAAACATCTCAAATCTCTTAAAGATTTACAATAAAATGTTTTACAGTGCATTCAATGCTTCCATACAATCAATAAATAAAGTCAATACATTTTACATAATCCAAGAATTCAACGATGTCAGCTGGAAATCTGAATTGTTCCTCAAATGTAAAATTCAAACGCTCAGTTAATACTGTGTTCAACTTCTTGGTCTTCATTAGAAAGCTTAGTCAATACTAAAAAAATCTTTCCTCGGCTAGCACTATCTTTCTCGGCAATTAACTAATGTTCAATCAACATTGAAATTACTCGGCATACACTTACTCGGTCGACACTAACATCACTCAGCTTAAACTAAATTTCATCACTTTTTCTTGATTAAGCCTACCATTTTAGTCTTCATTCTTACTAAGATAAACAATACATTGTCTCAAAATTGTGCAACATAATCAAGTACTCATTGAAATATCAAGATAACTCAACCTTTCCTTAGGTGCTATTGTTACCAACCCTGATTTCCCCCTTCACAACAATCAAATAGATATAGTACTTTCTTAAGTAGCAAAAATCTTACCAGTTAAGGTTTGACATCAATGACAATACAACAATTGCTTCAATTTTAGTTTCCAACAATCTCCCTCTTTGGCATTGATGGCAACACCATATGAATAACACATGGATTACCAACCAATCCAAAACTTATCTATCCATCATAAATATTTATAATATCCTTAGCTTCATTCTAATTTAGAATCAAATAGCCTTGCCTCTGTGACAGTCCAAAAATCTTCCTCTATCATGATCTTTCATCTTTTTCATGTGTTATTATCATCTTAGTTCATCTTCCATTCATCTCAGTTCATCTCCCTCTTTGACAAAACTGCCAAAGTAGAAACAACAACAAAAATATATACATCCTGCAGATGTAAATATCATCTTTTCAGTTCAGTAACATTACTTCTCCCTCTTTCATCTTTGCTTATGATTGATTCTTGTCTTTGCCATACTTTTCACAACTCTAGGCCAATCCTAAAGTGTAACCTTCTTTTGCATCAATCTGTCAAATATTATGTTATAGCATATTTGATGCAGTTCTCCTAGCTTGACTAGGTAGCCTCAGATAGGGGAAGGACCCCTAATTGACTTCTCAGATATTTCTGAGCTTATGAAGGTAAAGCTTTAGTGAATATGTCTACTAATTATTCCTTTGTATTTACATATTCTATTCGGACCTCTTTATCTTGTACTAGTTCTCTCAAGTAATGATACCTGTTTGCAATGTGTTTGGTCTTTGTATGCATTATAGGATTTTTAGAAATATTGATAGCACTTGTGTTATCACAGAAGCTAACAACTGGTTCAATGATTTCTTCTTTCATTCCTACCAATAATTGTTTTATCTGTACTAGATTTAAAAAGTTCACTGCAACAACCACATACTCGACTTTAGTAGTAGATTGGGAAATGCAATTTTCTCATCCTCATCAGACTCATCTTTCATTGCAACATAGACTACCTCAATCTCAAAATCATCACTATTAGTCTCAGTCTCTTCTTCAACAATGTAACAAGATTTCTTACCTTTTCCTTTGTACTCTTTGTACCTTCGGTGGCTTCTATCATCTCTTTTGTCTTTGTGCTTTCTCTTTCTTTCTTCATTCTTATCATTCCTATCAAGACACCTAGCAGCCATATGACCAACTTTATTACATGCAAAACATATAATAGGGATTTTACCTTTGTATTTTCCTCTTCCCCTTCTTAGTCTTCTAGCCATAAGAGCTTTTAGATCCTCAAGTTCTTCATCAGATATGTCATTGTCACTTTCACTTTTACTTTTACTTTCACTTTCACTTTCACTAATGCATCTTTCATTTTCCTTCTTTGACTTATTCAAAACCATTTGTGACTTCAAATCAGATTCAACATTACCAACATTACCAACAGTGAAGTTATCATAGTTAGAAAGTTCAAAAGCAGTAAGCTTTCCAACCAAACTTTCCAAAGTAAGTACATTTGTAGAGTTACACCTAGATTCCTGAATAGCTAAAATTTTGATAGCATAAATAGGACACAAAGTTCTCAATACTTTTCCAATTATAGTTTAATTATCAATAGTTCCATTTTCTCCTCTAATAGCATTCACAACTTATTTTATTCTACCACAATATTGTGCAATATTCTCACCTTCTTCCATTCTCATTTCATCAAATTTACCTCTAAGGCTCTTGGCTTTAGCTTTCAATACATTTATGTCACCACCATAGATGTTTGCAAGAGTGTCCCACATTTCTTTAGAACTTGTACAATCCTTGATGTCCTTGAATTATGAATAGCTTAGGGCAGATACAATTTCCAAAATTGCTTGATTATGTTCTTGCTTATCTCTCATTTCCTCGGCAATCAAAGGTGTGATAGGTGAGACATAGTCATTCTCAACATAGTATTTTGAAGAGTCACCTATACCGGCTAGATGAAGCTTCATCAAGCTTTGCCATGTAGGGAAGTTCTTATTCAGCTTTGGTACCTCCTTCTTCTACATCCTAATCATTTTCTTCAAGTACCTTCAAACTTGTTTTTTGTAAGAAACAACAACTCTAATACCAATTTTTAATATGATTTAGAACAATAGAGAGGGGGGATGAATCAGTTGTTCTCAGGTCTAGATGTATAAAAACAAACTTTAAAACTCTTCAACAAATTAGATCTAACAACAAATAGCTACTCGGCCAATACTGATTGCATAATAGAAACATATAACATTGCAGTCCACTACCCAGCTATATCTAACTCACAAAAATGTTCAAACCAAAACATTCACACAAGCATTGACACTAGGATTTATAGTGGAAACCTGATTTGGGAAAAACCACTTTGTAACATGTTACTATTATTTTCACTCTTCTGAGGTGAGCTCGGTGAAAAGCCAACCCTATCAAAGGTTACAAACACATCGTCAGGTGTGACCCAGTTAAAGGATCTCAACCACTTTGTTAAAAGTGTTCCTTGTTATAGGACTTACATACACTCCATTAGAATGTAACCTTGTTCAAAGGATCTATACATATGACTATTAGGTCAACCTCTATTAAAAGGATTTTGACTGATACAATGGTTAGAAAGTAGCAGTAATATTTGATTTGAAAAACATACAACTCACTTTGCAAATATCAAATCCAATTCTGTACACATATGTTGGCTTATTGACTATGAACCTTTACCATCACCATCACTGATATGCTCAGAACTCTCCTTCAAGAAATCACAACACTTCATCCTTCTCTGATTATACAGTCAATAACATCAACAACACTTCCAGCATCCCCTTCTAATTTCCCTTCTGCACACTACCAATCTCATGCTTAGGTTTCCTTAATACTTTCTCAATTAGGTCAATACATCTTTTGCCGCTCAATCTCCTTCATAGATCTTAGGGTTAAGTCAAATTCATTGAATCTACCCCACGTTATGTTCTTCATCTTCTTTTCTAGAAACATCTCAAATCTCTTAAAGATTTACAATAAAATGTTTTACAGTGCATTCAATGCTTCTATACAATCAATAAATAAAGTCAATACTGTGTTCAACTTCTCGGTCTTCATTAGAAAGCTCGGTCAGTACTAAAAAAATGTTTCCTCAGCTAACACTGTCTTACTCGGCAATTAACTAATTTTTGGTCAACACTAAAATTACTCAGCATACACTAACTCAGTCAACACTAACATCACTCAGCTTAAACTAAATTTCTTCACTTTTTCTCGGTTAAGCCTACTAGTTTAGTCTTCATTCTTACTAAGATAAACAATAAATTGTCTCATCATTGTGCAACATAATCAAGTACTCATTGAAATATCAAGATAACTCAACCTTTCCTTAGGTGCTATTGTTACCAACCTTTCTTTCCCCCTTCACAACAATCAAATAGATATAGTACTTTCCTAAGTAGCAACAGTCTTACTAGTTAAGGTTTGACATCAATGACAATACAACAATTGCTTCAATTGTAGTTTCCAACAGTTTCTTGATATTTTTCTTAGCTACAGGGAGGGCTTCAGTATTGTCCAACTTAGTTATCTCATAAATCAATTGACTACATATCTTCACAGGCTGCTCTCCTATCTAAATGAACTAATCATGAATTATTCTTATTATTATTTTAAATCATTCAATCTTTCAAAACTCATTTAGAAGGGTTAACTTAATAATAGATTGGTCTTCCAAATGTTTGAACTCTTGTTTCATTTTTCCATCAAACTCTACCATTTCATCTATCTCCCTATAGATCTCAACATCCCCTATGTTCTCATACTTAAAGTAAATGTAAGCCCTAATATCTTCAACGTGTAACATGCCATATGGGGTTTGTGAAAATGCTCCTTTTAGATCATCCTCACAAAACTTAAGAGGGTGCTTCTTAAATTTTTATCTTGGCCTATAAACTACATCATAGATCACAGGTACCTCCATAACTTCTTGAAAGACTATATGATCTAAATACCTTTAATACACCAAATTCTAGAACTTCTGCTTAAATCAATTATGCATTATGGTTGCTAGATGGTTGATATGCTTCTTCACTCTTCTCTCCTTGGTCATTGATTATCAAATGGTGAGGAAATGATACGCTTTAAGGTCTTTTATCCATCACTAGTTGAGTAAGTGCATTTATCACAGTTAGCTTAACTTCACACACTGTCCAATCAAACATAAATCTCATGATCATAGGATATGAATCTCCAAGAGTTGTGATCACAAACATAATCTCCATAGTGTCTATATACACCATATCTAAGCTCCCATGAGCTTATTCCACACAATTAAGGGCTAGATATAATCAGTTATCTATATCCAAAGATCCCCTAAGGCCATGCTCGACCTTTTAGGTCGATGTAGCAATGTTAACAACTTTCAAAGATATAGTAGTATCTATTGTCTCTCCCTAAACCAATGCCTTATTGAAATATTTTACCTTCCATATATTCTCATCATCTTCATATGTTGGTTTTGTGAAATGACTCTTGAATTCATCCATGTTTCACCAATACTTTTACCACTGTCACCAATATTCTTATTTTTAACCATAGGTGGTGGTCCACTTCTATTGTTCATTCCATTATACCTGCAAAAATTTGGTGTGTCCTAACTTGTTGCATTTGAAACATGTAGGTGGTCTTCTATCTTGATTAACCTGCAGCTTACAATATCTTTCAGTATGCACAAGGTTATTGCATTTGTAGCATGTGATCTTCGCTATTGATTCTTATTTGATGTAATCTTTTTTATTTCTAGACTGATCAAGTTTCCTATATTCTATTTTCTTATGTCCATATGCATAACAGTTATAACAATAACCGGTAAAGGGTTTGAAAGGACCTTTACTTCTCCAATCTCTTTTCATGTGTCTTAGTTTGTTGCATCCAAAGCATCTACCTTTGAAAGGTCTGATCTGATCTTTAGGTTCTTGAAAAGTGGATCTATCTTCATTCTTTGCTTCTTGTGATTCATCATGATTCTTAGAACATTATCCTTCATTGTATCCAATTCCAGTCATGTCTCCTTTAGGTTTTTGTCCCTCTCTTGGTTCATCAATTTTATCACTACTCATGTGTAACTTTTCAATGTGCAATTTGGATTGAGTGAGTTCACCTTTTGTGATCTGATTGTATTTCTCAAATTCTAGGCATTTGTCCTTGTCACTAGTACATTTGACCTAGTTTTTCTACCAAAATTTTTGACCAAAAAATAAAAAGGTTTTTCTTGGTCGGATTATAGAAGGAAAACTTTGTTTTTTTTAAATTTATGCCCATGTTTGTCGAAATATTGACAAATTTAGCAGTGGTCTAAATTTAGACAAACACAGGCATAACTTTTAAAAAAAGGGGGAAGTTCATTTCCCATTTCATTATTCCTGCCTGACAAATTAGAAGGGCAGCATGCATGCGAAGGAGATACCCAAGGAGATACCAAAGGGTAGTGCATGAGAGGCCTACGCAATCAGCTGAATGTTTCTCTTCTGAGACTTTTGCAAAATCTCCTCTACTATAGATGCACAGGTACCTCAACTATTATACTATTTTCCTTTTTAAAACCTTAGTGCAAATGAGAGAAATAAGAACACCCAAAAACAAGAACATATATGTTGAAAACTCATATGTTATCTTAGTGAAAATGAGAGAACATATGAGTTTTATGAATTTATATGTACGTAGACCACGCATTTGAGGTTTTTCTTACCTAATTTCTTGATATTTCATAGACGCACTTGACATTGTCTTTGTAGTACATTCTTCTTTACTTTTCTATGTATTGAACAAGGGCTTCCTTAAATGTTCTTATTTCTAGATGTTTAATATAATGAAGGGTTTGAGATCCTATGTCTATCTATAGGTTTATGCATATGATTCCTTATATTGTTGAAAACCCTCAGTGCAAATGAGAGAAATAAGAACACCTAGAAATAAGAACATATATGTTGAAAACTCATATGTTCTCTCAGTGAAAATGAGAGAACATATGATTTTTATGAATTTCTATGTACATAAACCACGTATTTGAGGTTTTTCTTACCCGATTTCTTGATATTTCATAGATGCACTTGACATTGTCTTTTTAGTACATTCTTCTTTTCTTTGCTATGTATTGAACAAGGGTTTCCTTAAATGTTCTTATTTTCAGGTGTTTAATATAATGAAGGGTTTGAGATCATGTTTCTATCTGTGGGTTTATCATAAGATTTCATGGACAGTTGTCCCCTGTTACAAAGCTCCAACTTGACCATAGGCAGGGAGTATGCTAGCAAAGGTTGAAGAGTCTAGCTTTACATCTACCAGTTGCTTTTTCTTAAAAGTTTATAATGCCTTTTCAACAAACCCATTTTGAACATACATGTCTACTAAGGCACTAACAACTAAAACATTTGATAAAAATCCCCCCTCCATTATGTTTTGATGGATATCAATGCCTTGTTCCAAATCTCCCATTTTGTCACAGGCTAGAAGGATGCTTGCAAAGGTTGTGGAATTTGACTTTACACCTGCCAGTTTCATTTGTTTAAAATTTTCTAGACTTTTCCACAAATCCATTTAGTTCATAGCCTGCAATCATTGTAGTCCATGAGACCACATTTCTTTGAGGCATTTTGTCAAACAGTTGATGTGCCTTGTCTATCCTTCCACGTTTTGCATACATGTCTACTAGGGATCTTGCAATTATAACATCTAACAAATATCCCTCTTTCATTATATTTTGAAGAATGTCCATATCCTATTCCAAAGCTCCCATTTTGACACAGACTGGAAGGATGCTGACAAGGGTTGTGGCATTTGGCTTTACACCTAGCAACTACATTTTTTTGGAAGCTTCTAAAGCATTTTCAACATATCCATTTTGTGCATATCCTCCAATCATTGTAGTAAAAAAACAACATTTCTTTGAGTTATTTTGTTGAACAGTTTACGTGCCTTGGCCATGCTTCCACATTTTGCATACATGTCTCCCAGGGAACTTGCAACTACAACATCTAACAAAACCCCCCCTTCCATTATACTTTGATGGATGTCCATACCCTATTCCAAAGCTCCTATTTTGGCACACACTGGAAGTATGCTGACAAAGGTTATGGAATTTGGCTTTACATCTGCCAATTGCATTTGCTTAAAAGTTTTAAAATCCTTTTCAACAAATCCAGTTTGAATATATCCTACAATCATGGAATTCCATGAGACCTCATTTCTGTGAAGCACTTTGTGAAATAGTTCACATGCCTTGTCTATGCTTCCACTTTTGGCGTACATGTACACTAGGGCAGTTGCAACCACAACATTTGGAGAAAATCCTCTATCCTTCATGCTTTGATGGATATCTATGCCCTATTGTATAGCTCCCATTTCAGCATAGGTTGTAATCATGTTGGCATATGTGAAATGATTGGGTTTGAAACCTATTCATTGCATTTGGTGAAATAGTGTGACTATCTCATGAGGCTACTCATGTCTTCAATATGCAAAAATAGTCATATTCCATGAGACATTGTCTCATTCTTTGATTTGGTCAAACATCTTAGATAATCTATTATTTATCTTTAATAATATCTTTGTCCATATGAAGCTCCTCACATTTATGATGGATTATTTTATATGTTTCACACCTTCTAGAAATATTGTTAGTGAATTTTCCCCTTAGTGGATATTATACTTTTGTTGCTATATGAGGGATTAAATTTATGGTTGAGATCTATATGTTAAAATTATGCCCCCAACTCCTATTGGAGAAATAATGAGTTGGTTTTACTTATGTAATACTAAACTTTGAATTGCATTCCTTATGCAATGAATGAGGTATGATTTTCGTGTGCATACGGTTCCTTGAATGATCATAATATTGTATATTTTTAAGTGTATTGAGGATGATTAGTGCATGATATTATTAGACGTCACACCTATTACATATATACAAAACTCTAACATAATATATATTTACCTTATCAAAAATAAAATTTTAAAAGTTAGTGTGACAATTTTTATTACCTAAATAGTTAATATTCTACCTAGTTGACCAAATGACATAACACTCAAACTCATCGAGGAGATTTTTTAATTTTTTTTTATCTAAACTCAAATAGATCATACACATCCCCACACTTGTCCCAAATTTCTTACATGTGTTTCACTTTTGAAGGGGTAGTAACCTTCCCATCTCCTCATCCTTACCTTTATATATAAAGATCATTTATACTTTTCATTTTACATTGCTTTTGCATGATAATGTTTATCTTACATAATTTTTGTTTATGTAATTTTTTTATCTTGGAAGTTCATCTTTCAAGATACCATGTGTACTATCACCAAGAAAATATCACATTCTAAACTACCAAGGATTTGTGAAAGAATCCTAGGGATAGCCTGTCATGATCATATAGGTCTTATAGAAATAATGTAAAGAAATACATATAGATCTGACAACTCAAGCCATGTTCAAGGTATAAGAGAAATGTTGTAGCAAGATATCAAATGAAAGAAAACTCTAATTCCAAAGCATAATATTTAGTATCAAATATTACAAGACAATAGTAAGACATTTCTATTATAGTACACTCACATCAGTCACCGTGAACCACAATGCTCATAAACAGAGTTTTTAGCCTCAAAATACAAAACTATTTCATAGTGCTATGATGGGAATATATCAAAATATGTCAATAATCTCTTGCTTACTTCATAATTTGTAAGTGTTGTCTTTAAGTTATTTACCATTTCTTACATCTTCTCAATTGTGGATTTTGATTTTCTATGGTATTGTCTTCTCTAGGTCTATTCATTTCCCTTTTTGTTTCAACAGAACCCACAGTAGCATGCTCATCAACAATACTAATGACACACTCATCTGTTCTTCTTTATCTTTCTTCTATCAATTATTTGTTTCATCTTTATTTCTTCTCTTTTAGGGATAACCATCTTTTGTTTCTTAGTTTTTTCATTACTTTCTCTTGAGTTCTTATCTTCTTTTTGCATGAGTGCTCCATTCTTTTCTCACCTGTGAACCCTATATTGTATCTCATGGAGATTATTTCAAGAACTTATGCAATCCAAGGTGTTTTAACAGATTCCAAATTCCTCCCAAGGTTTCAAACACCAAATCTTCAAAATTACCAAGTTAGGCTTATTAGCCTTGTCTAATAGGTCTCCAGCAAGCCTCAACCAATGATAACTTTTATGTTTCCCAAAACAATAGATAAATAAACCAACTTTTCAAATACCCTTTATTGAGTTTGATAATATACCAAAATAACATGGTAGGTTGTTTTGGAAAGTATGTGACTGTTTGCATTGTGTCTCAGTTTTCCAAGGCCTAAAAACCATGCATTTCCAAAGGAACTCCTAACCAGTCAAAATCCCATGCTTAAAGCTTTTGAAAAGTGTCATGAATAGGTTCAAATCAAAGGAATATGGAACCAATTTTATTCCAAGAGGCTTCTAGATGAAAAAACCCCAAATTGTACTCTCCAAACCCTTAAAACTAGGGCTTCCTCAATGTCTCACTTCCCAAGGTTTCATACAAAAAATGATGGTTGGATCACCTTTTCCTCAACATGTCTACACAAAATCAATCATCCAACAATCCCCTCCCTAAGGTAGATTTGTTTCTGATGTAGCATTCCAAGCAAATTCATTAAAATTCCTTACAAAATATGGTGGCCACCCAAACATTTCTTCTTAACTACACATTAATGGATTAGTATACTATAATACATGTCAAATATTGAGTCATTCCATGTTTTACAATGGTTATAAATCATGGAATGACCATATTCAACTAAAATCTATCAAAACTATTAACCAAAATACTAAAACAATTCTGCTAGTCAGAATTCAGTAAATGTAAATGCCAGTATAGACTTTACAAAAGCATAGATGTGGTCTAAGATCAATATCTAATTACTCCAAATGAATTGAAATGTATGATAATGAAAAATTAATCCAAAATCACTCTAAGAACTCAAGGAAATTACATTTGAAAGAAGTTTATTCATCAAAAACTCAGTACAGTCCATACACCAGGCCTCCTATGCCATACAATGGAACTTTGGCATATTTGAGGGACTCCTAGAAACTACCCCAATAAATCCCAATCAGTTGGATGGATTATTTTGAACTAAAACATAACAAAATCCAATTCCCTCCATTTTCTAATAACCGATGCATTTCAAATTTTTGATTTTGCAACATTACAAATTTGGAGTTTTGAAACTTTTAAAGACAATGAAGCCTTAAGACATTGAAATGTGACCTAAATGAACTTATTAAGCATTATTAAAATCAAATCTAAACTATTATAAACTTGTAACACCAAATTCCATCCTAGGCTCTTATTTTGGTCCTAAGGCCTATTAAGCCTTTTAGGACTTATTACATATTTTCCATATTCATTCAATGGAATGACCTTATAGGCCATTATAGGTTCCAATACATTCTAATTGATGTCTTTAGATGTCTTTAGGTTCATGGTTGTCACTATGGACTCATGGTAGTCTTTGGATGTTCTAGGTGCCCCTGCACCATGTTCACCACCTTTGAAAGGATTCTTCTCCCAAGAATTAGTCCTTGCATTGGATGTCTGAGTCTGAACCTGTACTTTATGAATATGGTGCCTTGGGGAAGGAATAAAATTCCCTAAGGTCACTACCCTTCTCTTGTACCCTACACAAACCTTGAAAGCATTAGCACCAAAAACCTTATGCATAGTCTTTGATTTTGAATCAGATTGTGGCCTTGATGTTGGTTCTTTCTGCCCACTGTCCATCCACATCTGAACATGGTTTTTTACTAGCTTCCCTTCAATAGGACACTTGACTGTACCTATTTGAACATAGTTCAAATCCCAAAAGTCTACATTTCTAGGACTGTTCAGCATTGTCCTAGTCAATCCATGTTTGTATGCTTGCTACCCATACCAACCTGTATCACCTGCAATGTTTCCTTGTTTATGAAGAGGAATAGTATCACCAAAACACATTATTATCTTTTCTTTATCCCTGCAAGTTAGTGGTATTAACTAAAATTTCTCTTTGCCTTTGTGAACAATATATGTATTAGAGTAGCCATCATGAATTTTCCTTCTCATACATTCCCATGGTCTACCTAATATCATATGCCCACAATTCATAAATAGGGCATCACACCAAAGATGATCATGATATGGCCCAATTGAAAAATTGACAAGAGCCCTCTGACTAACCTTCACATTCAACTCCTGGTTTACCCAAGTGGTACTGTAAGGGTTAGGATGTTCTACTAATACCAATCCCAGCTTAGACACCATATCAACTAAAACCAAATTTCTATGTGCCCCTAAATCAATAATTAGAGTACATACCTTGCCTTGGACCAAACATCTTGATTTAAATATACCTTCTTGTGCCGATGTTGGTAATGGTCCTCTATGTTTTCTATTATTTTTGTGTTCCTATCCTTAAAGGTTCTAATTTCAAAGTAAGTTTGGTGGAACTAAATATGTATTGCATGTAGGATTGAGGAAAGAAGATGTACAACTAGAAATGGACAAGGGGCTCTACCTTTTCATATGCGGTGAGAAGAATCCCCAAGAAATGGGAATGCTAAGGTGGAAATGGCGGGTGCTGGAGAGTGGAAGTCTGAGAAAGCCTTTCCCAAAATCTCCCACAACCCATTCAATCCTCAAAGCATCCCCCTCTTTCTCATCACCCGACAAATCAACCCCACAAACAAGAAGGAAAATAGCCAACTGGTTAATAAATTGGGAGATTGGTTTTAGATAATATATTTTTTTAAAAAATATATTAAATTTTATGTCGCTTTTTTGACAAACAAAGACTAGACATATCGACAAGAGTGCTATATATTTGACATTTATTCAAATGATTTTATGTCGCAATTTTGACTAACATTGGTCGTAGAGATAAATGTTATAGCGGGCAATTCTTCCAGGTTGAATTAATTATTTTGATGTCATTATCATTGATAATTCAACCACTATTGACATCGTAATTTTGATGGAGGTTTGATGTGTCGTATTATCGACCAAAAAATTTCAACAACCATTATGGTCAATTGGCTGACCAATTGGCATCTAAGAATCGACTAAACCTCATCGAAAAAAAAGATAAAATTTACTAGTGTGTAGTGATCAAGTTCTATCTACATCTCTCCTATCTGTATGTTTTCTTCTTTCAGAGTCTTTTCAACTTTGTATCTTGCATCATTTTCATGTTGAATCTCTTTAATCATTAGAAGATTAATTTGTTCTTTTTCTTTCTCCAGCTTCTTTACTTGGTCTGATGTATCATTGTCATAATCTTCCTTGATCTTTTCCATAAGGTCTTGTCTCTGACTTCTTGATAGTTCAAGTTGTTCTTTTAGTTTCTTAATGAAACCTTCTGCTCTTCTTAATTTGAATCTCAAATCACCATTCTCAGCCTTTTCTTTGTCCAGTTCATCAAGTCTTGCTTGAAATTTCTCTTGAAAATTTTATGAATCCATTCCAATCTCCCTTAAGCTATTAGACTTTCTCTCTAAGGGCCAATAGCTCTGATACCAATTGTTAGGATTAAGTAATACTAAGAGGGAGGGGTGAATTAGCATTACAACACTTTCTTTGAACTTAAACCAATTGCAAATAAACCATATGAATGCTGAAATAAAAAGAGCATAAACACATAACACATAACTCATAACACCATTATTTGTTTTCGAGGAAACCCTGGCCAAGGGAAAACCCCGGTGGGGATGGTACCCACAATTTTGCACTAAAATATAGAATCCCTATGAGGAGATCTAGCCATGGTAGGAGCTGAGTATTACATAGTACATTTTTTTGTTAGACTAATGGAAACACTATTAGGGGTATACAAAAACCATGTTAAAGGTGTGGTGAGCTTACAACTCTTACAATCAAAATTTTGTTACAAAAGTATTCTTCAATAATGGACAATAGAAGCATATGTTGTGCGTTGATAGTTCTAGTTATGTTTCACAATAGCCTCTGTCAATCACTAATATTGCATCTTCTATCAATCATCACTAATATCCCAAATTCACATCCATCATACATACATGTTTGTCACACTTGTCACTTTCACAAAACACTCTATACTTATATCAACTCTGTCATCGAGTCGACTCTCAAATATAATATAAAACATAATAATTATTTATACAGATGATAAATATAGAGTTGGTGATCTGATATTACCAAAGTATTGGGAATATACAACCTTCATTTGACTTAGCATGTTACTATTCCATCTAGCCTTCCCTCAATCATCGTGACTGTTCATATGTCTTGTTTCACTATTCCTCTATCTTTGCATGCCTTCATAACACTGTAACTTACTGATATCAATACCAAAACATGTGTGACCTTAATTGAAGATCATACATATCCCAAAATATCTTCCTCTAAGTTTTCAATCTATAACACATCATATATCACCTTTGCTAGCCAAAACAGTACTGTAGGATACTATAACTCTGATTTTGTACTTGGTCATTTTCATGACTATGTCTCCAACACTTATACTCACTTCATGTGATCACTATAGCATAAGTGTTTCCATAAATGAAATACCTGAAGTGATCCATAGTTCTCTCAAAACATCACTTGCAAATAGTAAATTTGCAAAGGATGATTAGTCAACCGAGGTAAATCAGACATTATATAGATCAATGATTGGTAAACTGATGTATGTTTTGCATAGTAGACCTAGTATTGCACATGTTGTTGGGATCGTAGAAAATTTTTCTACTAATCCTAAGGAATCACATATGAATTTTGTTAAGAGGATTGTAAGATACTTGAAAAATATAGAGAATTATGGTTGATGGTATAAGAAATAAGGCAATTTTGAACTAAAGGTTTACATTGATACAGATTGGGTTGGAAATATTGATGACTGAAAGAGCACAACTGGTGGAGCATTCTTTTTGGGAGAAAGGTTAGTTACTTGGATAAGTAAGAAATAGGCATGTATTTCTTAGTCTACTATTGAAGAAGAATATGTTGATGTTCCTAATAATTGTTAAAATATTGCATGGATAAAACAATTGTTGAAAGGAATGAATGAGGAGATCATTGATCTTGTGATTATATATTGTGACAACACAAGTGCTATATAAAAATTTTCAAGAATCTTTTGATGCATGCTAAGACAAATCATATATCTATTAAGTATCACTATTTGAGGGAACAAGTACAAGAAAAGAAAGTGAAATTGGAATTTGTGAAATATAAAGAACAACTTGCATACATATTTACTAAACTCTTACCGAAGGATACATTTGAGTACTTAAGGACTAGACTAGGGATCCATCCTCCATCTTTCAGTCACTAAGGTGATTAGGAGGTCACATCAACCTATACATTATCATAAAATCAAATGATTTTGATAAATATTGTTCACACTTTAGGTTTCCTAAGGTTGTGAAAGCTAGAATGGAAAAATTGTATATCTTTACATTAGGGTACATGATTTGAACTGAATAACAGAGATGTTTTTGGCTATTGAAGAGTTGTGTACTATTTTTGGCATTTTTTTCAAAGGGAGAGAAAGATTCATATGAAATATCAGTTAGAGAGAATACAAAGAAAGGAGAGAAAGTCTAATATCTATCTAGTGCGAGAGAGAATCAAAGAAAGAAAGAAGAAGATCAAATTCGTAGGGAGAGTCTGCCTAAAATGGTGAAATGTTATGTAATGATTAAACATATTAAATGATCAAGCTAGGGAGAGCTTATCGAGCTACAACATTTATTGATAGAGTTTTAGTACATATGTTTGGTATTGTATGGCATATTTCATATTGTATTTCCATCAATGCCAAAGGGGGAGATTGATAATCTACAACTGATTGAATACCTTGATGAACTGAATGGATAAGTGAAAGATAATGATTAGAGATCATTGAGCTATTAAAGTGATATGTAAGGAAATTAAATTAGTCAATAGGTATTGTCATTGATGTCAACTAGTTTTGACTACACTTATCATGATATTTACAAACATCTGAAGAAGAAAAATGACAAAGGAAAGAGATATCTACATGAAGAAGAGATGGATATGGAGATATGGCTAAGGTATACATTGGGTAACTTATTGATGAGTCTATGACATCATTTTGTTGACTTGATTGTATTACATAATTTGTTACGTATTGAAGATCAAAACTAAACAAGTTAATGTGGTTGATAATTGAAGATTTATGTATACACCAAGCCAGTGCAGTGTCTACTTAGTATCAGTAATAACTGAGTTAGTATTCACCAACACATTTTTGTATTGATTGAGTGAGAGAAACAATTAAAGTTTATAACAACTGACTGAATTGATGAGCTGGCAAGTTTCTTATGATTCTGAGGTAAAAAATAAAGTTAGTTATGATGATCTAATGGCTGACAAAATTTAAGATTGATCAAATGGAGAAGGATGAAATGTGTTATAGACACATCTGCCAAGGAATCTTGAAGTGGAAAAATGAACGATGGAGATTAAGAGGAAAAATCTAATGGATGAGAAGAAAATGGTTTATGATGTCTATTTAAAGAGACATGGGATTCATTATTGAGTCAGGAGATTATTGAAGACTATAGGAGAAACCACGTGAAAGAAATTTTTTCATGCACCACTAATCAAACTAGTTACAGATAGAACTGAGCTGAACTGTAGGCATTACTGAGCATCAAAGTATTATTGACCGAGCTAAATATGTTGAAGGATATGAAGGATTAAAGTTATCATTGATCAGAGGATGTATTTTGAGCTTATCATAGATCTAAAAATTTGTAATCTTAGTTGTATTTGAATCAGATCACTACTATATCAGTTTAACCATTTCTATAGCTAAATCTCTTAACCGAGTGGACTTAACAGTCTTATTTGTAAATGAAATTCCATGAATGTTGATGGTTTTCTTTTTGACCCCATAGTGAATGATGGTTAAGAGTTAATTGTTAGTGATAAATCCTCTAACTAGGTCACACCTTATAGTGTGCATTGTAACCTTTAATAGGGTTGGCTCCTAACTAAGCTCACTTCAAGAGAGTGAAATATTTTGGGTTACTGTAATACCCCTCTAACCCTAATATAAGTTTTGTGTTTTTGAAAGAATTAAGATCTTTCGATGTTTTCTTATAGCTTAAGTTGTACATGATACTTGTTTGATCTATTCCTATAGTTTGTTTATAATAATTTCATAAGGTAGTACTCAATGATTCTAATATTAGAGATACTATCTAAAGGTATCATTTTTGTATGTATTTATCTCCGTGTATGTATTGAGTACCTTCAAGACCTTTATGAACATAGTTAGGATGTTATATGATATGTACTTGATAGATATATATAAGTGGTTATTTATATTTTCTTCTATTAAGGTTACTTTGGATGAATCTTGTATCTCACTTGATGATTTGATTATGTTGATTTACTATTAGTATTGATAAGAGACTAACACAATGCTTGAGATTATAACCTTCGTTATGATGATGCTACATGCTTTGAGTGTATATATATACATGATGTGTTTTTATGATTCAAGATGAATTTGTAGTTACTCACATCGCTGAGGTCCACATGATGTATCAATCCCGGTCATCTGTCTGCAATTTTTTCTTTTATATGTATATCCGTGCATATGTATTTCTTCTTTGTGATGCAGGCTTGTAGGTACCGGGCATCGACTTCACCTAGCTTCACAGGTCTAAGCATGCCCTCAAATCCTCGATGGTTGTTTTTATGGAGATAGTACTAAGGCCCCTACATGAGTCTTCCTTTGTCATTATTCCAATTTGGGAATATTAGGGTTCCTTCTTTGTCAGTCAACCTTTGGGTCAAAAACCCAAATCCAACGCACCTAGTTGGGCATGGTTGTAGTTAGTGCCTTGTGGCCACTTGAATTCATTTGGTTTTATGATTTGTTTACTCATTTTATTTATTTCTCCTTCTTGGTATGATTCTTAGTTAATCTTTCTATGTTGTGTTTCAGGAGTTTGGCTTGACTTTCCTTGTTGACTTTGGTTGACCTTGTTTGATCTTATGGTTTTCTCGATATGTTTCATAGATGATTTGTATGGCCTCTTTGGATGATTAGATTTATTTTGAGGCACGTGATTTTATTCTACCTCAGTGATTATATCCTATAGTAATTATAAATAGGTAATAATATTGTGATCTATTACTTCATAATCTTATAGATTATAGTGTTTGGTATTTGGCATGTATCTATATAAATATAAATATATATATATAGAAATATATATATGGGTGCACATATATGTATTTATATATATATAATTTATATGTGATTATATGTTAATTATTGTAGATATTGTTGATGGTGTATATTTTGGGATTAATGTAAAGTATAATATTATTAATAATTAAATATTAAATAATGCGAGGTATATTATTCTCAATTGTTAATTATTAATAATGAGGATAGGTTATATATATAGATATTGATGTAATTAATGATGGCATATGCATATATGTTAGGATAATATTACATATGTGTATGAATGAATACAAATAATCTTTTATTGTATATTTGAGTAATATAGTTGTATGATATTAAGTTATTTTATAATACCCTTTAGTTAAGAGTTAGTTGGGAGTTGGTTACTTTTCCTCTCAACCTTTGGAAATCTATTTATATGCACTACTTTTTAATTTGAAGAGAGGATATTTTGGGGCTGAAGCATTGAGGAGAGGATGGCCTTACTTTTCATGGAGATTTTGGAGAGAAAACTTGGAGATGTGAGGGAGAGTTTGTAAGCATATGTCTTTAAGAATTTTTGGTTATCTTTGGTTTTGGGAGAGAGACATTTTTGTGAGAATTTTAGTAGTTGAGAGAGGGATTCTTTTCTGTGGAATTATTTCTTTCTTTCATGGAGATTTCTGAAAGTGGATAGGGTTTGAAGGATGCATCTCAAGTTTGGATTTGTCTTCTCTTTTGTTTCCTTCCTTCTTCGATTCAACCTTCATAGGACATGAGGTATGGATTGAATATTTTAGTTACTTGATGTCTTTCATAGATTATGAATCTATTTATATATTATCATTATTTATTATATCTGTACTTTTCATTTCTATGGTTATTTTAAAGTTTTAAGTTTTTGTTTGTAAGAATTGGCATCTGTTTTCCTAGGGTTTTTAGCAACCCTTTTTTGGAGATCTATTATTATAATAATTTAAATTGCATCTAAGATTTTACTCAATTAATTTTATGGAAGTAGAATTCATAGATATCAAATGGGTATCTCTCTGATTTTATTTTTAGGGCCGAATTAATGCCTTATTTTTGACATTTTGGCAAACTATGCCTGTCCATTCTTGATTCCAAATTTTCTGTCAAATGTATTCCTATGCTACAGGCTGATATGATTATATAAAAGTATGAATTTGATATCAAAGATTCTCATAAGTCTTATATTTCATTTCCAATTGGTTTGGAGAATTTTTATTATGTTTTGTGAAAATTACAATCATTTTAGTGAAGGCAGGTCTGAACTGTAACCAGAGTTTTCTATTTTAAACCAGAAGTCATAACTTTTTTTCCCACCATTGGATCTTTCTAAAAATAAAATTAAGAGTCCATAATTATGTTATATAAATCTCCACTGAAGTGATTGTCTTTATTATTTGTTTTGTGGAAGATATGGATGACTGTTCTATGATGACTATTCTTTTCATTTAATCCTTGCTTGAAATAATTCAGTTTAAGAACATCACTAAGTCTTAGGGTTTTGTATGGTTACCAGAGGCTATTAGAATTTTTTTTTGGTTAATTGGATCTATCTATACTCTTAATATATTTATAATATCTTTTTTATGTCTTCTTATATGTTTGGAACATTCTGAATGCCATATTGGGTTTAGGGTTGTCAAGTGGACTAGGGACAACATATGTTTTCCTAAACTCAATCAAATGTTGTTATGGAATTGATATGAATTATTGATGATGGATCTATTATGTTCTTATGATTTTTATATGTATGTTAGGGAACCTAAGTACACTAGGTGAGTGGCTCATAGTGAGGGGTCGGGGCCCTAAGTGGCTAGTACCAGGATAACCTACTATGAGTTATTTAATCAAGTGATAACCTAAATAAATGAATTGGGAATGGGAGATTATTGGAATGGGAAATTACACACTAATCAAGATTAATTGTGACTCGCCTATGCCTTTAGTGCTAGTAAAGACTAAGGATGGGAGTGGGAGAAGGTACCTATGTGTAGGTACGACTGAATGACCTTGTCTGTACGAGAGGCATTTGGTTCTGCATGTGCCTACTTGGGGGCCGGGGCCAAGAGTGGCTAGTACCAAGAAAACCCAAGGGGTGAGGGCTATGTGATGACACTCACCTAGCTTGTAGCTTAGAGTCTCTACCAAATTTGATCATGCCTCTGGTAGTCCTTGTGGTCTTCTTGTCTTTTCTTTTGTGTTGTGACTTTGGGGAAATTTTATCACCACCTTAGGAATTTCCTAGTTGTTACCTCTTGTATGGGCCTTTGGTTCTATCTCCTAGCTCGGGGGAGTGGGCCTATTGGTTCCATTTGGTTGGGTGGTTAATATTTATATCGAGGTATTGATCATGATTCTTTGGATGATCCTAGCACATATTCCTTTCTAGATCTGCAATTGAAGATTTCTTATTGGATATTTTAATATGTTGAGATGTACTTATGTATTTGTATTCATGTAACTTTTAATCTCCTAAAAGGAGTCTTGTAGTATTGATGTAATCTCAATTCAAAGAAATGCAATAAAATAGTAATTTGATTTTAATGTTAATACTTGGTTCATGTTAATGAAGTACCTAGGATGATGCCTACCTTAATGAATATTAATCTTTTACCTAAATTATTAGAGAAAAGTGATCTAAAGGATAGTAGATGTAGATGAAATCAATATGAATTTATGGAATGAGTTGATAAAAGGAATAATGATGTTGGATGATTAACTTATGTTTAATAAAAGAAATAAGTTAGGGACATTTAACTTGATGCATTAAAATGAACGTAGATCTTTTAAGCTCATGATTCCATGAATATCTTATGCATGTAAATGGTTTATATGATGTTTCTTTAGTAGCGACATGAGGGGACCCGTGAGGACTTAAGTTGTATAAATCTTACATTCAAGTAGTAGAAAATTATTTCTTCTTTTAGAAATATGAAGTGTAATGATGAATATTATTCTAGTTAAAATAAAAAAATAAATTTACTACTTGCATTTTATAGAGGTTTATGTCTTGTCCTCTTGGGTTTCCTGGTGGGGCGTTACAGTTACCGGTCCCAGGTGGTTTTTCCCTTAGCAGGGTTTCCATGTTAAATATTTGTGTTATGTGTACTTGATGTGATTGGATTATTATTTTACTTTACACATTTCATATTTGGATTAATCACTAAACACAATATTGAATTTATTGGTATTTGGTAAATGAACATAAAGTTATTGTTGAAAAGCTTACCGAGTTGATTATTTGTTTGAAAAAGTTTGGTCATATACATCTGGGAGTTTGAGACTATAGGATAACTGGATTTAACTGATTCACCCCCCCCCCCTATTAATTATCTAACATATTCTACTACCAAAAAAATTAGTCAAATGAGAAGGCTACAAGGATGCCTACAGTCTATTATGAGATTCATCTCTCAACTTGTTGATAGAACACAACAATTTAACAAAAACTTGCATAAAGGAGTTAAGCGTGTATGGAATGAATAATGTGAGAAAAGATTGAATCATATTAAGGAATATTTGGCTAATCTTCCTATCTTGATGCCTCATATTCCTAGAAAGCCTCTTATTCTATACATTTCAGCTATAGCTACATCTTCAGGAGCATTATTGGCACAACAGGATGAGACAAGAAAGGAAAGAGCTATCTACTACATTAGTAGAATATTAGTAGCTTATGATATCAAGTACAAAAAAGTTGAAAAATATTGCATTAAAATGGTGTTTGCATCCCAAAAACTCATACATTATATGCTGGCACATACTACACAGGTTGTAGCTATGATTCATCTACTGAAATATCTACTAAGTAAAGCTACCCTTACTGGTTGAATAGCTAAATGAATGATGGTTCTTTCTGAATTTGACATTGATTATGTTGATCATAAGGCTATAAAAGGACAAGTAATTGCTAATCATTTGGTTTATTTCCCTCTACAAGATAATTTACCTATGTACATTGATTTTCCCAATTCATGTATCATGTTTATGATTGATCACACCTGGAAGATGTTATTTGATGGATCCTACACACAAAATGGTTCATGTGATGGAGTTATCTTTGTCACACCTCAAGGATACACCATACCTAAAGCCTACAAGTTGGTGTTCCCTTAAACAAATAATATTGTTGAATATGAGGCTTTAATGAATGGGATCAAATTGGCTATTGAGTGGAGAATTACTAAATTACATATCTTTGGAGATTCTCATCTTTTCATCAATGAAAAAAATAATGAATATCAAACCAAGGATGAAAAATTGATTCCCAATAATAAAATGGTTCATGATCTTAAGAACTAATTTATCTTTGTGACCTTCCAACAGATTTCTAGAGTTTAGAACAAATTTGTTGGTGTTATGGCTACACTTTCTTCTATTCTACAATTGCAAGAACATGAATCTTGATATGAATTCCTAGTGCAAGATCTACAATTCCCCACATATGACTATCCTGATAAAAATTTCATTTGTACTATTGTTAGTCACAACTTCTCCCGCTATGCTAAAATCTATTCTTTCCTACATGATCAAATCATACCCGATAACCTAACTTGTAATGAAAAATGCCAACTTATCTGTAATGTCTCATGCTATACCATTATTTTTGGTGATTTTTTTAGGATGTGTCTAGATGGAACACTTCTTATATTTCTAGAGAGAGACAAATATAAGTGTGCGTTAGCTGAAGTCCGTGAGGGAATATGTGGATCTCACTCTAATGGCCTTGAGTTAGCTCAGAAACTACTTAGGGCTAATTACTACTCCCCTACTATGAAAACTAATGCTGTTAGATGTGCTAAATCTTTTAAGAAATTCCAAATGCATGGTCATCTGATACATGCTCCAGGCAGGGAGCTTATTTCATCCATAACACATTGGCCTTTTTAGTAGTGGTCCTTTGACTTAGTAGGTCAGATATATCTGAACTCATCATGAGGACAAAAATTCATCATCACTATTACTAAGTATTTCACTTAGTGGGTTGAGTATATACCACTTTCTACTGCTATAGGAAAACAAGTGTCCATGTTTATCCTAAACTAAATAATTTATCATTATGGTGTACCATCCTCTATAGTTACTAATAATGGAGAAAAATTCAAGAAAAAAGACCTGAAACAATTGTGTAAGATATTTAAGATCAAACAACATTGGTCATCCATCTATTACCCTCAAGAAAATGGACAAGTTGAAGCATTAAATAAGAATATCCTCAAAATCTTGCACAAAATTGTTAGTAAGTCTAGAAGGGATTGGCATCTTCAAATAAATCATGCTTTATGAGCTTATATAACAAGCATACATACACCAATAGGAGCTACACCTCTTTCCCTCATCTATGGGGCTGAAGTTGTCTTACCTATCAAGGTAGAAATATCTTCACTTAGAGTCTCCCTAAGAGGAATTGTAACAAATGAAGACTATCGCATATCACACATCCAAGAACTAGAATTGTTGGATGAACGTAGACAAGTTATTTTTGGTAACATCAGAGTATATTAGAAAAGAATGTCAAAAAGATACAACAAGAAAGTACACTATAGATCTTTTGAGGTTGGTGATCTGGTTTTGAGAGAGAATCCTAAGAATTAGCTTAATAGAGCACATAAAGGAAATTTTGAACCGAATGGGTTGGCTCCCTACATAGTTATTGTTTCTTTTGAGTCTGGTGTTTATTATCTTTCTACACTAGAGGGAGAATATGATGTAGGAGCATCTTGGGTCCTTGGCAATCCTATGTCACCAAAAATATTTTGAAGTTTGTCTGTGTTGCTCAGTTTCTTCTTTGTTCGAGTTGGCTCAGTAGTTGGTCAGTTTCCTTTGGTTATCGAGCTTGGTCAGTTATTTCCTAGGCAATAGGTTGTTTCACTAGCGCTCGGTGATGCTTGTTTGGTGCTCAGTCATCCTTTCTTATTAAGTGATTTCTTTGATTTTTTGTTCAGTTTGACTGGTGCATTTATTTTGGGTCACAAAATTAATGTTGGTATCCATCAATGGGAAGTGTGTGGTCCTAGATTTGATTTTTTTCTTCCATTGATTATGGATCTGAAGGCTACCTCAGTTTGGTAGCCTCTTGTACAAATGTAGTTGTTTGGTTAGAGTTTAGGGAGTCAATTTTGATAGAAGATAGAAGTTAGAAAATTGGAGATTATCTGCAGATCCTCACATGTTAGAGGACTTTTGTAATTCATTGTAATATCTGGCCATAACTGGGAAGGCCTTATAGCCCAGCATGTATGAATCAATTGCAATAAATATATGAAAGTGATCCTGCATTCTCTCTCTCACTTTGTTGTTTGTTGCTTATGCGTGTTGTTGAGTAGGGTGGATCAAGTTAGGGTGTGTCATCATTTGGCCCCTTTTGTTTCTCCCTTGCATCATAATATCTCCCTGAGCCTATCAATACTCTCCATATGAAGAAGTTCTATGGATGATTCTCCAAGAGATTTTTACTTATCTAAATATCCTAAAAAAATCATAAAATGTTCTTGAAAAATTCTAAAAAATTGATATATGATCCTAAAAAATATGAAAAATAGAAAAAGTCCTGAAAAATGATCACCTTAGTGAAAACTTGGCAAACAAGCACTTTGGTGTATCCAAAAAAAATCAAATATATCAAAAAATACAAAAAAAAATCAAAAACAAAATTAAAAAAGTGCCTTGGCGAAAACTTGGAAACAAGCGTCGTGGTAGCAAAAATAGTCCTTCCAAGTGGTGAAAACCTGGAGACAAATGCTACTTGTACCTTTGTGCTCCATGTATCAGCTTGTGGATTTTTCCATGAACCAATTGAATTTCACAACAATCATCTCTATGGTCTGGAATCTGTCTCCATCTAAGTCTCGCTAGGGAGAAATTCTATGTCATCACTATGTCTAGGACACACCAGTGTTTCTCAACACTACCCCATACAGTGTTTCTCAACACTTCCTTTTACATCAATTATTTCTCAACACTTATTGGATATGCTACCTTGAGTCGATGATTTATCTGTAGTCTAGGATTGTGCGATATTTCTCACCTACAGGCATGAGCCCTAGCAAGTTAGTTATTATCTTTTTATCTTTACAGTGTGCTTAAGTCAAAATGACTGAGCTATTCTTAATGATATTTTCTTTGTATGCTATCTGTTATTGAGGATTTTAACTGATGTTCCCACCTTGGTTTCTCCATGATGTTATGACTAAAGGACTAGGGTCATGGGGTATGTTTTCTTTGATTTTTTCCCTGTGGTGTCATTTTGATGATCTTAAGCTATCTAATAAATTGGATGTCTATGGTAAGAACCTCCATCACGATTGGAATGCCACACATACCTTGACCTTCTTTATTTGCACACTTAGGTGAGGTTGGAATTATCTCCTTGACTATTACGTTGTGTTTACTTATGCAAGATCCATTCAGGTCATCCTAGATTCTTATGCCTTGATGCTTATGGTTACTTTCAACTTTAATTTGGAAACTGTGCTTAGGTCATCTTGGCTCTTATGCCTCGGTGCTCACATATATTTCCTAAATTATATCTCATATACATAATATTCATATCTTCATAGTTGTGCTTGCACTATTGACAGTTGTATGATCTTGTGATGTTCCTTAATAAGGCTCGATGATGAAAATAAGGACCGAGTAAGATCCTTGCACTTTGAACTTGCATTTTTCATAGTAGGTTACATCTTAGTCTTTACATTACATCTTAGTCTTAGTCTTTTCATCTTGCATTGAGTGAGGAGAGAGTCTTCATCTCATCATTATCAGAGAAATTTGGTCATCCTTTTTCAGTAACCTCAATTCATTTTCGGGATCAAAACCAAAATCTAAGTTTATTTTGTTGTTCTTTTGAGGCTTATCTTTTCATCCTTTAAGGAAGAAATTGATCATGTTTCTCCATAATCACTCGCTTTGACCTAATGCTAATGTTATACCTTTATGGGCAACCTTATTCAAACTGGGACAAATTTCCATCACTTGGTGGTCAAAATTGATCTTTTACACTTATCAATCATCTTGAAACTTATCTTATCCTAGTTTGATCAAATCTATCTCATTTTTTCATCTCCTCTACATCATTTCAATTTCAATCCTAAGGGGGCAGGAATAATCTATCATCAATTTTTCAAAGCTGCAATCATCACTAGGGGCATATTAGCTTCATTGCTTCACATCAAGTCGGGATTCTTCTTATCTTGGACATATTAGTTCTCATCGCATCATATTAGTTATGGTGTTGTCTTATCTTTCAACCTTAGTCTCAATGTTCAGTTTCACCGCTTCACATCAAACTGTGCATTGGAACTCTTGTTTCCTTTATGTGCTTTGTTTGATCAAGTTCAAAGTCAGATCTCTATCACTTACCTTGACATCATCATTCTTTGACTCAATGTGTTTCGAGATCTCTCACACATTAGTCAAAGAGGGGAAAATGTAATCACCCAAAAATGGTCTAGTAAACTTTTAGCCCCTTTCTAAACATTAAAATTTAAATACTAGACTAAATCTTGTGCTTAATCAATTTTTCATATTTATTTAATTTCTTATTTCTTGATCAAATCATCATTTTATCATTTATTTAATGATATCCTAAAGTTTGACCACTTTATCTTAAGTTTTATTCAATTAAGAGAATATGCTCCATTTTAATTAATTAAAAAATATTTTAATTAAATAATAAAATCATTTTATCCTAAGACACATTTAATTAAAAGAACATGTTCTCTTTTAATTAAATAAAAACCCATTTTAATTAAATAATAAAACCACTTTATTCTAAGCCACATTTAATTAAAAAGATGTGCTTCTTTTAATTAAATAAAAACCCCTTTTAATTAAATAATAAAACCACTTTATTCTAAGCCACATTTAATTAAAAGGATGTGCTTCTTTTAATTAAATAAAAACCCCTTTTAATTAAATAATGGAAACCACTTTGCTAAAAATAATAAATAATTTTTAAAAAGTGCACTTTCCAATTAGATAGAATCTTTTGAATTTTGAAAAAAGGCTTATGCCTCTTTATCTCAACCACTCATTAATATTTTTCTCTTAATCATGTCCATTGATTTTGCCTCTTAAAAATCTTGAGCATGTGGATCAACCAAGTTTTAATCTCCACCATTGCTCATTTCTTTTTGCCTCTTGATCTTGATCATATGCTCATTTTTAAATCCTTTAAAAGGAGATTCTCTCCTCACTTTTAGATATTCCACCCTCATAGCATTATTAGCTTCTTTAGTTATTTGAAATCGTATTGCAGGTTCTTGGAGTCTTGACATCTTAGCATATTAGAATCTTGGAGTCTTGCAATCTTGGCATCTTGGAGCTATTGCATTCCTGCATCATCATTTAGCTTATCTTTGTCATTTTCTTTCTTGCATCTAGCTTAATCCATCTAGTTTAGATCTACTTTCCTTGCATTTCTTGCATATCATTTTAGCTTAGATCTTGCATCCCATCTTAGATTACTTTGTATTATCATTTGAATCTTTCATTCTATAGTGCACCTTGTAGGGATCTTACTTATTGGGTTTGTTTGAGAGCCACCATCTTAATCTAAATGATTCTTGCACGCTATGGATAGGAAGCTATAAATTGCTTCTTGGGATTTTCTTCTTCCTAGATTCTCTCAAGTGTAATGGTTTATAGAAGTGACCACACTTTTTGGTACACAAGTAGGACCTACTAATACCTTATTCATGTCACCACCCACCTCAAGTGAAACTTAGGGAGTAGTATAAAAATGAAAGTAATACATTATGGTTCTTTACTATGGGCCATGTAAAGTATCCATTTATAATGCAATCTCCCATAAATGGAGAAGAGGAGAAAATGTAGGCATATAAAACTCCTATCTAAAAGAGATTAAATAAACAAATGTAAACAATTGATAAGGGATTGATTAATGGGGGAATCTATTATGGAAATGGTGTCTCAATCTTACATAAAATAAACTAAAAATTTACTTGTAAAGAAACTTACTATTGATACATGAGCACAAAGGGTCGCAAGGGAGGGATGTACCATTTATTATTTTGCACACCTCATTTTCCCTATAAGGATACCTTATTTTATGAGGGAATTATATTACAACTGCAGTTGTAATGTATTCTAAGAGTGTGTTAGCTAATGAGTTACCTTTGGATCCTTTTTGGTGATATGCCTATGAGAAACTCTACAATTATATTGTAATCCATTGTTGATTTTTGAATAATATACTGGGTATCTTTTGGAGTGTCATTTTTTTCACCTAAAATAGTTTTCCTCACATAAATCATTATGTTGTGGTACACATTTTATTTATATTTATTTTTATTAAGTTTTTTAACTATTGTAAAGCTCAAAGAAAGGTTTTGCAAAACCCTTCTCTCAAGGTTAGAGTAGGAATTTGTTCCACAACCTTAGCTTCCTTACAAGTTCTCTAAAAGCTTAATCACCTCTGGTTTTAGTTGTGGGTTTACTGGGTTTTTTTTAACTAATCTAGTTCATAGTGGGAGCTTGAATAGAAGATACTTTGTGAATTTGTTGTGGGTATTTTTTGATAGAAAGTTCTCCATGGTGAATAAAGGTGTGTAAAATAACTTTGAGATGTGGAATTTGAATATGAAGAATCTATTAATAGATCAAGGTCGGTGGGATGCTGGTGATGAGAATGTCTTCATACCTATATATCTAAATAATGTTGCTAAATATGATATTATGGAATGTGTATACTAGGGAAAGTATCTTCATAGAATTAAGGTTGAACAGTAAATGAAATAGTAACTAAATAAACCACAATTAAGAAACTATTTAGCAAATTAATGATCAATTGAGCATCATATGGATCTCTATCTAAGAATTTTAATGAATATCTCTCAGCAAGCTTCCATTAATGACAGTCCTAGAATGAGAATGATAAAATAAACAAGCTAAAGCTAATAATTAGATCAAAGTAAATGCTAATTAAGCTCTCAAATGCCTTTCTCAACTCAAATTGCAAGAGGTTCAATGCAATTCTTAGATGTGTGGTTATGAATTATGAAGGAATTTGGTCTTCCTTTTATAGATTTTCCCAATGGTAGGGGGTGTCGTGTAGTTAATCATTATTAAACCTTGGTTGATTCTTTGTTTCCACCCTTTGAGCACAATGCAAAGTTTGTGTCCTCAAAAATTGGGACAAGTAGACAAGATCAATGGACAAGATTCCTTTTCACTTTGAGCGATTGAGATTGAATTTGGGCTTGATCCATGTGAATGCCTTTCCTCAAATCCTATTGGTTGATTGAATTTCCTCCATTTGTGGTTGTTGAGGGAATTTAGGATTTATTAATTGATTTAAATTGATTTATTTAGCCATGTACCCATTGAATGGGTTGAATCTGATTTAATCCAAACTATACAATTAATTAATTTAATTACACTTTGATTTGATTGCATTTGATTAAAATACTCTCAATTTTGATTCGTATTGAATTTAGACTTGATTGGCTAATTATGCATTGTGATTCAATTGTTTCAATTATGTCCTTGATTTGCTTTGATTTGACTTGATTTATCATTTGATTGTCTTTGTCCATTTTTAGGTGATTATAAAATGTAAAGCCAAGGATCTAATTAGATTATACCTTGCATGTGTTATCTAATATATGTCCATAAAGAGTCCTTTGTAAGAAGCTATGGAAGAAACTTGGTGAGATGTATCAAGATAAATCTTAAGTGAATAATTGTTTCTTGAGGATGAAATTGTTTTCCTTAGAATAGAGGAGGGTGGAAAAATTATAGACCACTTAGAAGCATTCAATGTGTTTTTGGCTCAATTGGCATTAGTTGGTGTTAATATTGTCAATCAAAATTGTGCCTTTATCTTTGATATGAAATCTAGCTATCCTTTTGAAATATGAAAACTCTCTCGAGTGGTGGATTATCCTAAAATGAGAGAAGAATCTCCAGAAGATAGGTTGATTCCTAAACAGTGATCACCTAAAACTAAATGTGTATGTGGGGAAAAGGGATGAGAAAAATATGAATACCTAAAAAACTGAATGAGGTGATACACCAAATAATTTGTATGTAACTTTAATTGAATCAACATAAATCAAAGAAGACACTAATGGTTCTCAATACTCAGACAAACATGTAATTACAAAAATGATTCTATGTAAGGACCTGGAATCTTTTTCTTTGAAAGGGAATATAAGCTTCACTGATTTCCTACAAAAGAGTAAGGACACAAACAAAGACCTGTAATAACAAGTATCAAAATTCAAATATGCAACAAGGAATATAGCTTGAATGAAGGATAAAACAATATAAAAGCAAGAAGATACACAATATTGCACCCAAATCAATGAGAAGGAATCATTGTATCAATATAATCAATACTAAAAAATCTCTGCTACAAAACACCCTTACATTTTTCTCACAAGTATGCAATCTGCTAAAACATGTGAGCTAAAAGAAGGTCCCCCAAAATGATGTCAAAAAATAATAATATAGGCCACATATCTAAAAGGGTTGGATGTATGAGAAAGACCCATAAAATTAGGAGCTAAATTGCTAGAAACTCCAGTCCAACTGATCCACAAACTCCATCAAGCCATGCCTAACTGAAATACCACTCAAAAAAGTCCCAAAACTACTCAAAATCTTCAAAAATCATGCAAAATTTGTGGGGGTCGGATGTAAAAATAAATCCCACTGAAGTAGGGATATAACTACAAGAAACTGTGACCAAACAGCTGGAAATGGCTCCCCAATTGATGACAACTAATAACTATCTCCAAAACACCTCTAAAGTGGTAAAAATATGCCCAAACTACCCCACAACTGATCATATATAGAAACACTCTCCCTTGAGTGAGCATAGAAGGAGCATCCAACTAATAGTCCATCCCTAGACAAGCATGACATCACCTAAGGTCAACTCCTAAAAAGACTTCCTAACTGCACTTGAATAATTAATAATATTTATCTTATAACAGTGACAAATATTAATATTATTCACAATTAATGCAACTATGAAAATGTCCCTAAGACTATTCTTCTATTTATTTATTAACTATTACTTGAATATATTTTAATATATTAAATTTAGGAACAAATAATTAACTCATTGGTTCAAAAAATTAAAAATATTTAACTATAGTTAAATAATACTTAATAAATAAATAAAAGACTTTGATCTATTTATTTACTATTTAAATACGTATCTTAATATACTTTTATTTAAAATAAATAGTTTGAGCACTACCTATCTTAAATTAAATATATCAATATTTGTATTGAAATACTAAATAAATAGATTGAACTAACTCATAAAAGAAATAAAATGAAACAAAAGTATATTTATATTAAAAATAATACGTATAGTTAAAAATAATGAAATCATTAATTTAATCAAATATCATTTAAAAAAATGATAGTGTTAAAATTATATTTCATTATTTTAACACTAATTATTTTTTAAGAATAAATATATTTTTGATTCCTTAGCTTAAACTATACTAAAGACTATTATTAACATTGGAATTATAAATTATAAATTAATGAATATATTAACAATATTCATTAATTTATAAGCTTTAAGTCCAATTTTAATAATAGTCTTTAACATAAGACCTAAGCTTCCTAACCTAAGGCATTCAATAAAACTTAAGGGATGGAAAGACTGAAAATAAACTTAGACCAAGGCTAAGCATGGAATACATAGGGTAAAAAACCCTAAACTATTATCATTTGCTCATTCTTTTTTTTGTTACCGCTCTTCCTAGCTACCAGCTGCCATGCTTAAGGGTTTGGGCTAAAGGAGAGAACTTGCTGTCAATGCCAAGATGATTCTATGAGATGTTTCCATTGTTGTTTCTCTCTTCAAATTGATTCTCTACTTTTGTCTTTTTATATTTTCCCTTATCTTTGGTTGCCGACCTTGCTAGGGTTTGAAGTTGCTTCTTCTGAGATACTGTCATGGCTGCCACTTTGCACTTTCTAAGGGAAGACATTGATGTTCTTCTTGTAAAATATGACTGCTTTTATGGAGTTTCAATGTTTCTTCCTACTTCTTCTTCTAATTCCATGGATTTTTGTAGAATCCATGAGACTCTCTTGCGGGTTTTGAAACAACTATTCCATTTTGAGTGCTACCATGATCGGTTCCTTCTATCCTCCCTAACTGTCATCTCCATAAGGTTTTAGAGATAAAAAAGTGACTTGTTGCTGCCCTGCTCCTCTTGAGGTCAAGAAAACTTGGTGACAAACTTTAGAAAAGATATGGCTATGGCTCTCTTTTCCTTTTACATCTTTTTATTCTATCATTTCAAAACTTTTTATATGCACCATGGCTGAGAAAGATGTCTTCATAGTTGAAACTCTTATTCACTGTCATTTGCAATTTCCTTTATAAAAATGAAAAGAAACATGTCTTTTGTTTTTTACTGCAACAAACCATCTTCCGACATTTTGAAACAAATTTGAGTCCATTTTACTATATTATCTCAAGTGTTCTCTCTTAAAAATTTGTTTTCTACCTAAAATCTTTAAGTTATGTTATGTCATGGATAACCTATTCTGAAGTGTGACCATTGCACATAATTTGAAACCTTAGAATATCCAATTTTTTTCATTGTGATTAATGTGTACATTTCATAATAGTTTAGCTATGAAGTAATCAATCTTGTAGCTTTTAGAAAACTACCAACTGCCAATTAAATTGAAACATGTGTTGAAAGCACTTAGAGGAAAATGAAACAGCAAATAACCAGATTGAAAAATACCATTTATGCACTCTAAGAGAGCTATGTGAACCTATAGTCATGAGATAGGGTAGTGGAGTAATTCCATGCTCTACTTGATGAACGCTTGTTCATATTGTCATCTTACATTTTAGAAATGATGCTCTTTGATTAGATCAAACTAATACTAATAGAAATAACATATAAACATACTATTGTAGCTTATGATGGTGAGATACATGGTCTCCTATGATGTAGAGCAGTGATTTGTGACTCATGCTCTATATGATGGGTTCTTATCCATGTCATTATGATGCACTACAACACTCTACTTCTTTGACTTTCCAAAATAACTAACAACAAATTAACTATTTGCAAAGCACTTATTCAAACTAACTCACCTCAAAAGCAACGCTTGAGGTGAATCTCATTCACTAGGATTGCTAACTCTTCTCCTTCAAGTGTAGACAAATGGAAAGCATTGTGTGGCATGTTGACTATTATGATATATGGACTAGTCCACATAGCATCAAGTTTTGAATGCCTTCCAGGTCTACTCTTCAATTCATCCCATTTTAACACAATATCTCCTAGATGGAAATTTTTGAGATATGCCTTCTTATCAAGTGATCTCTTCATCTGAGCTTGATGAAGCTCAATTTTTTTCAATTCATCTCTCCTCTTCTCATCTAACTCATTCATTTGAGCCAACCTTTTTTTAATAAGCTTCTCATCAATCATATCTGACTAATACATAAAATCAAGTGTTGGAAACTCAACTAAAATAGGTAATCTAGCTTCCTTACCATAAACTAGCGTGTAAGGAAACATACCAATTGACCTTTTTGGAGTTATTCTATTAGCCCAAAGTGTTGATTTCAAATTTTCATGCCAAGAATGTTGATTACTTTTTAAGGTCTTCTTTATGATCTAAATCAGGTTCTTATTAGTTGATTATGTCTGCCCATTACCCTATGAGTAATTAATTTGATGAGTTATTCAGATATACACCTTTTTTAAAAGCCCATTCAACTACTTTATTTTTTGTAAATGAAAGTGAATTATCTGAAATGATTGAATCTGGTACACCAAAACTATAAATTAAATCATTATAAAAATTCAAAATAGCAGTCACATTTGCATCTTTAAGAGCAACTGATTCAATCCACTTTATGAAATAATCAATGGTTGGTAATACCAACATATTTCATGTGCTTGAAGGTGGGTTAATGATGCCAATAAAGTCAAGAGCCTATTTCATAAATGGTTGATCCACTTGAATAGACTGCAAAGGTAGCACTGTTAGATTTTCTTTTCCAACAAAAATTGCACATTCTTTGCATTTTCTTACCCATGAATGTGCATCTTCAAACACACTTTGCCAAGAATAGATTTCTGTCATCACCTTAAGAGCTGTAGCTCTTGGTGAGAAATGGCCTCCAGCTAGCCCTTCATGAAATTGATGAAAAATATGATCAACTTGATCTGGTTTAATGCATCTTACCAAAACACCTTGCAAATGCTTCTTAAACAATACATCATTCAATAAACAGTAAGGAATTGATTGCAATATGTAATACCTTTGTTTTGACATTTCCAAACCTTCAAGACAATGTCCTATTTGTGATAAGATGATCATATCATCTACCTCATCATTCTAAGAATCAGGAACAACAAGTTGTTCATCATCTTTTAAGGCTAAAACAATATCAAAATTAGTTTTTGGAGTGTTATCTCCATTTCTTCCAAGTTGTTCACACAATCCTTTACCTCTTACCAGCTTGGTGACCTTGATCTCAATGTCATACTTCATTGCCTTGGTAATCCAATGAGCTCTTTATGTATTAAAGTCCTTATTCAACAAGAAATCCTTAACAGAAGGATGTGCAACCATTAGTTTAATCTTATTGTTCGAAAGCATGTGCCTGAACTTCTTCAAACTTCTTATTACAACAAGTATAGGTTTCTCAACAAATGAATAATGCAACTCATAATCCTTAAGACCTTGACTGAAAAATGCTAATAGTTGCTCAAAACTTTCATCATTTTTTTGAACTAACATAGCAGCAATGTTATTAATGTTCCCATAAGCATATAAAATAAAATCTTTTGAGAAATCAAGATTTACAAAAGTAGGAGCAGTAGCCAATGCTTTTTTAATTAGCTCAAAACTATCCTTACCTTCCTTTTTCGAGCTAAAAACCATGTTTTTTCTAAGCATACTTGTTAATGGCATCAATAATTCAACAATATTGAGAATAAATCTCCTCACAAAATTAATCCTTTCTAAAAAACTTTTGAGTCCATTTTTATGAGCTCGAAGTGGTAGGGCTAAAACTACACTTACACTTTTAGCTTCAATGGTGATACCCTCTTTAGAAATAATAAATCCCAGCAATTTTCCTTCATGAACAAAAAATACACTTTTCTTGGGATTCAAAGAAATACCATATTCCCTCCATTTTTTAAAGATGACTCTTAAATGTTGAAAATGATCTAATGCATTCTTTGAGAAAATAGTAATGTCATCAAGCTAAACAAGTACAAACCTGTATATTAAATTTATGAAAGCCTTATCCATAGCTTTCTAAAATGTTTCACCTACATTGGACAAACCAATTGACATTTTCTAATAAGCCATACGTCCCCATTTGGTAGTAAATATTATCTTAAATTCATCTTCTTCCTTTACCAAAATCTAGTTATAACCAGAGAAACCATCAAGTAGTGAAACCCATTCATATCCTAAAACAACCTGCAAGATCTGATCCATTGAAGGTAAAGGGCATCTATCAATGAAGCTCTATTCAAATCATGGAAATTAACACACAACTTGATTTCTCCATTTTTCTTTCTAACTGGAACCAAATTGGATACCCAAGAAGAATGCTTAATTGGGAATATAATATTGCTCTCAGTCAACTTATTTAATTCTTTAATCATAAGAGGCTCTAACTTAGCATTTACTAGCCTGTATTTTTTCCTAAGTAGTTTTTCTCTTGGTTCTAAGTTAATGGTATGCTGAGAAATACTAGGATCAAACCCTTTCAAATCTGAATAATTCCAAGCAATAATATAATGAAATTCATTGCATAAGCTAACAAATGTTTGATGCTCTTCAAGTGTACATACCTTTCCAATTTTTAGTACCTTATCTTTTGCAATAATAATTTCTTCATAATGCTCCTCTTTAATCTGTAAGTTGGATTTATCTTTCTTTAGCTGGTCATCAGTATTAAAAATTAATTCTAAGGTCACAAGACCTTTGGGAAGCTTGTTTGTCCTTAGCTGAATGATCTAGTCCTCATATTGGTCTTGTAATTTATGTTAGGTTGACTGTGAGAATTCAGCCTCCTCTCTTAAGAATTTAACAATATGTTGATCAAATTCAAATAATTTCCAACTATCAACATTATTAAGAACAATAGGTCTAACAATCACTTTTACATAATTCGACACTAGCTTTGTTGATTTCAGTTGGAATATCGTATTGTGCACTAACTGAAACAAGTCTATCAACATATTTATTTTGATTTCTAGGTATAGATTGCAAGTTAAAAGCTTGAAATCTTTCATTTAAATCTCATACAACATGTTTATAACTTTTCAATAAATCATTTTTAGTCGTATGGATATTTCTAACTTTATTCACAATGAGTTCTGAATCACCAAAAACTTATAAACAACTGATACCTTTTTTGATAGCCCACGTTTATCGATGCATAAGTACCTCATATTTAGAAACATTATTAGTACAACTAAAATTAAATCTAAAAGATGCATACTACCTCTCATTTGCTGGTGAAATCAAGATACAACCTCCTCCTACACCTATTTTTCTATGTGAACCATCAAAAAATAATTTCCAAATAGCATTAGATTGTTGTTCTAAATTCAAATATGTATCTTTTATAATACTTGGCAAGAAATATGTGATCTCATGAATGACATAATTTCCCAAACTTGGCTCTTCAATCTATTCATCAATCATTTTAATATTTTCAGTAGCCCAAACATCTAACAATATATCAGGAACCTGATCTATCTATTTTTGAGTCTCACAAATACCAATCACTTCTTCTTGATCAAATAATACAGCTCTTGTCTCATTTTCAATACCACTAACATGTTGCTCAATAAAAATTTTTACAATAGGTTCTGAAGGAATAGCTACCTTAGTGTCATACCTAGTGCAAAAAAAATATGGGACCAATCTATAGATAAATAACTTCCTATTTTGGCAGTGAAATCTCATGATAGAAAAATAAAAAAATTAGAAGGCAAATCTATTATGTAAACATCCATAGGGACTGAAAAACTAGGACAAGTGTGTATGTTCAGATCTAGGTTCCTTATGACTCCAACTATATCAACAATTTTCCCATCTAGTTGAACTACCCCCTTTTCAAATGGCTTATACTTAAGGCCTAGCTGGTCTACAATCTTCTTTGGCATAACTGAGCTAGAAGCACCAAAATCAATCATACAGTTATGTACTAGGTGTTGTCCTATTATAACAGTAATATAAAAAGGTGGTGGTTTAACTAGCTTTGATGGTTGTTGGGTTGAAGTTGCATTTGCATCTATTAGAACCTTAGGAGCTTGTTGTTTCAAAGAATCATTAGATAATGCAAGTGATTTTGATTCTTCCTGTAACATATCCTTTTGGCCTGGAAGTGCTAAAACATCCCAAATGGATACAGGAACATGTTTTTTCTTTAAATGGCCAACAATATTGAAATTTTGGGCACTAACCTTCTAGTATTGTTTTGGAACAACAATCTCTCTTTCTAGCTGTGATGGTTGTGATGTTTCTTCTTGAGCCTAAATTTGTTTTTTCTTTCCTTTTATGACTTGTTGTTGTGGCCTAATATTAGGTTGTTGTACTTTATCAAAAAAAAATTGATTATCTACAACCTTGTTTTTTTAACCTCGTACCTGCTACTACAGGCTTCCATACTTGATTTTGATCAAAATTAGTTGCTAAAATAGTCTCATCGGCATTAAAATTTATCAAAGTAACATCATGATAACCTTGTGGTTGCATTGGTCATCTTGACCTTCTCATTGAACATTTATCAATTGTCCCTTTAAAACACCTTATTTTCTAGCTTTAAGCACATGAGGCAATCAAGGTAAACGTGACTAGCATTGCAAGTATTACACCACTCCTCTTGTGCATAATTATTATGAGGAATAACTACCAACTCATTAGAAGTACAAGGAGTTGAATAGTTATAAGGTTGACCAACCCTTTGAATATAATTCATTTGTTGTCCTTGAGCTTGCCATGGCTGGTTTGAACCAAAAGCTTGATTTGACTACGTATTCTGCTAATAAGCAGCTTGAGGAGGCTTATTGTATTGGCCTTGTTTCCTCTTCAAGTTTGTTATTTCATTCCCATAACTTTGCAAGGTTATCATCATATTGTCACTTTTATCCTTTAACTCCATATTCTTCTCTTTTAGCTCTCTAAAAGGAGTTGTAACGACATGTTCTTCTACTGTAACCTGTATATTAAATGTTGGCAATGGTGGAATAATAGCTGGTACAACTAGTTGTATTTCTACAAAATAAGGCATTAGAGGCCTAGGAGTTAACTTACTATTTGTATCAAGTTTTTCTCACCTCTAACATCAATGTCAAATGCATTTGTCAAAGTATTTCCACCCATGGATTGTATCATCACTGAAATATCACTATTAAAAGCCTTCAAATAGAATAAAAATGCATAATCATTGGAAGTTTTAACAGATACTCGAATTGTGTCCCAAGTTCATTGAAAACAAAAATTAAAATTAGAAATATGCTCATTAGGATGCCTTTTAATAGTAGTAAATTTCTCAACCAATGAAAGATTATCAAAAAATTTATTCAAATTTACTAATCAAGACAATTCCCAAATCATCCCATGTAGCAATGGAATTAACCGCTAAACCTCTGAACCAAATTAAGGCTTTACCTTTGAGAGAGGATGCTAGAAATTTTAATGCTATGTCATCATCAGTAACATGGTGTAATCCACAATGAGTGGCTACATCCTTAATATTCTCAACAGTTGAAACATGATTTTTACATGTAAAACATGGAAAACCCTTTAGTGTTGCTGGTGGAATATCAAGATGAGTAGCAATTTATAAGGGGCTACCAGCATTAAAAACTACAAATAGAAAATTTTTGGCCATTTGATGGGTGGTACTTTTTGTTGTATTATAGGTGTTGCAAAAGGCTGAGTATGATGAATTACCTTTCTTTGATATGTTTTAAACCTTTGAGGAGTTGATGTTGTTGGAGACTAAAATTGAAGCAATTGTTGTATTATCATTGATGTCAAACCTTAGAAGGTAATATTGTTGCTACTTAGGAAAGTACTATATCTAGTTGATTGTTGTGAAGGGGGAAAGAAAGGTTGGTAACAATAGCACCTAAGGAAAGGTTGAGTTATCTTGATATTTTAATGAGTATTGATTATGTTGCACAATGATGAGACAATGTATTGTTTATCTTAGTAAGAATGAAGACTAAACTTGTAGGCTTAACCGAGAAAAAGTGAAGAAATTTAGTTTAAGTCGAGTGATGTTAGTGTTGACCGAGTTAGTGTATGCTAAGTAATTTCAGTGTTGACCAAACATCAGTTAATTGCTGAGCAAGACAGTGTTAGCCGAGGAAACATTTTTTAGTATTGAACGAGCTTTCTAATGACGACTGAGAAGTTGAACATAGTATTGACCGAGCATCAGTATTTTACATTTGGGGAAGAATTCAGATTTCCAGCCAACATCGTTGAATTCTTGGATTATATAAAATGTGTTGACTTTATTTATTGATTGTATGGAAGCATTAAATACATTGTAAAATGTTTTATTGTAAATCTTTAAGAGATTTGAGATTATTCTAGAAAATAAGATGAAGAACATAAAGTGGGGTAGATTCAATGAATCTGACCTAACCCTAAGATCTACGAATGAGATTAAGCGGCAAAAGATGTATTGACCTAATTAAGAAAGAATTAAGGAAACTTAAGCATGAGACTGAAAGTGTAGAGTGCAAAAGGAAAATTAGAAGGTGATGCTAGAAGTGTTGTTGATGTTATTGACTATATAAGTAGAGAAGGTTGAAGTGTTGTGATTTCTTGAAGGAGAGTTTTGAGTAGATCAGTGATGGTGATGGTAAAGGTTCATTGTCAATAAGCCAACATATGTGTATGGAATTGGATCTGATATTTGCAAAGTGAGTTGTATGTTTTTTAGATCAAATATTACTGCTACTTTCTAACCATTGTAATAGTCAAAATCCTTTTAACAGAGGTTGACCTAATAGACATATGTATAAATCCTTTGAACAAGTTTGCATTCTAATGGAGTGTATGTAAGTCCTATAACAAGGCACACTTTTAATAGAGTGGTTGAAATCCTTTAACCAGGTCACACCTGACAGTGTGTTTGTAACCTTTGACAGGGTTGGCTTTTCACCGAGCTCACTTCAGAAGAGTGAAAATAATAATATGTTACAAAGTGGTTTTTTCCAAATTGGGTTTCCACTATAAATCCTAGTATCAATGCTTGTGTGAATGTTTTGGTTTGAACATTTTTGTGTTTTACAAGTTAGATATAGTTGGGTAGTGGACTGCAAAGTTATATGTTTCTATTATGCAATTAGTAATGATGAAGTAGCTATTGGTTGTTAGATTTGACTTGTTGAAGAGTTTTAAAGTCTATTTTTATACATCTAGACCTAAGAACAACTAATTCACCCCGCCTCTCTGTTGTTCTAAATCATATTAACAATTGGTATCAGAGCTGTTGGTGGTTACAAAAAACAAGTTTGAAGGTACTTGAAGCAAATGATCAAGATGTATAAGAAGGAGGTACCAAAGCTAAATATAGAGAACTTCCCTGCATGGCAAAGCTTGATGAAGCTGCATCTGGCTAGTATTGGTGACTCTGCAAAATACTATGTTGAGAATGACCATGTCTCACATGTCACACCTTTGACTGCTGAGGAAATGAGAGCTAAGCAAGAACACAACCAAGCAATGTTGGAAATTTCATCTGCCCTAAGCTATTTGGAATTTGTGGACATCAACGATTGTACAAGTGCTAAATAAATGTGGGACACTCTTGCAAACATCTATGGTAGTGACATAAATGTACTAAAAGCTAAAGTCGAGAGCCTTAGAGGTAAATTTGATGAAATGAGAATGCAAGAAGGTGAAAATATTGCACAATATTGTGGTAGAATAAAAGAAGTTGTGAATGCTATTAGAGGAGAAAATGGAACTATTGATAATGAAACTATAATTGGAAAAGTATTGAGAAATTTGTGTCCTATTTATGCTATCAAAATTTCAGCTATTCAAGAATCTAAGTGTAACCCTAAAAATGTACTTACTTTGGAAAGTTTGGTTAGCAAGCTTACTGCTTTTGAACTTTCTAACTATGATAACTTCACTATTGGTAATGTTGAATTTTCTTTTAAGTCACAATTGGTTTTGAATAAGTCAAAGAAGGAAAAGGAAAGATGCATCAGTGAAAGTGAAAGTGAAAGTGAAAGTGAAAGCAACAATGACACATCTGATGAAGAACTTGAGGATCTAGAAGCTCTTATGGCTAGAAGACTGAAAAGGGGAAAAGGAAAATATAAAGGTAAACTCCCTATTATATGTTTTGCATGTAATAAAGTTGGTCATATAGCTACTATGTGTCCTAACAGGAATGATAAGAATGATGAAAGAAATAGAAAGCACAAACACAAAAGAGATGATAGAAGCCACCAAAGGTACAATGACTACAAAGGAAAAGGTAAGAAATCTTGTTACATTGTTGAAGAAGAGACTGACACTGATAGTGATGATTTTGAAATTGAGGTAGTCTATGTTGCAATGAAAGATGAGTCTAATGGGGGTGAGAAAACTATATTGATTTCATATGTGAACAAAAATGATAAATGGATTATTGACAGTGGCTGTTCACATCACATGACTAGTGACAAGAGTAAGTTTGATACCTTACATCATTATAAAGGTAAAAGTGTGAAATTTGGAAATGATGCACCATGTCCTGTTAGAGGAAAGGGATTGATTAAGCTGACTGATAAGATCACTTGTGAAAATACATATTGGGTTGAGGGTCTTAACTATAATCTACTAAGTGTTGCATAGCTTAATACCACTAGTTACCGAGTGGAATTTCATCACAAGAAGGCTAAAATATTTGATGCTACTAGTGAACTGATCAGAAGTGGAGAATAGACTAGAGGTAATTTTTTCTATCTTGACCTATCTGAGGAAACATGTATGATTGCACAACTTGATGATATTTGGTTATGGCATAAGAGGCTATGTCATGTTAACTTTGATAATCTGGTAGAAATTAGTAAAAAGAAGAAAGTGAGAGGTCTACCTAGATTGAAGAAACTTGAGAATGTAAAGTGCAAGGAATGTCAGTTAGGAAAGATGACAAAGTCAAGTTTCAAGAGAAAAACCTTTACTTCTGAGAATACTTTAGATTTGGTTCATACTGACCTTTGCGGACCTATGGGTGTACAAAGCTATTTTGGTGCTAGATATTTTATTCTGTTTGTTGATGATCATACCAGGATGATGCATGTAATGTTTTTAAAAGAAAAATCTAATGCTTTTCAATTCTTTAAGTGGTATTTGGCTAAGGTTGAAAAGGAGACATGAAGAAACTTGAAGTGTCTGAGATCTGACCGAGGTGGAGAATTTATATTCAATTAATTCAATCTATTTTGCAATGATAGAGGGATCAAAAGATAGATGTCTGCACTGAGAACTCCTCCATAGAATGGCATAGCATAGAGAAGGAACATATCTATCTTGGATTGTGCAAGGACATTGATGATTGAAAAGAATTTTGCACAAAAATACTGGAAAGAAGTTGTAAGTACAGTTGTTTATACTCTTAACTGAGTACAAATCAAGAAAGGTACAAATATGACACCTTATGAGTTATGGTATGGGTATGCATCGAATGTAAAATATTTTAGAATTTTTGGAAGTAAGTGCTACATACCAAAGGATAATAGGAATGGAAAGTTTGATGCTAAAAGTGATGAAGGTATATTCCTAGGGTATTCCACAAAAAGTAAAGCTTATAAGTGTTTGAACTCTAACACTAACAAAGTTGTGGAAAGTGTGAATGTCAAGGTTGATGAGTATGAAGAAAGAAATGAAGTTGATAGTAAAAGAGAACCAGAAGATAATAGATCTTTTGTATATATAGAGGAAAGAGAGGTAAGTGATAGACTTGCACCTGATGCTAAGTCTTAGGTAAGCAATGTTGCACATTAGGAAAACAATGCTGAGAGAGAAGAAGAATGTGCTAAGTGACAAGATGAAGCTATCGAGTATCAGGAAGAGGTTGTCGAGCATTCAAAAGTTAAATCTGACAATCTTATTGGGGAACCTGAAGAATTAGAGGAAAGGAGAGCAGAACCTATTTTGGCAAAAAATGTAAGGAGACATCACAAGCCTAAATAGATAATTGGAGACAAAGATACTAGAGTTCTGACTAGAAGCAAGACAAAGGATCCAACATGTTTACTATGTGAATTTGAGCCTAAGACAACAAAGGAGGCATTAGAAAATGAAGACTGGATACAAGCAATGAATGAAGAAATAGATCAGATAGAGAAAAATGATACCTAGACTCTGGTGCCAAGACCTGAAAATAAAAATGTCATTGGAACAAAGTGGGTGTTCCGGAATAAGTTGAATGAACATGGTCAAATTACAAGAAACAAAGCTAGGCTAGTATGCAAAGGCTACACACAAGAAGAAGGAATAGATTATGGGGAGACATTTGCCCCTGTAGCTAGACTGGAAGGAGTAAGGACTCTACTTGCATATGTTGCTTACAAATATTTCAAGGTATATCAAATGGATGTTAAGTCTACATTTTTTAATAGTATATTAGAAGAAGAAGTGCACATTGATCAGCCAGAAGGATTTGTTGATCCAAACAAGAAACACATGGTTTGCAAACTGAATAAAGCATTGTATGGATTAAAGCAAGCTTCCAGAGCATGGTATGAGAGATTGCATAACTACTTGATACAAATTGGATAAAGGAAAAATGATACAAGCACTCTGTATATGAAAGATGAAGAAGGTAAAGGAATCTTGTTGACTAAAATTTTTGTTGATGACATTATTTTTGGTGGACAAGATGCCTTGTGTAAGAGATTTTCAAAAGAAATGCAAACTGAATTTGAAATGAGCATGTTTGGTGAGATCAAATTTTGTGTTGGTTTACAAGTATATCAGATGGAAAAAGGAATTTTCATTACACAGTCTAAATATGTTCATGAGATACTGAAAACTTTTGGAATGGAAGATTCTAGACCAGTGAATACTCCTATGGCTACTGGACAAAAGTTGTCTAAAAATGATGATGTTGCAGAAGTAAACAAAAATTTGTATAGATCTACGATTGGAAAACTACAGTATGTTGTACATAGTAGACCAGACATTGCATTAGCTATTGGGATTGTGGCAAGATTCTCTGCCAATCCTAAGGAAACACACATGATGGTTGTTAAGAGAATAATGAGATATTTGAAAGGAACTATTGATTATGGGTTGTATTATAGGAAGCATGAAAAGTTTGAACTGAGAGTATACACAGATGTTGATTGGACAGGAAATGTGGATGAAAGAAAGAGTACTAGTGGTAGAGCTTTCTTTCTTGGATAGAGGTTAGTTTCCTAGACAAGCAAGAAACAAAACTACATTTCCCAATCTATTGTTGAAGCTGAGTATGTGGCTGTTGCAGTGAACTGTTCAAATCTAGTAAGGATAAAGCAATTGTTGGTAGGGATGAAGGAAGAAATCACTAAACTAGTTGTTATCTTCTGTGATAACACAAGTGCTATAAAAATTTCTAAAAATCCTATAATGCATATGAGGACCAAACACATTGCAATCAAGTATCATTACTTGAGAGAACTAGTACAAGATAAAGAGGTCTGAATGGAATATGTGAATACAAAGGAACAACTAGTGGAAATATTCACTAAAGCTTTACCTAAAGAAGCTCATGAATATTTGAGAAGTCAATTAGGGGTCCTTCCCCTAACTGAGGCTGCCTAGTCAATCTAGGAGCACTGCAGCAAATATGCTATAACAGAATATTTGACAGATTGATGTAGAAGAAGGTCACACTTTTGGACTAGCCTAGAGTTGTGAAAAGTATGTCAAAGACAAGAATCAGTCATAAGAAAAGATGACAGAGGGAGAACTACTGTTACTGAACTGAAAAGATGATATTTACATCTATAGGATGTTGTTGTTGCTACTTTGGCATTTTTGTCAAAGAGGGAGATGAACTAAGATGATGATACCACATGAACTAAGAATAAATGGAAGATGAACAAAGATGGAAGATCAAGAATAAGGGAGATTTATGGAGGGTCACAAGAGGCAAGGCTAATTGATTCTAAATCAAAATGAAGCTAAGGATATTATAAATATTTCTGATGGACAAATAAGTTTTGGATTGGTTGGTAATCCATGTGTTATTCATATGGTGTTTCCATCAATGCCAAAGAGGGAGATTGTTGGAAACTACAATTGAAGCAATTGTTGTATTGTCATTGATGTCAAACCTTAACTAGTAAGAATGTTACTACTTAGGAAAGTACTATATCTAGTTGATTGTTGTGAAGGGGGAAAGCAAGGTTGGTAACAATAGCGCCTAAGGAAAGGTTGAGTTATCTTGATATTTCAATGAGTACTTGATTATGTTTCACAATGATGAGACAATGTATTGTTTATCTTAGTAAGAATGAAGACTAAACTGGTAGGCTTAACCGAGAAAAAGTGAAGAAATTTAGTTTAAGCCGAGTGATGTTAGTGTTGACCAAGTTAGTGTATGCTGAGTAATTTTAGTGTTGACCAAACATCAGTTAATTGCCGAGCAAGACAGTGTTAGCTAAGGAAATATTTTTTACTATTGACCGAGCTTTCTGATGACGATCGAGAAGTTGAACATAGTATTGACCGAGCATCAGTATTTTACATTTGGGGAAGAATTCAGATTTTCAGCTGACATCATTGAATTCTTAGATTATGTAAAATGTGTTGACTTCATTTATTGATTGTATGGAAGCAATAAAGGCACTATAAAATGTTTTATTGTAAATCTTTAAGAGATTTGAGATGATTCTATAAAAGAAGATGAAGAACATAAAGTGGGGTAGATTCAATGAATCTGACATAACCCTAAGATCTACGAATGAGATTAAGCGGCAAAAGATGTATTGACCTAATTAAGAAAGTATTAAGGAAACCTAAGCATGAGACTGAAAGTGTAGAGTGCAGAGGAAAAATCAGAAGGTGATGCTAGAAGTGTTGTTGATGTTATTGACTATATAAATAGAGAAGGTTGAAGTGTTGTGATTTCTTGAAGGAGAGTTTCGAGTAGATCAATGATGGTAATGGTAAAGGTTCATAGTCAATAAGCCAATATATGTGTATGGAATTGGATCTGATATTTGCAAATTGAGTTATATGTTTTTTAGATCAAATATTACTGCTACTTTCTAACCATTGTAACAGTCAAAATCCTTTTAATAGAGGTTGACCTAACAGTCATATGTATAAATCCTTTGAACAAGGTTGCATTCTAATGGAGTGTATGTAAGTCCTATAACAAGGCACACTTTTAACGGAGTGGTTGAAATCCTTTAACCGGGTCACACTTGATAGTGTGTTTGTAACCTTTGATAGAGTTGGCTTTTCACCGAGCTCATTTCAGAAGAGTGAAAATAATAGTAACATGTTACAAAGTGGTTTTTTTCAGATTAGGTTTCCACTATAAATCCTAGTGTCAATGCTTGTGTGAATGTTTTGGTTTGAACATTTCTATGTTTTACAAGTTAGATACAACTGGGTAGTGGACTGCAATGTTATATGTTTCTATTATGCAATTAGTAACGACCGAGTAGCTATTGGTTATTAGATTTGATTTGTTGAAGAGTTTTAAAGTTTGTTTTTATACATCTAGACCTAAGAACAACTAATTCACCCCCCCCTCTCTATTGTTCTAAATCATATTAACAGATGTAGTACCACTTGTGGATGCTCTAGAAACAAAATGATCCCATGTTAATTCTTAAAAATAGGTAATTATGATCTAGAATTATCAAGAACACTTAAATCTTTGGGAAAACTGATATCTTCAATAATTACCTCAAGTTTATCTAAATTTATAGCCTGATCTTCAAAAATAGGATTATTAAATGATGAAAAATTAGAACCAAATAAAGAAGATCTACCTCTTGTATCCCATGGTGTTCTTCCTCTTCTGAATGATCTTGTAATCACCTAAAATTGGGCTAATAGAACCTAAGGCCCTATTTTCCCTAATTCGAGATAAAACTCCTAATTATGTTAATTTAATTCTTGATTATTAACATAATTCATTAAATTCAATAAAATCAATAAATTCCATAATTCAAGCATTTATTATCAATAATTGAGCAAAAATCATGTTATTTACCTCCAAGCCTAATTAATTAAATCAAACCCATTAAATGCATGGCTAGAGTAATTAATTAAAAGAAATGAATAAAACATTCTAAAATGACATGTCACCCTTGAAGAGGACAACAAAGACACTTCAAAATAATAAGAGTTAATCACATGGATCAAGCAAGGAGGCATCTCAACCACTCCTCATGGATGCATCCTAACCATCCAAGTTCTCAAGATTCTATAAAATAGAATTTTCAAACAAGGTTGATATAGTTAATTTGATTTCATACATGCATGTTGTTAATTTAATTTCATAGCTAATTAGAACACATTCACATTTCAATTTCTTAAAGTTTAATGAATCAATGGCTAATAGTAACAAATTTGATGTTTTAGCTTCATATTTCCTTTGAATCTCTCATTCTAACATGCATTGTCATTGTTTAGGATCCTAATCTGAGAGCTATTTTGGATCATTTTCATACTTGTGTTAGTTAGAGAGCAATAATTTGATTTCAATTGTTATTCTCTTTGATTGATTTTATCATACTAATAATTGATATAATGAGTTATTGAAGTGTTGTGTTATGAGATAACAACTACCATAATTCACACACACATTTTTCGTACCCACCGTGGGTCCAAGCCCTGGATTTCTACCTTTTAAAATTAATTTTTGTCATGTTTTTGAATGAAAGGAATCGTATCTGGATAATTGGATCACACTTGGTATTTCCTGGATCACATCCGGGATTTCTTGGATCACATCTAGTAAGGTATCACATTTAGTCATTTTTGTATACATTTAAGATCCTTAATTGCATGTGGGAAATTGGATCACATCTGATTAAATCTTTGAATCACATCTAGGAATATTTTCTTGAAATTTTTATTTTTCTAACGCCTAATAGATTGATTTTGTGTTCTCTGTAGATTTTTAACAGTCTAACAGTGGTTTGCAGTACGAATTGTCAGAGAAATCAACATATGAGACTGCTAATGATTGTTTGCAAGTTGCCTTGAAGAAAAATCAACTAGACTTCATGCTTTCTTTCATAGGAATTTAATTACAATTTAAGGTCAATTTACAAATTAACCAAAGGATTATGCTCTTTTCCCTTGAGGAAAATCAAAAACTCAAAATTTAATTTTCAATTTGGGGTCAAATTGGGGTAATTTGCTTAAATTTTTCATGATGTCTCTTAGAGAAGTAATTTGAGATAGGATATTATGCTCTTCTCCTTCATGGAGAATAAAAAATCAAGTCCTTGAATTATGGATCTATCTTTCTTTATTGCATACCTTTAGAGGGCCTGTTGGTTGAGAAAAAAAACTCCCGAGAATAATGTAAGTGGGGACAAGTCTTAAGCCAACTCTTCCACCCACTATAAAATTTGATGCTTCCTTGAGGTGAAAAATTCAAAAGACATAATTAATTTTGGCATTGGAATATTGATGATCTTTTCCAATAACATGCTTGGATCTTGTGTAGAGCACAACTGCTTCAATCTCTCTTGTGAGACTACATAGTTCTGAGTACTCATAGGGCTACAAGCCTCAATCCTTCTTGTGGGACTATGGGCAATAGTTATGAATGGATTCCCTCATTAAAATCCTAAGTTAGATGCTACCTAGCTCACCTCTAAAAGGTTGGTAAGACGTGTGTAAGGAAAATAGTAATTTCCCCAAGAGATTCACCATATCAAGCTCTCCTTAACACTTGAACTTGGCTAATATAGGCTCCAACATCCATTTTGTGTTGTTGGACTTCCATATTCTGAGGAGTCATTGAGTGTGTTCCTTATAAGCTAGTAAACAGGTGTTTCCAATCTCTACCTAGTATACTGATGAAGGGTGCTCCCCTTAATACCACAAACACATAACAGAAATAGAGAAACAACAACAATATGCAAGAACAAAAAATTGGCTTCTTATTATCTCCACAAATGTGGAATTACAAACTTTCAGAATTACAATATGCAAAGCCACATGGGCATTCCCTTACAATATTCTGTAGGACAAAGCCTCGAACTATTACCCAGATTTGCTACCCAGAACTATTCTGAACTGCCTAAGACAATAATATAGCCTTCCTTATATAGGCAATTTTCCACCGCCTGGGAAGGTTCCAGAATTTTTAGCCAATAAGGCCGACCAAACTTAGAATTATTTTATTTTACATTTTATTACATCATAGTCAGCTCAAGATAACCTTTGAAACCCGAACAAAAATTTTGAAGAAAATTATTTTTCGCCATTTCAGGTGGCCCAACTTCTGAAGACCATAAGTCATCACCCGTTGACCCGCTCGGCTATTATAACCCCATTTCAGAAATGCCACGAAGCGCTCTACAGGCTTGACCGGCGCAAGCGCTCATCACCCAAATTTTCGACCTGATCCGGGGCCTCTAAAGCCTTCAAAACTGAGTTCAAAGTTTCTGTACCCTGCTGCCAATACCGAAAATCTTCAATATCTTCCAACATACACTTGATCTGGAAATGAAACTTTACTGGCAGACTTATATGACCAAAATGAACCTCCATGAAAGAAATTAGATCATTCTGAGCACAGATGAAAATTACCAAAAATAGTAACTTTCCATAAATAGCAGCTCTGCACAGGATAGCCCTTATTGAATTAAAAAATAGAAATATTTTTGGGTGATGCAAGATTTCTCTTACACCCAGGATGCTCCTGCATCAGACACCCAGGGTAATTTGAGAAGTGACCCTGTCACGACTCAGGTGTGCAGAGGAAAACCAAGATGGCTAACCTCCTCCTTTGTCAGCCATGATGAATCTTCAATAGGCCGTCCTTTCCACTTGACCAGATATTCTTCATATGTCATGTTCCTTGTGCTTCTGCCAACACGACTGTCTAGTATATCTTCGATCTCCTTAGTGTCTGAACTAGTTGCTAGAATACTCCACTGTGCTGCTGCAACCTCATCTTCAACACCTCCTTCGTGATACTCTGTCAAATTTGAAATGTTAAACACTGGTGAAATATTCAGCTCACTAGGCAATTCTACCTCATATGCATTTCTTGAATCATGCTTCTTCAATATCTTACATGGCCCAAACTTCTTCATTTTCAGCTTGTTATATGTACCAACTGGAAACCGCTCCTTCCGCAAATGAACCATGACTTCATCACCAACCTAAAATTCCCTATACCTCCTTTTCTCATCTGCCTTAGCCTTATACTGTGCATTCATCTTGGTAATATGCTTCCTCACCTCCTCATGGATGTTCTTCAAGTGTTCTGCAAAATCCTCAGCTTCAGCACTACTTATTTCTCCTTTATCTATCTTTCTCAATTCAGATGCATTTCTTGGACTACTTCCATATACAATCTGGAATGGTGATTTACCAGTGCTCCTATTGACAGAATTATTGTATGCAAATTCTGCCTGTGGTAAAATCAAATCCCATCCTGTTGGCTTATCTCCAACCAAACATCTCAGCAAATTTCCCAAACTCCTATTCACCACCTCTATCTGTCCATCAGTCTGTGGATGATATGATGAACTGAACTTCAAATCTATCTTCAACTTCTTCCACAATGTACGCCAGAAATACCCAACAAACTTAGTGTCCCAATCTGAAACTATGGTCTTTGGCAAACCATGAAGTCTCACTACTTCTCTGAAAAACAATTCTGCTATATGAACAGCATCATTAGTCTTCTTGCATGGAATGAAATGTGCCATCTTTGAAAATCGGTCAACTACTACAAAAATTGAATCATGTCCCCGCTGTGTCCTCGATAAACCAAGAACAAAGTCCATACTGATATCCTCCCAAGGCTTCTCTAGTATAGGTAATGGCTGATACAACTTTGTATTCTGCTTCACTCCTTTCGCCATCTGACATACTCTGCAACTCTGTACAAACATCTTCACATCTTGCTACAATTGTGGCCAATAATAATTCTCACCAACCAAAGCAAGGGTTTTATCACGACCAAAATGTCCAGCCAATCCTCCACTATGCTTCTCCTTGATGAGATTCTCCCTCATAGAACTTCGTGGAATGCACAACTGACTCCCTCTGAATAGCATATCATCCTAGATGATGAAATCCAACCATTTTGTCCTGTCTAGAGTAACAGGTTCTGTACAAGCTTTCCAAGCTTCACCAAAATCGAGATCCTCTGGATACAAATTCTTGAGTTCCTTGAACCCAACCACTTCAATCTGCATTTCTGTCAGCAATAGTTGCCTTCTGCTAAGAGCATCTGCAACCCTATTAGACTTTCCACTCCTGTGTTTCAAAACAAATGTATAACTCTGCAAAAACTCAACCCATTTCAAATGCCTTTGATTCAATTTTCCTTGACTATTCAAATATTGCAAAGCTTGATGATCAGTATACAAAACAAACTCGTTAGGAAGTAGATAATATCTCCACTTCTTTAATGCCTGAACTATAGCATAAAATTCTTGATCATAAACAGAATATTTCCTCTTGGCATCATTTAGCTTCTCACTGAAATAAGCAACAGGTTTACCTTCTTGGCTCATAACAGCTCCTATTGCAGTACCACTAGCATCACAATCTACTTGAAACACCTTATTAAAATCTGGAAGTGCTAAAACAGGTTGTTCTGTAACTTTTTGTTTCAACAATTGAAAACTCTTTTCTGCCCCATTAGTCCACTTAAACTTTTTTCTATCCGCTCTCATTGTTTCAGTCAAGGGTCCACAAATACTGCTAAAGTTTCTGATAAACTTTCTGTAAAAGCTAGCATTCCTTGGAGTAGGCCATTCAAGAATAGCCTGTACCTTCTCTGGGTCCATTTTTAGACCTTCTCCTGAAACTACAAACCCCAAATACACCAACTCTTTCTTCACAAAACTGCACTTCTTCAAATTAATCAACAATTTCTCTTCTCTCAACTTCTCAAATACCATACGAATATGCATCATATTCTCATCCAATGTCTTAGTAAAGATCAAAATATCATCTAGGTAAACAATGACAAACTTACGCAGAAATTCTTTCAGAACCTCGTTCATGAGCCGCATGAAAGTGCTTGGTGCATTGGTTAGCCTAAAAGGCATGACTAACACTCATATAGTCCTTCCTTTGTCTTGAAGGCAATCTTCCATTCATCTCCTTCTCTGATCCGAATCTGATGATATCCACTTTTTAGATCTATCTTTGAAAAATACACAGCTCCACTCAAACAGTCCATAATATCATCCATTCGTGGCAATGGAAACTTCTACTTGATTGTGATCTTGTTTATTGCCCTAGAATCTGTACACATCCTCCATTCTCCATTCTTCTTTGGTGCCAATACCACTGGTACAGCACAGGGACTCAGACTCTCACAGATCAATCCTTTCTGTAACAACTCATGTACTTATCTGTTCAACTTCTCACTTTCTGCAGGTGTCATTCTGTGTGCTGCCTTGTTCGGCAAACTCGCTCCTGGGATCAAGTCCATCTGATGACTGATCTTTCTGACTGGTGGTAATCCATCAGGCACGTTCTCAGATACAATTTCCTAAAACTCATTCAACAAATCTGCAACTTCTACAGGAACATCTTCTACTTTCTCTTTACAAGCTTTTGGAATTAAAGAAAAACATACATCCTCATGCCTCATACCATCTAGGAAATTTCTTCCATCAACAAAAGTTATCTTTGCATTACCACATACCTTTTCTTCAGTCTCCTTCAATGGTTTTAGCTTATGCCGTACTCCATCCTTTGTCAGGGAATAGGTATTCGCACGACCATCATGTACAGCACATCTATCAAACTGCCATGGTCTACCCAACAACATATGACATGCATCCATAGATATGATATCACACAATACCTCATCTTGGTATCTGCCAATCTTGAACTTCACCAGGCATTGTTCATTGACCATGACCTTGTGGTCATCCTGTACCCAAGCAATCCGATATGGATGTGGGTGTTTCTGTCTCTTGAGCTTCAACTTTGTCACCATCTCTTCTGACACCAAATTGTCAGTGCTTCCACTATCAATAATCACATCACAACATTTACCTTCACACTTGCACCTGGTGCGAAACAGGCTCCTCCTTTGCTCAGGTTCATTCTCACCACTCAACAAGACTCTTCTATTAATCAACGTTTCTCCTCTTTGAGCATCTTCAGAATTTGATGATCTGGCATCTTCATCTACATGTGCAACTCTAGCCTGGCCTTCATTTCTCCTGTCTATTCTGCCTTGGCACTGAGGACATTCAAATTCCCTATGACCTTCTTCTCCACAGTGAAAACATGTTCCACGGAAGCCACCTCTTCCAGATCCTTGTCCCCTTCCTCTTCCTCTCTGATCTCTATTATTCTGATCCTGGAAGCGATTAGAATTATTTCCTCACTGATTCTGACTGCTACTGGCCTCATCTTTCTTTTTCGGATCTTCATTTCGGCCACCGTATGACCGTCCACCAGATCATCCACCGCGACCTCTTCCATTTTGTCTACTCTCAAACTTCTTGTTCAGCTTTTCCTCTACTTTTAGGGCAAACTGGTATGCCTCTTCAATACTGTTCATTCGAACCAGATTCAGCTCCTCCTGAATGCTTGGCCTTAACCCATTAAGGTATCGGGCAACTTTCTCCTTATCAGCTTCTGCATGGCCTGTTCTGATGAGAAGTCGATAGAACTCCTCTGTATACTCCTGAATAGATCTTCCTGCTTGCTTCAAACTCTGCATTTTCTTCAGTAGGTCAAGCTCATAATTAACAGGAATGAACTGTCACTTCAATTTATCCACCATCCGATCCCATCTTGTGATTTTATCTTTCCCTCTTCTATTTCACTCCAACTGAATTTCTTGCCACCAGATCTTCGCATGACCTTTCAATCTGGCCTTCGCAAATTTGACCCTATCAAGATCGTCAACATCTTCGTAATCAAAATATTCCTCACATTCATTGATCCAGTCAATCAATTCCTCTGGGTTAAGATTTCTAGAAAATGTAGGAACCTCAATCTTAGGTCTTTTCCCAATCTTGGAAATGGCCCGAAAAAGTCTTTCTTCCTCCTCGTTCACAATTTCGGCTTCTTCTTGATATTCTTCTTCGGCTTCATCCTCGCTTTCATCTCTGACATTGAGATTCATTCCTCTGTGAATCTCTTCTTGCAATGCTCGCACTTGTCTCTGCAGCTCTCTAACCTCAGGTGTCACAGCACCAACTCTTCCGCCACGTTCTCGTCGTGGAGGCATTTTCGTGATGCGCACTGAAACCCTAGCCACGGTCCTGGTGCAAACTACCTCACAGTCGGCGATCTGTTTACACACTCAAGAACTCCTGCTCTGATACCACTTGATGAAGGGTGCTCCCATTAATACCACAAACACATAACAAAAATAGAGAAACAACAACAATATGCAAGAACATAAAATTGGCTTCTTATTATCTCCACAAATGTGGAATTACAAACTTTCAGAATTACAATATGCAAAGCCACATGGGCATTCCCTTACAATATTTTGTAGGACAAAGCCTCGAACTATTACCCATATCTGCTACCCAGAACTATTCTGAACTGCCTAAGACAATAATACAGCCTTCCTTATATAGGCAATTTTCCACCGCCTGGGAAGGTTCCAGAATTTTTAGCCAATAAGGCCGACCAAACTTAGAATTATTTTATTTTACATTTTATTACATCATAGTCGGCTCAAGATAACCTTTGAAACCCGAACAGAAATTTTGAAAAAAATTATTTTTCGCCATTTCAGGTGGCCCAACTTCTGAAGACCATAAGTCATCACCCGTTGACCCGCTCGGCTATTATAACCCCATTTCAGAAACGCCATGAAGCGCTCTACAGGCTTGACTGGCACAAGCTCCTGTCACCCAAATTTTCAACCTCATCCGGGGCCTCTAAAGCCTTCAAAACTGAGTTCAAAGTTTCTGTACCTTGCTGCCAATACCGAAAATCTTCAATATCTTCCAACATACACCTGATCTGGAAATGAAACTTTACTGGCAGACTTATATGACCAAAATGAACCTCCAAGAAAGAAATTAGATCATTCTGAGCACAGATGAAAATTACCAAAAATAGTAACTTTCCATAAATAGTAGCTCTGCACAGGATAGCCCTTATTGAATTCAAAAATAGAAATATTTTTGGGTGATGCAAGATTGCTCTTACACCCAGGATGCTCCTGCATCAGACACCCAGGGTAATTTGAGAAGTGACCCTGTCATGACTCAGGTGTGCAGAGGAAAACCAAGATGGCTAACCTCCTCCTTTGTCAGCCATGATGAATCTTCCATAAGCCATCCTTTCCACTTGACCAGATATTCTTCATATGTCCTGTTCCTTGTGCTTCTGCCAACACGACTGTCTAGTATATCTTCAATCTCCTTAGTGTCTAAACTAGTTGCTAGAATACTCCACTGTGTTGCTGCAACCTCATCTTCAACACCTCCTTCGTGATACTCTGTCAAATCTAAAATGTTAAACACTGGTGAAATATTCAGCTCACTAGGCAATTCTACCTCATATGCATTTCCTGAATCATGCTTCTTCAGTATCTTACATGGCCCAAACTTCTTCATTTTCAGCTTGTTATATGTACCAACTGGAAACCGCTCCTTCCACAAATGAACCATGACTTCATCACCAACCTGAAATTCTCTATACCTCCTTTTCTCATCTGCCTTAGCCTTATACTATGCATTCATCTTGGTAATATGCTTCCTCACCTCCTCATGGATGTTCTTCAAGTGTTCTGCAAAATCTTCAACTTCAGCACTACTTATTTCTCCTTTATCTATCTTTCTCAATTCAGATGCATTTCTTGGACTACTTCCATATACAATCTGGAATGGTGATTTACTAGTGCTCCTATTGATAGAATTATTGTATGCAAATTTTGCTTGTGGTAAAATCAAATCCCATCCTATTGGCTTATCTCCAACCAAACATCTCAGCAAATTTCCCAAACTCCTATTCACCACCTCTGTCTGTCCATCAGTCTGTGGATGATGTGATGAACTGAACTTCAAATCTGTCTTCAACTTCTTCCACAATGTACGCCAGAAATACCCAACAAACTTAGTGTCTCGATCTGAAACTATGGTCTTTGGCAAACCATGAAGTCTCACTACTTCTCTGAAAAACAATTCTGCTATATGAACAGCATCATTAGTCTTCTTGCAGGGAATGAAATGTGCCATCTTTGAAAATCGGTCAACTACTACAAAAATTGAATCATGTCCCCGCTGTGTCCTCGGTAAACCAAGAACAAAGTCCATACTGATATCCTCCCATGGCTTCTCTAGTATAGGTAATGGCTGATACAACCCTGTATTCTGCTTCACTCCTTTCACCATCTGACATACTCTGCAACTCTGTACAAACTTCTTCACATCTTGCTGCAATTGTGGTCAATAATAATTCTCACCAACCAAAGCAAGGGTTTTATCACGACCAAAATGTCCAGCCAATCCTCCACTATGCTTCTCCTTGATGAGATTCTCCCTCATAGAACTTCGTGGAATGCACAACTGACTCCCTCTGAATACCATATCATCTTGGATGATGAAATCCAACCATTTTGTCCTGTCTAGAGTAATAGGTTCTGTACAAGCTTTCCAAGCTTCACCAAAATCGGGATCCTCTGGATACAAATTCTTGAGTTACTTGAACCCAACCACTTCAATCTGCATTTCTGTCAGCAATAGTTGCCTTCTGCTAAGAGCATCTGCAACCTTATTAGACTTTCCACTCCTGTGTTTCAAAACAAATGTATAACTCTGCAAAAACTCAACCCATTTCAAATGCCTTTGATTCAATTTTCCTTGACTATTCAAATATTGCAAAGCTTGATGATCAGTATACAAAACAAACTCCTTAGGAAGTAGATAATGTCTCCACTTCTTTAATGTTTGAACTATAGCATAAAATTCTTGATCATAAATAGAATATTTCCTCTTGGCATCATTTAACTTCTCACTGAAATAAGCAACAGGTTTACCTTCTTGGTTCATAACAGCTCCTATTGCAGTACCACTAGCATCACAATCTACTTGAAACACCTTATTAAAATCTGGAAGTGCTAAAACAGGTTGTTCTGTAACTTTTTGTTTCAACAATTGAAAACTTTTTTCTGCCCCATTAGTCCACTTAAACTCTTTTCTATCCCCTCTCATTGTTTCAGTCAAGGGTCCACAGATACTGCTAAAGTTTCTGATAAAATTTCTGTAAAAGCTAGCTAGACCATGAAAAGATCTTACCTCAGTAGCATTCCTTGGAGTAGGCCATTCAAGAATAGCTTGTACCTTCTCTGGGTCCATTTTTAGACCTTCTCCTGAAACTACAAACCCCAAATATACCAACTCTTTCTTCACAAAACTGCACTTCTTCAAATTAATCAACAATTTCTCTTCTCTCAACTTCTCAAATACCATACGAATATGCATCATATGCTCATCCAATGTCTTACTAAAGATCAAAATATCATCTAGGTAAACAATGACAAACTTACCCAGAAATTCTTTCAGAACCTCTTTCATAAGCCGCATGAAAGTGCTCGGTGCATTGGTTAGCCCAAAAGGCATGACTAACCACTCATATAGTTCTTCCTTTTTCTTGAAGGTAGTCTTCCATTCATCTCCTTCTCTGATCCAAATCTGATGATATCCACTTTTCAGATCTATCTTTGAAAAATACACAGCTCCACTCAAACAGTCCATAATATCATCCATTCGTGGCAAATGAAACTTATACTTGATTTTGATCTTGTTTATTGCCCTAGAATCTGTACACATCCTCCATTCTCCATTCTTCTTTGGTGCTAATACCACTGGTACAGCACAGGGACTCAGACTCTCACAGATCAATCCTTTCTGTAACAACTCATATACTTGTCTGTTCAACTCCTCACTTTCTGCAGGTGTCATTCTGTGTGCTGCCTTGTTTGGAAAACTCGCTCCTGTGATCAAGTCCATCTGATGACTGATCTTCCTGACTGGTGGTAATCCATCAGGCACGTTATCAGATACAATTTCCCGAAACTCATTCAACAAATCTACAACTTCTACAGTAACATCTTCTACTTTCTCTTTACCAGCTTTTGGAATTAAAGAAAAACATACATGCTCATGCCTCATACCATCTAGGAAATTTCTTCCATCAACAAAAGTTATCTTTGCATTACCACATACCTTTTCTTCAGTCTCCTTCAATGGTTTTAGCTTATGCCGCACTCCATCCTTTGTCAGGGAATAGGTATTCGCACGACCATCATGTATAGCACATCTATCAAACTGCCATGGTCTACCTAACAACATATGACATGCATCCATAGATATGATATCACACAATACCTCATCTTGGTATCTACCAATCTTGAACTTCACCAGGCATTGTTCATTGACCATGACCTTGTGGTCATCCTGTACCCAGGCAATCCGATATGGATGTGGGTGTTTCTATCTCTTGAGTTTCAACTTTGTCACCATCTCTTCTGACACCAAATTTTTAGTGCTTCCACTATCAATAATCACATCACAACATTTACCTTCACACTTGAACCTGGTGCGAAACAGGCTCCTCCTTTGCTCAGGTTCATTCTCACCACTCAACAAGACTCTTCTGTTAATCAACGTTTCTCCTCTTTGAGCATCTTCAGAATTTGATGATCTGACATCTTCATCTACATGTGCAACTCTGGCCTGGCCTTCATTTCTCCTGTCTGTTCTGCCTTGGCGCTGAGGACATTCAAATGCCCTATGACCTTCTTCTCTACAGTGAAAACATGTTCCACGGAAGCCACCTCTTCCAGATCCTTGTCCCCTTCCTCTTCCTCTCTGATCTCTATTATTCTGATCTTGGAAGTGATTGGAATTATTTCCTCGCTGATTCTCACTGCTACTGGCCTCATCCTTCTTTTTCGGATCTTCATTTCAGCCACCGTATGACCGTCCACCAGATCGTCCACCGCGACCTCTTCCATTTTGTCTACTCTTAAACTTCTTGTTCAGCTTTTCCTCTACTTTTAGGGTAAACTGGTATGCCTCTTCAATACTGTTCATTCGAACTAGATTTAGCTCCTCCTGAATGCTTGGCCTTAACCCATTAAGGTATCGGGAAACTTTCTCCTTATCAACTTTTGCATGGCCTGTTCTGATGAGAAGTCGATAGAACTCCTCTGTATACTCCTGAACAGATCTTCCTGCTTGCTTCAAACTCTGCATTTTCTTCAGTAGGTCAAGCTCATAATTAACAGGAATGAACTGTCGCTTCAATTTATCCACCATCCGATCCCATCTTGTGATTTTATCTTTCCCTCTTCTATTTCGCTCCAACTGAATTTCTTGCCACCAGATCTTCGCATGACCTTTCAATCTGGCCTTCGCAAATTTGACCCTATCAAGATCGTCAACATCTTCGTACTCAAAATATTCCTCACATTCATTGATCGAGTCAATCAATTCCTCTGGGTTAAGATTTTCAGAAAATGTAGGAACCTCAATCTTAGGTCTTTTCCCAATCATGGAAATGGCCCGAAAAAGTCTTTCTTCCTCCTCGTTCACAATTTCGGATTCTTCTTGATATTCTTCTTCGGCTTCATCCTCGCTTTCATCTCTGACATTGAGATTCATTCCTCTACGAATCTCTTCTTGCAATGCTCACACTTGTCTCTGCAACTCTCTAACCTCAGGTGTCACAGCACCAACTCTTCCGCCACGTTCTCATCGTGGAGGCATTTTCGTGATGCGCACTGAAACCCTAGCCACGATCCTGGTGCAAACTACCTCACAGTCGGTGATCTGTTTACACACTCAAGAACTCCTGCTCTGATACCACTTGATGAAGGGTGCCCCCCTTAATAGCACAAACACATAACAGAAATAGAGAAACAACAACAATACGCAAGAATAGAAAATTGGCTTCTTATTATCTTCACAAATGTGGAATTACAAACTTTCAGAATTACAATATGCAAAGCCACATGGGCATTCCCTTACAATATTCTGTAGGACAAAGCCTCAAACTATTACCCAGATCTGCTACCCAGAACTATTCTGAACTGCCTAAGACAATAATACAGCCTTCCTTATATAGGCAATTTTCCACCGCCTGGGAAGGTTCCAGAATTTTTAGCCAATAAGGCCGACCAAACTTAGAATTATTTTATTTTACATTTTATTACATCATAGTCGGCTCAAGATAACCTTTGAAACCCGAACAGAAATTTTGAAGAAAATTATTTTTCGCCATTTCAGGTGGCCCAACTTTTGAAGACCATAAGTCATCACCCGTTGACCCGCTCGGCTATTATAACCCCATTTCAGAAATGCCACGAAGTGCTCTACAGGCTTGACTAGCGCAAGCACTTGTCACCCAAATTTTTAACCTCATCCGGGGCCTCTAAAGCCTTCAAAACTGAGTTCAAAGTTTCTGTACCCTGCTGCCAATACCGAAAATCTTCAATATCTTCCAACATACACCTGATCTGGAAATGAAACTTTACTGGCAGACTTATATGACCAAAATGAACCTCCAAGAAAGAAATTAGATTATTCTGAGCATAAATGAAAATTATCAAAAATAGTAACTTTCCATAAATAGCAGCTCTGCACAGGATAGCCCTTATTGAATTAAAAAATAGAAATATTTTTGGGTGATGCAAGATTGCTCTTACACCCAGGATGCTCCTGCATCAGACACCCAGGGTAATTTGAGAAGTGACCCTGTCACGACTCAGGTGTGCAGAGGAAAACCAAGATGGCTAACCTCCTCCTTTGTCAGCCATGATGAATCTTCAACAGGCCGTCCTTTCCACTTGACCAGATATTCTTCATATGTCCTGTTCCTTGTGCTTCTGCCAACACGACTGTCTAGTATATCTTCAATCTCTTTAGTGTCTGAACTAGTTGCTAGAATACTCCACTGTACTGCTGCAACCTCATCTTCAACACCTCCTTCGTGATACTCTGTCAAATCTAAAATGTTAAACACTGGTGAAATATTCAGCTCACTACGCAATTCTACCTCATATGCATTTCCTGAATCATGCTTCTTCAGTATCTTACATGGCCCAAACTTCTTCATTTTCAGCTTGTTATATGTACCAATTGGAAACCGCTCCTTCCGCAAATGAACCATGACTTCATCACCAACCTGAAATTCCCTATACCTCCTTTTCTCATCTGCCTTAGCCTTATACTGTGCATTCATCTTGGTAATATGCTTCCTCACCTCCTCATGGATGTTCTTCAAGTGTTCTACAAAATCCTCAGTTTCAGCACTACTTATTTCTCCTTTATCTATCTTTCTCAATTCAGATGCATTTCTTGGACTACTTCCATATACAATCTGGAATGGTGATTTACCAGTGCTCCTATTGATAGAATTATTATATGCAAATTCTGCCTGTGGTAAAATCAAATCACATCTTATTGGCTTATCTCCAACCAAACATCTCAGCAAATTTCCCAAACTCCTATTCACCACCTCTGTCTGTCCATCAGTCTGTGGATGATGTGATGAACTGAACTTCAAATCTGTCTTCAACTTCTTCCACAATATACGCCAGAAATACCCAACAAACTTAGTGTCCCAATCTAAAACTATGGTCTTTGGCAAACCATGAAGTCTCACTACTTCTCTGAAAAACAATTCTGCTATATGAACAGCATCATTAGTCTTCTTGCAGGGAATGAAATGTGCCATCTTTGAAAATCGGTCAATTACTATAAAAATTGAATCATGTCCCCGCTGTGTCCTCAGTAAACCAAGAACAAAGTCCATACTGATATCCTCCCAAGGCTTCTCTGGTATAGGTAATGGCTGATACAACCCTGTATTCTTCTTCACTCCTTTCGTCATCTGACATACTCTGCAACTCTGTACAAACTTCTTTACATCTTGCTACAATTGTGGCCAATAATAATTCTCACCAACCAAAGCAAAGGTTTTATCACGACCAAAATGTCTAGCCAATCCTCCACTATGCTTCTCCTTGATGAGATTCTCCCTCATAGAACTTCGTGGAATGCACAACTGACTCCCTCTGAATAGCATATCATCCTGGATGACGAAATCCAACCATTTTGTCCTATCTAGAATAACAGGTTCTGTATAAGCTTTCCAAGTTTCACCAAAATCGGGATCTTCTGGATACAAATTCTTGAGTTCCTTGAACCCAACCACTTCAATCTGCATTTCTGTCAGCAATAGTTGCCTTCTACTAAGAGCATCTGCAACCCTATTAGACTTTCCACTCCTGTGTTTCAAAACAAATGTATAACTCTGCAAAAATTCAACCCATTTCAAATGCCTTTGATTCAATTTTCCTTGACTATTCAAATATTGCAAAGCTTGATGATCAGTATACAAAACAAACTCCTTAGGAAGTAGATAATGTTTCCACTTCTTTAATGCCTGAACTATAGCATAAAATTCTTGATCATAAATAGAATATTTCCTCTTGGCATCATTTAACTTCTCACTGAAATAAGCAACAAGTTTACCTTCTTGGCTCATAACAGCTCCTATTGCAGTACCACTAGCATCACAATCTACTTGAAACACCTTATTAAAATCTGGAAGTGCTAAAATAGGTTGTTCTGTAACTTTTTGTTTCAACAATTGAAAACTTTTTTCTGCCCCATTAGTCCACTTAAACTCTTTTCTATCCCCTCTCATTGTTTCAGTCAAGGGTCCACAAATACTGCTAAAGTTTCTGATAAACTTTCTGTAAAAGCTAGCTAGACCATGAAAAGATCTTACCTCAGTAGCATTCCTTGGAGTAGGCCATTCAAGAATAGCTTGTACCTTCTCTGGGTCCATTTTTAGACCTTCTCCTGAAACTACAAACCCCAAATACACCAACTCTTTCTTCACAAAACTGCACTTATTCAAATTAATCAATAATTTCTCTTCTCTCAACTTCTCAAATACTATACGAATATGCATCATATGCTCATCCAATGTCTTACTAAAGATCAAAATATCATGTAGGTAAACAATCACAAACTTACCCAGAAATTCTTTCAGAACCTCGTTCATGAGCCGCATGAAAGTGCTCGGTGCATTGGTTAGCCCAAAAGGCATGACTAACCACTCATATAGTCCTTCCTTTGTCTTGAAGGCAGTCTTCCATTCATCTCCTTCTCTGATCCAAATCTGATGATATCCACTTTTCAGATCTATCTTTGAAAAATACACAGCTCCACTCAAACAGTCCATAATATCATCCATTCGTGGCAATGGAAACCTGTACTTGATTGTGATCTTGTTTATTGCCCTAGAATCTGTACACATCCTCCATTCTCCATTCTTCTTTGGTGCTAATACCGCTGGTACAGCACAGGGACTCAGACTCTCACGGATCAATCTTTTCTTTAACAACTCATGTACTTGTCTGTTCAACTCCTCACTTTCTGCAGGTGTCATTTTGTGTGCTGCCTTGTTCGGAAAACTCACTCCTGGGATCAAGTCCATCTGATGACTGATCTTCCTGACTGGTGGTAATCCATCAGGCACGTTATCGGATATAATTTCTTGAAACTCATTCAACAAATCTGCAACTTCTACAGGAACATCTTCTACTTTCTCTTTACCAGCTTTTGGAATTAAAGAAAAACATACATGCTCATGCCTCATACCATCTAGGAAATTTCTTCCATCAACAAAAGTTATCTTTGCATTACCACATACCTTTTCTTCAGTCTTCTTCAATGGTTTTAGCTTATGCCGCACTCCATCCTTTGTCAGGGAATAGGTATTCGCACAACCATCATGTACAGCACATCTATCAAACTGCCATGGTCTACCCAACAACATATGACATGCATCCATAGATATGATATCACACAATACCTCATCTTGGTATCTGCCAATCTTGAACTTCACCAGGCATTGTTCATTGACCATGACGTTGTGGTCATCCTGTACCCAGGCAATCCGATATGGATGTGGGTGTTTCTGTCTTTTGAGCTTCAACTTTGTCACCATCTCTTCTGACACCAAATTGTCAGTGCTTCCACTATCAATAATCACATCACAACATTTACCTTCACACTTGCACTTGGTGCGAAATAGGCTCCTCCTTTGCTCAGGTTCATTCTGTTAATCAACATTTCTCCTCTTTCAGCATCTTCAGAATTTGATGATCTAGCATCTTCATCTACATATGCAACTCTGGCCTGGCCTTCATTTCTCCTGTCTGTTCTGCCTTGGCGCTGAGGACATTCAAATGCCCTATGACCTTCTTCTCCACAGTGAAAACATGTTCCACGGAAGCCACCTCTTCCAGATCCTTGTCCCCTTCCTCTTCCTCTCTGATCTCTATTATTCTAATCCTGGAAGCGATTGGAATTATTTCCTCATTGATTCTGACTACTACTGGCCTCATCCTTCTTTTTCGGATCTTCATTTCGGCCACCGTATGACTGTCCACCAGATCGTCCACCGCGACCTCTTCCATTTTGTCTACTCTCAAACTTCTTGTTCAGCTTTTCCTCTACTTTTAGGGCAAACTGGTATGCCTCTTCAATACTGTTCATTCGAACCAGATTCAGCTCCTCCTGAATGCTTGGCCTTAACCCATTAAGGTATCGGGCAACTTTCTCCTTATCAGCTTCTGCATGGCCTGTTCTGATGAGAAGTCGATAGAACTCCTCTGTATACTCCTGAACAGATCTTCCTGCTTGCTTCAAACTCTGTATTTTCTTCAGTAGGTCAAGCTCATAATCAACAGGAATGAACTATCGCTTCAATTTATCCACCATCCAATCCCTTCTTGTGATTTTATCTTTCCCTCTTCTATTTCGCTCCAACTGAATTTCTTGCCACCAGATCTTCGCATGACCTTTCAATCTGGCCTTCGCAAATTTGACCCTATCAGGATCGTCAAGATCTTCGTACTCAAAATATTCCTCACATTCATTGATCTAGTCAATTAATTCCTCTGGGTTAAGATTTCCAAAAAATGTAGGAACCTCAATCTTAGGTCTTTTCCCAATCTTAGAAATGGCCCGAAAAAGTCTTTCTTCCTCCTGGTTCACAATTTCGGCTTCTTCTTGATATTCTTCTTCGGCTTCATCCTCGCTTTCATCTCTGACATTGAGATTCATTCCTCTGCGAATCTCTTCTTGCAATGCTCATACTTGTCTCTGCAGCTCTCTAACCTCAGGTGTCACAGCACCAACTCTTCCGCCACGTTCTCGTCTTGGAGGCATTTTCGTGATGTGCACTGAAACCCTAGCCACGGTCCTGGTGCAAACTGCCTCATAGTCAACGATCTGTTTACACACTCAAGAACTGCTGCTCTGATACCACTTGATGAAGGGTGCTCCCCTTAATACCACAAACACATAACAGAAATAGAGAAACAACAACAATATGCAAGAACAAAAAATTGGCTTCTTATTATCTCCACAAATGTGGAATTACAAACTTTCAGAATTACAATATGCAAAGCCACATGGGCATTCCCTTACAATATTTTGTAGGACAAAGCCTCGAACTATTACCCAGATCTGCTACCCAGAACTATTCTGAACTGCCTAAGACAATAATACAGCCTTCCTTATATAGCCAATTTTCCACCGCCTGGGAAGGTTCCAGAATTTTTAGCCAATAAGGCCGACCAAACTTAGAATTATTTTATTTTATATTTTATTACATCATAGTCGGCTCAAGATAACCTTTGAAACCCGAACAGAAATTTTGAAGAAAATTATTTTTCGCCATTTCAGGTGGCCCAACTTCTGAAGACCATAAGTCATCACCCGTTGACCCGCTCGGCTATTATAACCCCATTTCGGAGATGCCATGAAGCGCTCTACAGGCTTGACCGGCACAAGCGCTTGTCACCCAAATTTTCAACCTCATCTGGGGCCTCTAAAGCCTTCAAAACTGAGTTCAAAGTTTCTGTACCCTGCTGCCAATACCGAAAATCTTCAATATCTTCCAACATACACCTGATCTGGAAATGAAACTTTACTGGCAGACTTATATGACCAAAATGAACCTCCAAGAAAGAAATTAGATCATTCTGAGCACAGATGAAAATTACCAAAAATAGTAACTTTCCATAAATAGCAGCTCTGCACAGGATAGCCCTTATTGAATTCAAAAATAGAAATATTTTTGGGTGATGCAAGATTGCTCTTACACCCAGGATGCTCCTGCATCATATACGGAAGGTTAGGTGTGTTTTCTATAAAAATGATTGCTTGATGTGTTTTAATTACAAACCTCAATTAAATTCCTCAAATGAACAAACACTAATAATTTTCAAACACCTAGAAGTCCCTGGAATCAGATAGAGAAGGAAAATTTTCATGAATTGACTAAACTTTGCATCAGACCAGTGATCATAAGGTTGCATCTAGTATCCTGAGTTGCACCCTACATTCCAAGTCGCATCTGGTCATTTTGGGATCTCATCTAGTAGACCTCAAATTTCCTGAGTCACATCTGGGACCAAAGCCAAATTAGGAATCACATCATGTATTCCTGGGTCGCATTTAGGAACTTTTCACTATTAGTCACATCTAGAGTGTCACATGGGTCAAGAGCACTTATGTACCTCCCACAATCTAGATTTTTGCATTTTTGGATACCCTTTTTGGCCTTTAGTTAGATTCTGTTGTCAAAATAAGTCTACCTACAAGCCTAAAAGAGTTATTATTGAGCACGTCTTGTCATCCTATTTGGTCTATCCTTCATTCTTCAAAATTGTGGAGTCTCATTGTCACTATCAGATTCAAACCAAGTTCCCAGCTCACTATTAGGGCACTCTAACACCTTTTGATGCTAGAGCTTTCAAAAAAATCACATAAACTGACTTGTATTTGGTCCCCAACTCACTATCAGGGCACTCTAGCACCCTTTGATGTTAGATCCTTAAGACATTTCAAACCCACTTTTGCATCCTTGGACTCACAATTGGACACCTGCATACTTTTAGACCCACTTTAATACAAGACACTCAAAATTCTTTAATCTAAGCTTTCATGGTTAATTCAAGACATAAATCTTACAAAATAGAAAGGAATCCATTTTCAAATGAGGTACCATTAATCACATTTGAAAGAGGAGAAACTTCTAGACTTAATCCTCTATTTGGAGAAACACCTAGCACTACTCATACAACAACACCTAACACAACAAACATGAATAATCACAATGACTTCCATTGGGATGAAAGACAAGAAGAACAAAATACTCAAGAAGAAGCAAGACACCATGAAGCATGTTATGACTATGATGATGATGAAGACCCTATAGAACTTGAATATCAAAGGGCCTTGAAAAGTAAGAGATTCAACAAAATCCTTGAGAGGACTTTGGAAGAAAATAATAAAAAGTACTTCCTAGAACTCACCTCTCAAGGAGTAAAACTACCAAAGGACTATCACGTAAATTAGCTCAAACAAAAGGATGATCTTAGTCCTATGTCTATTTTGACAAGACAACTACTTGCCATGCAAGTGGAAATACAAGAACTCAAGAAAGAAAATGACAAACCAATGAAATAATACTCCTTGGAACATACTTTTCCTTTCCCTTTTGATAAGGGATTAAAGATGATTCAGTTTCCTCAACATGTCATGATTCTAAAATATGACAAATACAATAGAAATTATGACCCTCAAGACCATACGAGGGAATTTTTCACATCCATTATGGAATTCATGCATGAACAAATGTACCTTATGAAGTTATTTCCATAGAGTTTAGGTGGACAAGCAATGGACTAGTTCTTGAAATTACCTATAGGAATCAAATCATTTGAAGAACTAGTTGAAAATTTCATTCAACAATACTCCTATAACATCCAACACACTGTGACAATGTTAGATTTATGAAATACCAAACAAAAAACTAGAGAATCATTCTTGACTTTCTTGCAAAGATGGAGGAAGATTATTTGGATGATATGTTAGACAAATACTCGAAAGTTAAAAGCTGGACATCTTTATTAATAACTTGGTTCCTGAGATGAATTTTCCAATACAAGTACAAGGTCCACCAAGTTTTGATAAGATGATAGATAGTTGATTTGATTAAGATGGATCTATGTCATTTTGCAGTTGAATGCTAAATACAATTTAAAGTTTGTTTACTAAAGAAATTAAAACAAACTTTACAAACTTAATTTTTAAATACATAAATGTAAATTAAGTTTTAAACATGAAAAATAAAACTAAGAGAAGAGGAGAGAAGAAAATGCAAACATAACATAGAGGTTGATTACAAAGTTTGTCCAAATGGACTACATCTCTAGGTCCTCCAAGTAGAAAGACCGATCCTTTGTTTAGTTCCCAAAAGATTACAATAGTCTGGTGTCTGTACACACTAAAATGGTGCACTTCTATGAACCATTACATGCAAGGTTGCTCAAGAATGAGGCCTCACAAAGCAGCTCATAGCTCTTTATGCATGGAGTTGCAAGATTTGTAAAATTGCTCTCAGTTAGAGCTATAAACTCATGACCTTTCTAGTCAACCATACAATGAGAGATTCAAGCCTTCCTATTTAGACTATGTGAGTTATTCTATTGCATAAAAGGAAACTAAGCTAACAATGCCATTATCATGCAACTATGAAAGAAATATGAACTAGATGATGCAATGAAGCAAGTCTTCAATGTCTTCAAACTCCAAATGCACCTAAAACCTGTAGCATAACATTAGCATAAAACAAGTGGTATCAAATGAAAGAGAGAGCTCTCCTTTTATAAGAAATGAGGTGAAATGGACCATGGAGATTAAGAGGCAAAAAGTCTTAATCAGCGGTGGAGGTTGAAAGAGGAGCAATCCATGTGCACAAGTATCCTCCAATAGGAAAATAAGAGTTGACTTTATGTCCATATGAGACAAAAAGTGTTTTTCCCTTTTTATAAAATAAGAATAATGCTTTATTTATGCAACTTAGGATAAGAGGAAAGTGGGGCTTTTTATTTAATCAAAAGGGGAGGAAATATTCCTTTTAATCAAATAAAGGCTTAGAATAAATGATTAGCCCATAGGATAAAAATTCAATATATGATCGAAATTAGGATTTGATCAAGAGATTGATAATGATGAAAATATTGATTATTGATCAAAATGATTCAAGATTGATAAATTGAATAAATGGGGCCCAAAGTCTAGGCGACCATTTTAGGGTGCATACATTTTCCCCTCTTTGACTAATGTGTGATCGATTTGGGAACACATGTAGTCAAAGAATGAAGTTGAAATGTGAGATTGATTTGGGATCACAAAACAACTCAGATATGAGGTCAATTCAGGATCATATCCAGACAAAGCATAGACAAAAGGCCTTTGAATATGAGGTCAATTTGGGATCACATTCAAAGTAAGAGATAAGAATCTCAAATTTGAGCAAAAGCTCACAAAAGATGTCTGAATCAGGAAAATCAAGCAATTGGGGATGAGAATCCCATAAGTACTGCCCCCTCAGAATCAAAATCGAAATCAGGTAGAGAGGAGAACAACGAATTGATAAAGATTTGATCAAATCAGAATGAAATCACAATCGAATGTAAGGGTCAAATAGGTTAACCATTAGGCAATAAAACATGCCCCAGCCTGACTGAAAAGATGCAGTCAAATGTGAGAAATGAGGGAATGGAATGAAGATGAATGAAAGACTAGAAGTTTGGAAGACATGGAAATGAAGAAATGACGATGCCCCAACAAAGATCGGAGGATTAGGCCTCAAAAGATCAGTCAACTGCGCAGAAGAAGGGAAGAAATTTTGAAACGCGACTTGGATTTCGATTTCGAGTCCGAAAATGGATAGAAAATGATGTGATATGAAAGATCAGAAATGAAAGATATGATCAAGAAGAATCAGAAAATGAGCACAGTTGACCAACTAGTCCGTAGATGATAAAAAGGAAAGCTCTCTCCATATGCAAAGTGCAAAACTAATCTAACATGACCCTAAAAATGCAAGCTACTATGAAAGTGGTTGACTTGCAAGGTCACAACACTTATAGACATCTAATTATCATCATCGAGCATTATTGGTAGCGTCGTAAGATCATACAATGCACACTAGCGTAACTATGTGGATATGAATATGATCTTTATCAGATAAAAATGTCGAAATCTCACCTAGGCATCAAAGACATGGAGGTCAACATGACTAATGCAGTGAGATCACCTAAGTTTTGATATGGCGAGATTATGCTTGTATCAAGACACATGAAAGTTAGGATAGCTATAAGCATGCACTCGCAAAATAGTCAAGGATAATACCTTGTCAATCCATAAATGCTCATGACAGTTAGGATCAACAAAATATACCCACAAGTAGACAAAGAAAGAAAACATGTTCTCATACCCTCAGTCTTCTAGCTATGCATCATCGAAAACTTCTCAGGGAGAGACCACTCATCAAAGAAATCCTCATAGACAGCACACAAAGAAAAATAAATTCAACATATCGCCATCGAGTCAATTGTTTGAGTGTGTGTGTACTGGTCATAGAGTTAGACTCTGAGTATCACATCTGCACATGAGCACTATCGCATTATACTTAGACTATAGGCAAGACATCTGATAAGTGTTAAGAAACACTTGACGCAAGGGTAGTGTTGAAAAACACTGTTTGGGGTGGTGTTGAAAAACACCTATTGTGAAATGCCCAAAGAGACAAACGCACCTAAAGGACCAATGCTAGCAGTGAAGGTGAATGGCTCACAACGAGCCCACCAAGGATCAAGTCTTGCAAGTGCAAGGCTTTGACATCATAAGGGATGAGGCTGGAATCTTGCCCCACGGTGAGTGCCAGAAATGTACACACTAAAATGGTGCACTTCTATGAACCATTACATGCAAGGTTGCTCAAGAATGAGGCCTCACAAAGCGGCTCATAGCTCTCTATGCATGGAATTGCAAGATTTGTAAAATTGCTCTCAGCTAGAGCTATAAACTCATGACCTTGCTAATCAACCATACAATGAGAGATTCAAGTGAAGACAAGGGCAACAATGCCAATATCTCCAAGAATCACTATGAAATGCAATGCAATGCAACTAAAATGAGGATGCAAATGTGCAAGCTATGCTATGAAAATGGAAGTACAAACTAAGCTATGAAAGGAAATAGCAAGTATTACCAAGCCTTCCTATTTAGACTATGTGAGTTATTCTATTGCATAAAAGGAAACTAAGCTAACAATGCCATTATCATGCAACTATGAAAGAAATATGAACTAGATGATGCAATGAAGCAAGTCTTCAATGTCTTCAAACTCCAAATGCACCTAAAACTTGCAGCATAACATTAGCATAAAACAAGTGGTATATGCAAATGAAGGAGAGAGCTCTCCTTTTATAAGAAATGAGGTGAAATGGACCATTGAGATTAAGAGGCAAAAAGTCTTAATCGACGGTGGAGCTTGAAAGAGGAGCAATCCATTTGCACAAGTATCCTCCAATGAGAGTGAAGTGTTGACTTTTGAGCCTCATGTGAGATAAAAAGTGCTTTTTCCCTTTTTATAAAATAGGAATAATGTTTTATTTGTGCAACTTAGGATAAGAGGAAAAGTGGGGGCTTTTTATTTATTAAAAGGGGAGGAAATATTCCTTTTAAATAAATAAAGACTTAGGATAAATGGTTAGCCCATAGGATAAAAATCCAATATATGATCGAATTTAAGATTTGATCAAGAGATTGATAATGTTGAAAATATTGATTATTGATAAAAATGATTCAGGGTTGATAAATCAAATAAATGGGGCTTGAAGTCTAGGAGACCATTTTAAGGTGCATACATTTTCTCCTCTTTGACTAATGTGTGATCGATTTGGGAACACATGTAGTCAAAGAAGAATTGAAATGTGAGATCGATCTGGGATCATAAAACAATTCAGATGTGAGGTCGATTCGGGATCACATCTGGACAAACATAGATAAAGGCCTTTGAACATGAGGTCGATTCGGGATCACATTCAAAGTAAGAGATAAGAATCTCAAATTTGAGCAAAAACTCATAAAAAGATGTCTGAATCAGGAAAATCAAGGAATCAGGGATGAGAATCCCATAGGTACTGCCCCCTTGGAATCAAAATCAAAATTAGGTAGAGGAGAACAGTGAATTGATAAGGATTTGATCAAATCAGAATGAAATCACAATCGAAGGTAAGGGTCAATAGGTTAACCATGCCCCAGTGAGGAAGTATAAGAATAGAAATAGAAGACTAGAAATAGCGTGACTGAAAGACTAGAAAATTTGAAAGACATGGAAGGAAGAAATTCCACCGGAAATCAAATAATGCCTCAAAAGGTCAATCAACTACTCGGAAGAAAGGGAAAATTTGGAAACATGACTCAGATTTTGATTTCAAGTCCGAAAATGGATAGAAAATGATGTGACATGAAAGACCAAAAATGAAAGATATGATCAAGAAGAAGCAGAAAATGAGCACAATTGACCAACTAGTCCGTAGATGACAAAAAGGAGAGCTCTCTCCATATGCAAGATGCAAAAACTAAGCTATGATGAACCTAAGAATGCAAGCTACTATGAAAGTGGTTGACTTGCAAGGTCACAATGCTTATAGACATCTAATTATCATCATCAAGCATTATTGGTAGCATCGTAAGATCATACAATGCACACTAGCATAGCTATGTGGATATGAATATGATCTTTATCAGATAAAAATGTGGAAATCTCACCTAGGCATCAAAGACATATAGGTCAAGAGGACTAATGTAGTGAGATCACCTAAGTTTGATATGGCGAGATTATGCTTGTATCAAGACACATGAAAGTCAGGATAACTAGAAGCATGCACTCGCAAAACAGTCAAGGATAATACCTTGTCAATCCATAGTGTCAAGTAAGACCAGCATAAATGCTCATGACAGGTAGGATCAAAAAAATATACCCATAAGCAGATAAAGAAAGAAAACATGTTCTCATTCCCTCAGTCTTCTAGCTATGCATCATCGAAAACTTCTCAGGGAGAGACCACTCATCAAAGAAATCCTCATAGATAGTACACAAAGAAAAATAAAGTCATCATATCGTCAGCGAGTTGATTGTTTAAGTGCGTGTGTGTTGGTCATAAAGTCAAACTCTGATTGTCATATCTGCTTAGTGAGAAATATCACATCATACGAGATTGTTGGGTAAGACACCTGATAAGTGTTAAGAAACACTCGACGCAAGGGTAGTGTTGAAAAACACTATTTTGGGGTGGTGTTGAAAAACACCTGTTGTGAAATGCCCCAAGAGACAAACGCACCTAAAGGACCAATGCTAACAGTTATGCCCCCTAGACAAAGACAAAGACCAATTCCAGACTAAGCCAAATAAGGTCAAGGCATGAGGGAAAGGCTCAGTGTCGAGGATGCATGCTAACAAATAGGAGTGTAAAGGCCTCAAGTAGTGCCTGTTTCCAGGTTTTCACCACTTGGATTCTTTTTTCATTTTTTCATTTTTTTGGGATTTTTTCTACCAAGGCACCTATTGCTAGGTTTTCACCAAGGCACTTTTTTCTATTTTTTTGAATTTTTGAATTTTTTGATTTTTTTGTATTTTTTTTCAAGACTTTTTATGCTTTTTAGGATTTTTTCAGCATCATATATCAATTTTTTTTTTTTTGGTATTTTTTTCAGGATCCATAAATATGTACAAAGGATGCCCCCAGATAGAAATGGGCATCAAAATCTGAAGCAAGATCACATCATGTAGTCCCAATGTCTAGGAAGGTGAGGGACAAGAGGGATCAACAAGCTGGTGAATGAGATGGAAGACATGAGAATGAAGGAGAGTGAAGGGAAGAAATCCTCAAGGTCAAACTCCTCAAGAGTACCCAAGCTAGGGAAAAATTATCATGCAAAGCACATTTGGACAAGCAATGAGAGGCTAGCATAAGATAAGCCTCAAAAGCGTAATGCAAAAGAAGGAAAGGATGCAGTCCAAAGGAGTAGACATGTCAAGAGGCTTCATAGCATCATTTTTTACTCTTTTTTTTTATTAGATCAAGACCAAGGGGAAAAAGAATAGCGAAAGGCTAGAATAAATGAAGGAAAATGAAGATGAAGGCTAGACATGAATGGAATGAAAGCAAGATCATCATAAGATAGCTCACAAGATAGCCAAATGTTCATGTATAGATCAACATTATCAAGATCAAAGAGAGAAGATGGAATGGATGAAATATGTAGAAGAACTACGCATGACGCCTGATTGCCAGGTTTTCATCATGGTACTTATCCAAGGCACCACAGGGAGTGGTTTTCACCATAGGAAGAATTTATTTCTCTTTACTTTTGCTACCAAGGCACTTGTTTCCAGGTTTTCACCATGGCACATTTTCAATATTTTTCATTTTTTTTCTTTCTTTTTTTGAATTTTTTTATTTTTTTTAATTTTATCTTTTTCAGAAGAAAGCAAGCTTTTAGGTAATTCTCCTCGAAAGGATAAATCATTGATATACCAAGGATCCAAAATGATATGCTCAAAGATGCTGATAGGGAAAGGAAAACGCATGAGGAATAGGCAAATGAGGAAAAAAAATGATAGAAGGTAGAAGGATAATGAATGGAAGGAATGTGAAAAGGTAGATGGAAAGCAAGGTAAGATCAACGTCAATACACACCTTGAAGGGTGACGGGAAAAAATGGAGGAAACATAAACCATATTCTAGTCCAAATGTGAACCATATTCTGGTTTATTATTGCTATTTGACTCCTCGAAGAGAGGATTGGTGTGACTGTTATAATTCTCAAATGTGAATGGAGGAATATGAGAAGGAATATGGTGAATATTTATCCGAGGTTGTGGTTCAGGCACATGGAATGAAAGAATGTTTTTGGAAGAAGATGAAGTGGAAGTCTTTGGAAGCTTGAATGTCAACTTCACTTTTTGCTCAACATAAGACTCTTTCAAGAGAGACTTTGGGATCCATATAGCCTTAGGCTTTTCATTTCCTTTTGAGGACTGAGAGAGAATATCTTCAATGATGGATTTTGGAACCCATACTTGTCTTGTAGTTTTCTTCTTAGATATCTCTTTCGACTTTATGCCCCCATGTCGACTAGAGGAGACATGGTGATCTTCTTTTTTTGATGGATTCTTGTATTGCTTCTTTTTCTTGTTTTGAACATTCAACTTACTTCCAAAAGACTTGGGACTTGTGGAAGAAGAAGGAGGATATGACCGGTTTAGATGGGTGGGTGGATGAAAGGGATTCAAGGGTATGCATCTATGTTGATCTTGAGGAAAGATAGGAGATGGAGGGATGTAAGGACACAAAATGGATGATGAATTAGGATAATTAGGAGGGGAAAGTGAAGGGACATAAGGACCCAAGATGGAAGGAAGACATGAAGCCCTTAGTATTGGTGGAGGAGGTCCAAGGATAGATGTGGAAGATGCAAAAGGATAATCAATAAGTTCATCAGCATCTATATCACAACCAAGGATATCAACATCTTTAGAGTGAACATTAGGATTTTCAACAGGATCATGAACATCTTGAATAGGAGCAACTTCGTTGATAGGATCATTCAAAGCTTGCGAAGATTTAGGAAGAGTAGAAAGTGGAAGTGAACATGGAGTGGTAGAACAAGAAGATGGAAGACTTTGATCTTGACAAGTATCATTGGGTAGCATAAGCATATCAACTTTATTTCGATTTTCAATAGGTTTTACATCATAAGTAATGACACCATTTTTAATAACCTTAATGGAAGTATCATCTTTAGAAAGTGCAAGTGTGGTAAGGTTATTTTGATTATCAATAAGCTCAATGGTGTAAGTAGTAGCTTGATCTTGCTCAGAGGAAGAATTAAGACATGGTGGAATGAATGGGGAAGGGTGTAAAGGATCGAAAGAACCATGAAATGAAGGAGAGACATCATGAAAAAGATTAGATGACATGGAGGGTTCTTGATCTTGATCTTTTTTTATGTTATTTTCTTTATCATTTTTAGAGTCCTCTTGACATGGAGCCACTTCTAAGGACAAGGAAGCATGTTGGGATTGTATGGAAGACTTTGGAAGAGGTGGTGAAGGACTAGCTGAAATAGGCATTATAGCGGATGAAGGCTTAGGCTCTTTAGGTTTGACATTATTGAAAGTATTTGCAGCCAAGTGAAGGTTATCTTGAGTATCTTTAAGAGGTGGCCCTTGAGGATAACTATAGGGAACCGCATGGAAAGTCTTAGGATCTTTGTTGGATGAAGGATTTTTGAAAGATTTGGATGACTCAGAAGCTTTAGGAAGTGTGTGGGTATTGGAGGAAGTGGAAGATGGAAGGGGACCATCACAAGACAAAGGTTTAGCATTAACATGATCTTGCTGGAGAGTGTAATCTTTATTTTCAGCATGAGAGTTTTTAGACAAGACATGCTCATAGTATCTTCATTTATAATCAGCAGGGAAAGCTTTCTCTTCCTCAATAGAAGTAGATGTATCATATTGTTCACAACAAATATCATAATTTCTCTCAAAATTAGAATCATATGGATCACCATCACAATCTATCCAATAGGATGACCCTTTAGTAAGCCTAAGCACACGACGAGGAGGACTCTTAGGAATAGAGTTGCCATAAGTATTGCTACATTGTCCATCATCATAGTCATCATAGTCATCATAGTCATCAAAGGTAGGTGTGTCACTCTTTGTGGAAGAGACATCACAAAGACTATTATGTTGCTCTTTATGGTATGTCTTCTGAAGAGAAGTAAGACTGTTAGGAGAAGTAGAAGAAGAATGAGATCATGAAGAAGAGGAAATTGAAGACTTAGTGGAAGAAGAAGACTTGGATAATGAGGAATTCGAATAATGTTTAGAAGAGTCATGATAAGATTTGGAAGATGAAGAATGATGAGAAGATTTAGAAGATGAAGAATATTTGGATGAGATCATGAGTATGATTCTAGCAAAGGCATCTGATTTAATTGATTTTTCTTTTATTTTTGCTATAAATTCATCACTCATGAGAATTTTGGAGGAACAACACTTTTCGAATATGTCAATGAGCTCAAGATCATCTAATCTTAATAAAGGTTCCAAAGCTAGATAGTCAAGATTCATGGTTCCAAAAGAGGAGAAATCAAGCATAGGAATGATAGAAAAATAGAGGAATGCAAACTAGATAGTAAGAGAAAAATAATCAAGAAGAAGAAGAAGAATTTCCCATGGGAATAGAAGACTTTAGAAGAACATGGGAAATGGAGAAGAAAGAAGAAGACTAAGAGCCATCTTGTGCAATTGATACCATAACATTCATTGAGATGTTGAGCAACATGACAACACCTAGGATCTAAGATCTGGACTGACCAAGGAAGACTGAAAATAGAAGACCCTTGGTAATAGGATGACCTCACAAAATGTCAACACCAAACTAGGATAATCAAAGTTCTCTATTGTCCAAAGAGAAATGAAAAGATAGAAGAAGGGGCTTTACCAACACTGTCAAAGAGGTGCTTCAAATCAAAGGGTGACTACCCTTGCACTTTTGAACCAGGAGGTTGGGCTGGGCCAAAATATAATTGAAATTGAGATTAAATGAAAATTATTTGGACAATAAGAGTACGAGAATTTCCCAAGAATGTAGCTCACAATTCTAGAGACAAACTTTCTCACCAAGAACAACCTTCTAATGTGATATTTCTCTTTGGCTAATGTGATACTGATGTTGATCTTGACCAATTTGTGCAAAATTTTGAGTTTTAAGGTCTGATTTTGGATTTTCTAAATGTTAGGGTGAAAATGTCTGATTTCAATCACAAATTCAATAGCATTTGGATAGGTTTGCAAACAGTGAGGGATCAAACATGTCTCAAGCACTTGAAACAAGGGCAAAAGCAACCTTGCCAAGACAAACACTTATGATATCAAAATTGAAAAAGCACCTTATGAATGCTATCGATTGTTTGAATGTTGAGAATGTTTACACTGGTATAGCACAATCGAAGACACTTCAAGCAATATCTACCTACAAGACAAGGCTCAATACTTACCAACTTAGCCCACAACTTGATGCCCCCTTGCCTCACACCAAGTGGTTTCCCACAAGAGATATTGGCTTTGTCATGGAAGTGTCAAACAACACAACCAAAGGGGCACATATGGTGAGTATCTTAAGGTGATCCGGGTAAACCACTTGGATCAATCCTTGCACTAAGAAGATAAGCGGCTAAACAAGGTGGCCTCTAATCCTATGGTTCTTAGTAAGGGCTTTCGTTCATAACACCCCTCTTGCTCCTCATAAAGGACTAGGACCTCATGGCCTCAAGAGTACCTTAAGCATTCTTGCTCAATATTTTCCCCATGGTCGCAATCCCATGAGCTACTCACATCAAGCGAAGACAAGTGTTATGTCTACCAAGGTTTTGTGTCCTTGATAGCCTTGAGATTATAGTGGGTTGGAATAGCTTGGTATTAGCTTGTCCCCACTTGGGTCATTCCTCTTGATTGCTCAAGAGCAGGCCCGCTAAAGGATTCTAAATCTAAACAAAAAGTGGATCAATTCTTGAGGTTCAAAGTTTTTGGTTCACCACAAGGGTGAAGAGCATACTCCCCTATCTCAAAAATCTCTCCCAAACACACCAAACAAAGTTCATTTACCCTCTTGTTTTCAAAATTCAAAGATGGGTCAAGATTTTCTGGTTCACCAAAATGGTGAAGAGCATACTTCTCCTACCACCCAAGAATTCCTACAACAAGATCTTAAGTGCCTAATAAATGAAACAACTAGTTTTTGCCACACTTAAAAAGAAAGCAAATAAACAAGCAAGATTTTTTTTTATTTTTATGCTTGGGCAGCCCTACAAAAACTGTTAGTAGCCCTCTTTGACATGCGATTTTGACAAAATATTCAAGCAAGAGGCACCTACAACCACAACTTGTTAGACCAACAAGAGTTAGGAGAAGCAAAATCCAAAATCTACCAATGATTAGTACATGAAAAATTAGATAATCTATAAAAATAACTGATCAAATGATAAAATCTGAAAATGAAACCATCATGGTTGGATTAGGCTCGAAAAGACCTTTCCAACAATATATCACACTTAAACTTTTGATATATTGTTGGAAAGGTACAGACACAATAGCCCAAAAATAGCTCACTGTCAGGTACAGACACAGTACAAACACCAATATCACGCGATACTTTGTAGTATACTAGGGCAATACTTTTAGTCTACGCGATATTTCACCTTATGCCAGGTGATATACCTCAGTACTAGTGGGCGATATACTCCAGGCAGGTCGAGCAATAGTCCGTAAAGGGTGAACTATCACGCGATATTTCTCTTCAAGGTAGGCGATATTTGTGGCAAGCGCAAAGTATCGCACCGTTATATAAAGGTATATCGCGCGATATACTGAGAAGTATAGCGCAATATTCTGAGACAAAAAATCAGAACTGCAAAATTTCTAAAAAATAATCCAAAAAATGATGAAAATGCAAATGAAATAAAGGACAAAGCCTATCTACTCTGCCCCACGGTGGGCGCCAGAAATGTACACACTAAAATGCTGCACTTCTATGAACCATTACATGCAAGGTTGCTCAAGAATGAGGCTTCACAAAATAGCTCATAGCTCTCTATGCATGGAGTTGCAAGATTTGTAAAATTGCTCTCAGCTAGAGCTATAAACTCATGACCTTGCTAGTCAACCATACAATGAGAGATTCAAGTGAAGACAAGGGCAACAATGCCAATATCTCTAAGAATCACTATGAAATGCAATGCAATGCAATGCAACTAAAATGAGGATGCAAATGTGCAAGCTATGCTATGAAAATGGAAGTACAAACTAAGCTATGAAAGGAAATAGCAATTATTACCAAGCCTTCCTATTTAGACTATGTGAGTTATTCTATTGCATAAAAGGAAACTAAGCTAACAATGCCATTATCATGCAACTATGAAAGAAATATGAACTAGATGATGCAATGAAGCAAGTCTTCAATGTCTTCAAACTCCAAATGCACCTAAAACCTGCAGCATAACATTAGCATAAAACAAGTGGTATATGCAAATGAAGGAGAGAGCTCTCTTTTTATAAGAAATGAGGTGAAATGGACCATTGAGATTAAGAGGCAAAAAGTCTTAATCGGCGGTGGAGCTTGAAAGAGGAGCAATCCATGTGCACAAGTATCCTCCAATGAGAGTGAAGTGTTGACTTTTGAGCCTCATGTGAGACAAAAAGTGCTTTTTCCCTTTTTATAAAATAGGAATAATATTTTATTTGTGCAACTTAGGATAAGAGGAAAAGTGGGGGCTTTTTATTTATTAAAAGGGGAGGAAATATTCCTTTTAAATAAATAAAGACTTAGGATAAATGGTTAGCCCATAGGATAAAAATCTAATATATGATCGAATTTAAGATTTGATCAAGAGATTGATAATGTTGAAAATATTGATTATTGATAAAAATGATTCAGGGTTGATAAATCAAATAAATGGGGCCCGAAGTCTAGGCGACCATTTTAGGGTGCATATAGTGTCAATCTGACAGCATCTGGTTGCACTGAGCTTCAAGTTCTCTCCTAAGCAATATCACAATCTTCTATAGCCTAGAAGAACACTTAGAGAAATTTCTCTCCAAAATCCAACTCTAAAAATCACTACTTGACACTCTCTTTTCACCCCTTTTATACAAAGAATTTACTCAATATGGTAGATAACCATATGATTTACAAAATATTCTCAATCTCCCATAATTTACAACAAATCCCCCAAAAATAATAATATCTCTTAAAAATCTCATAAAGATAACCCTTAGAATATTTTTGGGTTAATTTTAAACTTTATGATTAATAATCTATCCTATTAAATCCAAGAAAACCACTGGAAAAGTGGGAAATCGTGCAACCAATGTCATGGTAAGTGGGTGGTTCAAACACACCATTATAGGCGCACAAATATTCTTTAAAATATAAAAGTGCCCAATTTAACTCAAAGGCAATGGGCAGAACCTTGGTTAAAGGAAGGTGCTCAAGGCTGTCAGGGGAATTCCCATGACATTCGTTTGCTCTTCCTTTTAATAGCTTTAAGTGGTGGGAAAACTAGTTTAAATAAAACAAGCGCCACTATCATCCTTAGTGCCTATGTGGTGTGGTGGTAAGGCACATGGATTGTAAGGAGGAGGTTAAGTATTCAAATCTCTTAACTTTTCAATTTTACCAGGTCAACCAAAAGTCAACTAGATTTGGTCAACCTTTGACTAGTCAATTATTATTTTTTCCTAAACCTTTGACTACTCATAACTTGAGCAAATGAACTCCAATTGACTCCGTTCAAGTTGTGTTAAATTTGTTTTGGTGTGATCTTTAATTTGATGATAGTTTTGTAAGCATTGGGAACTTTTGAATTTTTAGTGGTAAAATCCACCCGGATCAGTCCTCCCCACTTGGGAGCTTTTGGACCTCCAAAAGCTTGGTTACTCGAAAAGTAAGTGAGGGTAAAGTTCCCTCACTTTTCCAATCTCAATCCACCTTGCCTTGCTTGGATTCATCCCTTTTAACCCCACTCTGAGATACTCGATGGTTCCTTATCGTGAAGTCCTGACATTTCTATCGAGAATGACATCCTCTGGCAACTCTGACATATACTCAGGTGAAAGATCATCTACTGAAGGCACCTGAACATTAGCCTCTTCATCTAGAATCATCGGAGGCTCATACAACTTCAAGTTTTCAACATTGACCACTAAGTAAATGTCCATGTAGGAAGGAAGATTAAGGCGAAATGCATTGGTTTTAATCTTTTCCAAGATCTCAAAGGGACCATATCGGATTGGGTTAAGTTTTTTGCCTTCTCGCTGTATTCTTTCCTTAATGATATGTAGCCAAACTTGATCACCAACTTGGAAATGGTAATCCACTTTATGTTTATCATGTCGAGCCTTGTATTTGGCTTGACTCTTTTCCAACTAAGCTTCTATTGCCTAATGAATAGCTTGAACCTTCTATATGAACTTCAAAGCCTTTTCTGCATCATGTCGCTTGTCTTCAACTTTAGCTTTCCCAAAGGCAAAGTCCATTGGTGTTTGCGGTAGGTAACCAAAACAAGTCTCAAAAGGAGACCTCTTTGTACAAGAATGTGCTGCATGGTTGTAGGCATGCTGCACATAATGTAGAATTTCATCCACTATTTGGGATGGTTACTACAGTAGCCTCAAAGAAAGTGCACAACGGTCCTATTTACCACTTTAGTTTGTCCATCTGTCTGAGGATGGAAAGTTGTACTCTTCTTCAATTTGGTGTCCATGAGGTCCCATAATGCAGACCAAAACTCTCCAAGGAACCAAGAGTCTCGATCTAATAAAATAGAAGTGGGGAGCCTAAAATGGACCCATACAAACTGAAAATATAATTGAGCTATCAGTTCAGCTATGATTTGTTTTTTATAAGGCATAAGAATACACATTTTTATAAACCTATCAACTACTACAAATAGATAATCATGTCCTCTTTTAGACATGGGAAGTCCTCCAACAAAATCCATAGAGACACTTTCCCAAGGTCGAGATGGAATAGGAAGAGGTGTGTACAACCCCAACTTCTTGTTACTTGGCTTACTTGTTGCACACATTATACATCCTTTAATGTATCTTGTTACAATTTCCTGCATGTGAGGCCAATAGAAAAATTGTTGTAATTGAGTCATAGTCTTGCTGACACCAAAATTTCCAGCAATCAAAGACGTATGAGCTTCTCTAAGCACATGTGCTTGTTCACCTTTAAGAATACATAATTTTCTCACCTTTAGGAATCCATAGAGACACTTTCCCAAGGTCGAGATGGAATAGGAAGAGGTGTGTACAATGCCAACTTCCTATTACTTAGCTTACTTGTTGCACACATTATACATCCTTTAATGTATCTTGTTATAGTTTCCTACATGTGAGGCCAATAGAAAAATTGTTGTAATTGAGTCATAGTCTTGCTGACACCAAAATGTCTAGCAATCAAAGACGTATGAGCTTCTCTAAGAACATGTGCTTGTTCACCTTTAGGAATCCATAGAGACACTTTCCCAAGGTTGAGATGGAATAGGAAGAGGTGTGTACAACCCCAACTTCCTGTTACTTGGCTTACTTGTTGTACACATTATACATCCTTTAATGTATCTTGTTACATTTTCCTACATGTGACGCCAATAGAAAAATTGTTGTAATTGAGTCATAGTCTTGCTGACACCAAAATGTCCAGCAATAAAAGATGTATGAGCTTCTCTAAGCACATGTGCTTGTTCACCTTTAGGAATACATAATTTTCCTAGGTGATACAACAATTTATCCTTTACATAGTAATTATTTTCTTCTACTTTTTTACCTGCAATGAGAGCTGAATATATATCCTTGAAGTTATCATCCATGGCATATTGTTCCTGAAAACTTTCATGGACCATGGAACTTCCTTGTAGTATAGACAAAGCATTTATAATTGGAGGTCTAGAAAGCATATCATCTACCTTATTATGGAATCCTTTCTTATACTTTATCACTAAGTGAAATTGTTGAAGAAATCCCATCCACCTAAAGTGCCTACTTTGTTGCAACTTAGACTATGAATGTAAATATTGCAGTGGCTAATGGTCCATGTGGACAATTGTTTCCTTGCCCATTAAGTAGTGTTTCCATTTTTTAACACTCTGTACTAGTGCATATAATTCCTTATTATAAGTTGGATAGTTAATAACTACACTTGTAAAAGTTTCTGAGTGATAACATACTGGCTTACCTCCCTGCATTAAAACTTCTCCCATGGCAAATCCACCTGCATCTATTTCAATCTCGAATGGATTTTGTAGATCTAGCAGAGTCAGAACTGGTGCGGTGCTCAACTTTCCCTTCAAAGTGTCGAAAGCCTTTTGTTGAGGTCCTCCCCACTTGAAAGTTGTCAACACATGCAATGGTGAAGTGATATAGGAGAAGTTAGCAATAAACTTTCTCCATTATTGAACAACACCTAGGAAACTTCTAACTTCAGTGACTGTACTTGGCTTAGGCCATTTTACAATTACATCAACCCTTGTAGGGTCAACTTCCAATTGACCATTACCTACAACATAGCCTAAGTATACTAAAGATGTCTTTGCAAACTCACATTTTGAAATCTTTACATAGAGTTTTTCTTTCCTTAACAAATCAAAAACTTTATGTACATGACTTACATGATCACTCCAGGATTTACTAAATATTAGGATATCATCTAGATAGACTATTACAAATTCATCAATGTAGGGATGAAATACATCATTCATTACATGCATGAAAGTGGCTAGTGCATTGCACAACCCAAAAGGCATAACCAACCATTCGTATAGTCCCTGTTTAGTTTTGAATGCATTTTTCCAAATATCATCTTCTACAATCCTAATCTGATGATGACCACTTCGCAAATCCAACTTTGTGAAATATACTGCATGCTTAAGTTGATCAAGTAAATCATCTATTTGGGGAAGAGGATACCTGTTCTTTACCATTATCTTACTCAAGGCTCTATAGTCAATACACATTCTCCATGTCTCATCCTTCTTTGGAACTAGCACAGTTGGAGAACCACAAGGTGAAGTACTTGGATGAATCACTCCTTTCTCCACCAACTCCTGAACCTGTTTCTTGATCTCTTCATTTTGCAAGATTGATAACCAGTACATGCCAATATTTGGAAGTGGTGCATCTTGTTGTAAATGGATTTCATGTTGTATCCCCCTCTTAGGTGGCAATCCTTTTGGCTCCAGAAATAAGTCATCATAGGCGGAAACAACTTTGACTAATTCAGATTTATGTTTTGGATCACAACCCTTGAATGCCTCAGATTTATCATCATCCTTAGCTTTTACAAGCATGAGTACAAAATTTTTACTCCCATTAACTAATCTTTTCATTTGACCGACATTTACTAATGCAAGATTAGTTTTAACTTTATGTGATCTAACTATGTACTCTTTACCATCTTTGAATAAATGATACTTATTCTCCCCCTGTAAAAGATTGCTTGTCTATCAAAAAGATAGGGACTTCCTAACACAAGCCCATAAATATCCAAAGGTACAACATCTTCCACCTCATCAATAAAGCTAGCAGTTATGGAAAAATGAAGTTTGCATTGTTTTGTCACCTACAGTTGAGCATCATTACATACCCATCCAAGCAGATAGGGCTTAGGATGAGGTGTGGTAGCTAGATTTAATTTCTTTACCACTTCTTTAGATATCAAATTAACTTGTGAACCAGTGTAAAAAAGAGTATCAACCTTAGTGTGTTTAGTTACCACATGACTGTGAAAAAGTTCATTTCTTTTCTTATCCACATTAGGAAGAGAATTTGACTTGCTTGAACTTGCATTAGAAATCATAGCATCTGATGAGAGAGTTTTACCTTCCACTTTACATTGGATCCTGGTTGCAACTATCTTTGTCTCATCCTCATAATCAGATCCAAGGTCTTGTTGTACTATAGCAATAGTCTTTTGTTTACCTTTATTTCCTCCATAGTGCTTCGACCTTAAGTCTGGATGCAATTTCCAGCATTTAGAGACATCATGTCCCTCTTTCTTACAATGAGAATAGGTAGGTTTATTATCTTCCATTTTTACTTTAGTAGCCTTTTTCCCCTTCTTTTCTTTCCCCTTAGATTATTTTCTGACTTAGATAGCTTCTTATCAAACTTATCAATGAAAGAACCCTTGCCTCTTAACTCTAAATGTGTGGCTTGAACATAGACTTCATCTAGGTCGCTAGGATTCAAGACCAAAATAAAATGTCTCAAATAAGAGTGAAGACCACCTATGTACTTGAGCAATGTATCCTAGGTGTACAATGGTACATTTAATGTAATAGCCTTTTTTCAGAATTCATGGATGTACTCTTGGACAAACTTACCTTTCCCTTGCCTAAAATGTTGCCAGCTTATCATTAACTATTGCATATGGCCTAGGGGATAGAATTGTTTCTTAAGAGAACTAACAAATTTTGACCAAGTTAAATTGACTCTACCATGGTGAGAATTTTTAGCTTGAGTTCTACTCTCCCACCAGGTTAGAGTTGTACCTCCTAACAGAAGAGTAGCTAACTAGATCCTATCAGCATCATCTAAGAGATTCTATACTCTACAATAGACTTCAACTTGTTGAATCCAATCATCTAATTTCTCAACACTTAATTCCCCACAATACTTTGGTAGATCAAATTTTACATCCAATTTAATTCTAGGTTTATGTCCACCCTTAAAAGGATTAGAAGACTCAGAATGAGTGGAAGAATGAGAAGAGGGAGAAGAGGGAGTTGGGGGTGTTTTCAGAGGCTCACGATTACCTCCCGATCTTTTCCCTTTAATCTCACGAGTTGCACATCTTCACATCCTTTTTTCTCTCTCCTATACTAAAACTTCTACAATGGTTTCCAAATTTTGAAGAGTCTTTTGAATACTCTTGTCTTCAGAACCTTGTCCACCACCTCTTTCTTCCATCTGTGATGGTGGATTCATTCTCTGTTTTCCAATATCAGGATTGTATTCTTCAATCTTTCCTTCACCTTGTTGAATCTTGGATCTCGTTAGCATTTAGATCTACAAAAACTAGTCATACAAAGCTCTAATACCAAACTTGATCTGATTAAGACGGATCTATGTCATTTTGCAAACTTAATTTTTAAATACATAAATGTAAATTAAGTTTTAAACATGCAAAATAAAATTAAGAGAAGAGGAGAGAAGAAAATGCAAACATAACACAGAGGTTGATTATGGAGTTCGTCCAAATGGACTACATCTCTGGGTCCTCCAAGTAGAGAGACCGATCCTTTGTTCAATTCCCAAAAGATTACAATAATCTAGTGTCAATTTGACAGCATCTAGTTGCACTGAGCTTCAAGTTCTCTCCTAAGAAAGATCACAATCTTCTATAGCCTAGAAGAACACTTAGAGAAATTTCTCTCCAAAATCCAACTCTAAAAATCACTACTTGGCACTCCCTTTTCACCCCTTTTTATACAAAGAATTTACTCAATATGGTAGGTAACCATATGATTTACAAAATATTCTCAATCTCCCATAATTTACAACAAATCCCCCAAAAATAATAATATCTCTTAAAAATCTCATAAAGATAACCCTTAGAATATTTTTGGGTTAATTTTAAACTTTATGATTAATAATCTATCCTATTAAATATAAGAAAACCACTAGAAAAGTGGGAAATCGTGCAACCAATGTCATGGTAAGTGGGTGGTTCAAACACACCATTATAGGCGCACAAATATTCTTTAAAATATAAAAGCGCCCAATTTAATTCAATGGCAATGGGCGGCACCTTGGTTAAAGGAAGGCACATGGCTGTCAGGGGAAGTGGAGGTTGTGGGTTCAATGGGTTCAATTCCCATGACATCTATTTGCTCTTCCGTTTGATAGCTTTAAGTGGCAGGAAAACTAGTTTAAATAAAACAAGTGCCACTCTTATCCTTAGTGCCTATGCAGTGTGGTGGTAAGGCACATGGATTGTAAGGAGGAGGTTAAGTGTTTAAATCTCTTAAATTTTCAATTTTACCAAGTCAATCGAAAGTCAACTAGATTTGGTCAACCTTTGACCAGTCAATTTTGTTTTATCCTCAACCTTTGACTGCTTATAACTTGAGCAAATGAGCTCCGATTGACTCCGTTCAAGTTGCATTAGATTTTTTTTGGTGCGATCTTTAATTTGATGATAGTTTTGCAAGCATTGGGAACTTTTGAATTTTTAGTGGTAAAATCTGTAATACCCCAAAATTGGCACCTATTTAATTTCATCAATTTTTGTGCATTATCTCGATTTTACATCACCAAAGTCCTAGTTCCCTAGGCAATTTTCTCTCTCCTACTTGACTTAATTTGACTTGATGTCAGTTGCAAAGACCCTAAATTGCAATAATCAAATACTAAGTTAATTCCTAAGTCTCTTTGACTTTATTAGCTAAATTATCTCTATGATACATTAATTTAATTGTAAAGTCCTATGTGCTTTAAATTAAATTAAATCAAACCACCCCCTTTGGCTAATACACATAAAAAAGGAATTAATTAATTGCTTGTTATTTGAATGGACACCTTTTCTTGAATTAATAATTTGAGATATTTGAAAGGTCCTCATGTGGCATTTTCCATTCTTTTAATAAAGTAATTCATGCTTATTTGTCCCAAAAGGGATATGAAGGGTCAGGAGTTTCGAATCAAGAAACTCTTCCTCCTCCTCTTGGCTCTTCTATTTATTTGGGCTCTTTTTCTTCATTGTGGAGAGCAATTTTTGAGAGCATCCTTACTATAGCATTTTTTAGTCTCATATCTCATTATTTTCAAAGCTCTTTTATTACATTATCTAATTTAATTTCTCATATTAGTGTAATTGCATTTCTCATTTAGATTAAATTTTCTTACTTGTTCTTAGTCTAATATCGTCTTTATTTCAAAATCAAATAAAAATCTGCATTTCATATTTCTTTCAAAGTTTTCTAGATTAATTTCATTTATTCTTAGCTTAGTTTTAGTTTGGTCATATTTGATTCTTGGAAAACCTCCATTGTTGAATTGGTCTCCCGGCTGTTGGCTCTCGTTCTGAGAGTATTCAAACACCCCATTCACATAGGAGGCAACAGGTCGCCTCACCATGGAATTTGGATTGAGTTCTCCATACTCTCTCCCAAATTCTATCAAGTGAATAATGACCATGTTGTGTTGTGTCTGATTTAGAGGTCACATTCAGTCACATACAAAATCCACCTGGATCAATAGTGCCATCAATATTGAGGAGGCCTTGATCAAGAAATAGAAGATCACTATCAACAAAGAATAAGGAAAAATAATATTCCTCCAAAGACAAGTACAAATATGGAAACAAGAATAAGAGTGTTGTCAATGATGGAGTCATGGATACTCCTAATACCAAACCAAAACCAGAAGGTTTTAATCTTACGATGATTCTTTGAGCGAGAAAGACTTTGAATTCTACAATGACACCAATGGCTAACAAGACTTTCAATAAACCTACTACTCGAACAGAGCCTTGGGTAGCAAGACCTAAGAGAACATTCATGTCATTGGGAGATACATTAGAAGTGGTCTTGAAGTCACTATTGGACAATAAAATCATCACAAATCCTAAATCTAAACCTTGGAAACCAAAAGTAAAACCAAGGTGGTGGAATGATAACAATTACTGCAATTTTCATCACAATAAAGGACACAAGATGAATAACTATATGAAATTAAGACATGTTATTCAAGATCTAATTGAAGAAGGCAAAGTTAAGGTGGATGGACATCATACAAACAACAATCATAAAGCATTCCAAACTCCATTTCCTAACTATGAAAAGGGAGAGTCCTCTAAGAGTAACAAGATTAATTATACATACGTCGATAATGACAATGTAATTCATATGGTGGAACCATGCAAGCCCTCCATCCATGTGATCACTCTAAAAGGAGTCCAAAATCAAAATGGAGCCATCTAATTCTATAACAAGAAACCAAGCTAAGCTCACTCTCAAAGGAGCTTCAACATCAAATATACCAGCAATAACAACAACATCTAAACAACTGGCATTACCTCAAAAGTTTAATCTAGTAGACCAGTTGCAGTGCACACCAAATCAAATATCCATTCTAGAGCTGTTAAAAATCTCTCCTAGTCATAGAGAGGTCCTTGATCAATCCTTTCTAAATATTAATGTACCAAAGGACCTAGATGTGGACACATTCCAAACTATGGCTGGTCACCTGAATTCCCTACATTGCCTATCTTTTTTTTGAGGAAGATGATAAATCATTGAACCAGCCACATAATCAACCATTGCATCTAGAGGTTCTTACTCATAAACACCATGTCAAGTGTGTCTTGATAGATGGAGGCACGAGATTGAACATATACACATATCATTTGGTAAAACAACTGGGATTTTCCAAAAATGCAATTGATTCCAGAAGGAAGATAAAAATCAAAGCTTATGATGAAGAAGAAATATCCTCTAATGGATTGATTGTCTTACCTATTAGATTGGGACTAGTAGAAAGAGATGTGATATGTCAAGTCCTTTATTTACCACTCACATACAACATTCTTCTTGGAAGGCCGTAGATACATTCAATGCAAGTTGTACCTTATACTTACCACCAATGCATAAAATTTCCTCATAATGGAGTGGAGGTGACTATTCCAGCTGATACAACATATCCTTGTAATAGTCTTAAACAAACAGAGAGCATGGTTCCGCACAATAAAGAAAGCTCCAATAAAGAAGAGACATCCAAGGAAATGGTTTTGTGAAGCTTTGCTAAAAAGGTCAACATTCAAGAAACAAGTATGGGTGAATATAAGATAGATCCTACAATGTCTCTAAGAGATCTCCCCATATCTCTTAGGTCTCAAGGATGGCCTTCAAATATATTTACACCTTCTAATGGTAGTGCTCTAACAATACATGAAGGAACAAGAATGGTCAAAGAAAAAGTATCCCTTGAAGAAGAAAATGAAGAGAAAGTTGTCTTGCAATGGCTCTATAAGGAAAATGAAGAAGATGGAAATATTAAACATGTTGAAATAGCTACAAAAAAGTATGGAAAAGGATATTAGATCATGAAACAAATGGGTTACAAAGGAAAAGGACCATTGGGAAAAAGAAAACAAGGACTTATGGAACCTATACATGTATGGATTTTAGAAACCCGAACGAAAAAACTAGATTAGGCTTCAAGGAAGCAACATCTCATCTTGTAGTAGAAAATGGTCATGTATTTGATAGATTAGGAGACTCAGATAATGAAGAAGAAGTGGAAGGATAACCAATTTCCTATGACAGGTTGTTTCTCTTACAAGGAGATCCATTATTAGAAATTGGCATAGATCTTGAACAAGAACTAGAAGTAGGACAAGTAGAAGAACCTGAAGGAGAAAAAGAATAAGGCCTCCCTATTTTTGACACACCTCACTTTGATGAAGAACTAGACATGATAACTTCACAAAAACATTGCAAGAAGAATAGAACAATGCTAATGAAGAACCTAAAATATTGATGACTATTGCCCACTTCTTGGGGGTTTTAGATGATAGTCAAGTAGACTCACATGAATATGAATGGTATATCCTTTCTGATGCTACTATGGATATAGAAGTGGATGTGATACATAAATATTCTCCTAGAGTCTTAATTGAAGAAGGAGAAATTTCTAATTATAGATCACTAGAGTTAGACTTACATAACATTAACATGAACACTAATAATAATAATGACTCTAATAATCCTAACATATATCTAGAATAAAACATAATACAAAACATCTTTCAAGTTAATGAAATTGATAATAATGTGGTGTTGTCTCTTGAACATACTGAATCTTTTTCCTTACTACATCCTGAACTGATAGACTAGAATGAGCCTATAACTACAAGCATGTTATCTTTTGACAATGACTATTCCCTAGCATGTTATCTAAATGCTTGTGAACCTTTCCTTTCTTCCACTAGTGTAAAGAGAAAAACCATGACTGAGGAGGATATCAAGTTTCTCAATATCAAAATGAAAAAAAAAAAGAACAAGAAATCTGATAGTGAAAACCACTTAGTGGCGGTGTCATATTCAAAAAGAGAAAAAGAAAAAGATGCATCAGATGGTGAAATCCTCCTAGAGGCACCAAAGGATGGGATTCTTGATATCCTCCTAAATCATTTTCAGGAAATATCTTCAGTGTTTATTGAACCAACATAACCCATTAATTTGGGAACAACAGAAGATCCTCAACTACTTCACATTTCTCAGTCATTGACAGAAGAGGAAAAGATCCAATTCACTAGTTTCTTCAAAGAAAAGAAGATAATTTTTTCTTGGTCTTATTTATATATGCCTAGATTGGATACAAATTTGATAATGCATCACTTGTCTATTTCTCCTGATGTAAAACCAATAAAGAAAAAACTAAGGAAAATGAATCCACATGTGGCATTTCTAGTCAAGGCAGAATTAGAAAAACTATTAAAAGTTGGATTCATAAGAGCCATTGATTATGCGGAATGGATTTCAAACATAGTCCTATTTTTCTAAAGAAGACAAATCCATAAGAGTTTGCACGGACTTCAGAGATTTAAATAAGACTTTCCCAAAAGATGACTTTCCAATTCCCAACATAGACATGATAGTAGATTTGACACCATGCTATGAGATGTACTCATTGATAGATAGATTTTCCAGAAATAATCAAATTAAAATTACTCCTAAAGATCAATAAAATACTGCATTCACATGTACATGGGGAACATACTATTGGAATGTGATGCCATTTGGTCTCAAAAATGCTGGTGCAACCTATCAAAGATAAATGACCACCATATTTCATGACATGATGCATAGAAACATGGAAGACTATGTAGATGATACATTGGAAAAATCAAAGATAAGGACAACACATTAGAAGATCTAAGGAAAATATTTAATAGAATAGAATAGTTTCAATTAAGGCTTAATCCCAAGAAATGTGCATTTGGGGTATCATCTGGATAGTTACTAGGATTTATAGTCTCAGCAAAAGGAATCGAAGTGGATCTAGCAAAGGTGAAAGATATTCTTGAAATACAACCACCTATAAATATTAGTCAAATCAAGAAACTTCAGTGAAAGCTATAATCCATAAGAAGGTTTATATCTTAGTTAGTGGATAAGGCACAACCTTTCACAAAGCTAATGCACAAAGGAACTACATTCACTTGGGATGAGCAATGTGAATTTTTTTTTTCCCAAGTCAAGAAATATTTAATGAATCATCTAACCCTAATGGATCCAATCTATGGAAGGCCTTTATTTTTGTACATATCAGCAATAGATACATCATTGGGAGTATTTATTGTGCAAGAAGATGAGGCTAAATATGAGAGAGCTATATACTATATTAGCAAAACTTTGGTCACATATGAATTGAACTATTTCATGACTGAGAAAGCATGCTTAGCACTGGTATTTGCATCCCAAAAGATCAAGCATTACATGTTGGCACATAAGGTGAAACTAGTGGATAAGATTGATCCACTCAAATACCTATTGAGTAAGGAAATGTTGATAGGGAGACTAGCAAAGTGGGTCCTAATTCTAAGTGAGTTTTGTTGGAGATTTGCCAGCAGACCAATACTGATTGTATGTTTGTCATTGATGAAAACATATGGAAATTAGCATGTGTGGAAGTCTTATGTAGTAAGATTTCAATATATGTAGCCTGGACATGATATCATGGACGTAGAGGTTGATTGTTAGTACAATCAGCTATATTATAGTTTGTATCAGTAGTGTTCTTGACAGAGTAACAGACAGTGTTCTGAGTATGGTTATCCATACAGTCTCCATGAAGCTTTGCATCCTTAGATATGTGATGGAGACATGTTGGTGATGTTCCATTCATGGACACATAGTCAGATATTTAGTAGAAGTGAAGTTATGCAGTTGCTATTTGCCAGTAGCAGTGTTTATTCAGAAGAGCCAATAGAGATTTTATTGGTTCTAGAGTTTCACCTATCTTGTGGATATGCACCCTTGTATTTAAGCTTAGAGAAGAGTTATTTATGTTTGGTTAAGAGTGCACAAGTTAATTCACCTTGAGGAGAAAGATCTAGTTGTTTTGGTAGAGCCGACAGTGTGTAGCGTGCGTCTACAATTATCTTATTAGATAGGTCCCAGAATATGTTGCGTGCATAGTAGAGCCGATAGGATGGTTATCAAAGTTTGTCATGGTTTCTCTAATATGATTTCAAGGTGGTTCTAATAGGCTGACTTGATTATTTCATTTAGAGGAAAGATATTTATAGGTAGTCATTTGTGATTGCTTGAGTGTGGTTCATGGTTAATGAAGTAGAGCATAGCAGAGTGTGTGAAGTGTTGAACCATCAGAGGAAGGTCTATGTGACCAAGTAAAGTGTTTGTGCTATTCATTGGAACTGATCCAGATAGCAAGTATAAGCACAATTCACCAAGATCTAGATATAGTGTGTATCTATTATTTAGAAGGTTGTAGCCTTCACCCCTTTCAGCAGTAGGCTCTTGAATAGTGCGTCGTCTCCCCTAACAAGGAAAATTGTAAAAGACTCCTAATAGGGTCTGACCCTTGACCAGGTCTACTATACTAAATATATTGTAAAGAAAATCCTAACAGGGTTAAGGATCTTCGAACAAGGATCATAATACACTAGTACATAATATTAGTGGGTGTCAATTCCCACTAGGGTTTTTACCTATTTGGGTTTCCCCATAACCAAAATATTGGTGTTGTGTTCATGTGTTCTTTTATTGTGTTTATGCTTTATGTTTAAATATACTTAATTGGATAAAGAATTGAATCTTGTAGATAACTGAGTCACCCCCCCCCCCTCTCAGTTATCTCTTGGGACTATTCCTAAAAATTGGTATCATAGCCAAGTGCCTCGGAGAGAAATTTTAATAGCTTGAGGTTGATCAGATGGCATTTTTCAGAAAAGAAAATCCTAAGTTTGATGGAGAGAATTATCTTGATTGGAAGAAAAAGATGGTGACTCATTTGTAATGCATTGCCTTTGAATTTTTTAATGTAACTATCAAAGAAGTCAAGATCCCTACCTTAGAAGACCTTGCAAAGGATGATGCTACTGAAAAGAAAAAGGAATTGTTTCATCAGAATGAAATAGCCAAAGAAGCCCTTATCAACACCCTATCTGATAGTGAGTTTTCAGAATTAAAGAATGTAGATACATCTCACAAAATATGGAAGCACCTAGAAGACATGTTTGAAGGAGACAAACAAGAAAAGGATGCTCATAGAAAGACATGGAAGAAAAGATACAATGCATTAGAGATGCTACCTGAAGAAAACATCAAAGCTTATAATCAAAGGATCAATGAAGCGGTTGTTGGAATCAGGAACAATGGTGGAGAAATCTCAAAGGAAGACATTATGGACAAATTGATGACTACTCTCACTCCAGAATATGAAAACAAGATCAACATCCTTGATGAGACCATGCAGCTTATGTTAAATTTCAGAATAGAAACCTTGATCAACAAATTCTCAGCTTTTGAGATTTCAAGATTGAAGACAAAACCTAAAAGTGAGACAACCTTCAAAGCAACAATACATAGTAAGAAATCTGCAAACACTTCTAGTAATTTTGATGATGATAATGAAGAGAAAACACTAGATGATTTCATTGCCTTGATTGCCAAAAGAGAAAAGAAAGGAAAAGGAAAATATGAAGGTCAATTACCATTTAAGTTCATTTCATGTAACAAGATAGGTCACTTTGCATCTAAGTGTCCCACTAGAGATAGAAAATTCAAAAATGATTACAAGCCTAAGTACTCTAAGGAATGTTACTATACTAGAGATGGAGTTTCTGATGATGAATTAGGTGAAGAAGAAATTGGATTTATTGCTATCATAGACAGAATGAATAAAAAGATAAATCATAAAGATGAGAAAGTGGAACAAGAGCTAGCATTAATTTCCCAAGCAGATATAAAGATAGATTGGATTATAGATAGTGGTTGTTCACATCACATGACAGGTGATAAAAACATATTTTTTCATCTAGACAAATACAATGGTGGCATGGTTAGATTTGGAGACAACACTCCCAAACCAATAGTTGGTAGAGGAGCCATCACCTTGGATGGAAAGAACAGTACTGATGATGTTCTCTATGTTGATGGTTTGAAACATAACCTTCTCAGTGTTGGATAGTTACTTGGAAAAGGCTATCAATTGGATTTCAAAGATCACAAATGCACCATTAACAACAAGGATGGTGTTATGATTGCATCAGGCTCAAAGACAAGAGGTAATGTTTTCCAACTCAATTCAGAAGCAAGTTATTTTATTGCTAAAGTTGATGATAGTTGGTTGTGGCATAAAAGACTATGTCATATCAATTTTGATAACATAGTAAAGATAAGCAATGTAAAGGCAGTAAGAGATCTACCTAGCATAGCAAATCTAGTCAATACTATATGCAAGGAATGTGTGATGGGAAAGCATGTGAGAAATTCATTTAGGAGCAAGCACAATTTAGCAGAGAACAAGTTGGATCTGATTCATACAGACCTATGTGGTCCAACTCAAACAAGATCATACTACGGTGAAAGGTATTTCATTTTGTTTGTTGATGACTATACTAGGATGATGTGGGTTGCATTCTTGAAAGACAAGTCAGAAGCATTTGAGAAGTTCAAAATATTCAAAGCTAAGGTTGAGAATGAATCTGGACTAAAGATAAAATGTTTGAGATCAGATAGAGGAGGAGAATTCACCTCTGATAGATTCTATGAATACTGCGAAGAACATGGAATAAAGAGACAATTGAGTGCACCTAGAACCCCTTAGCAGAATGGAATTGCAGAGAGAAGGAATAGGATTATCCTTGATACATTGCACACCATTATGATAGAAGGAAAAGTTACACACACCTATTGGAGAGATGTTGTCAATACAACAGTCTATAGCATCAATAGAATTCAATTGAGACCAGATGCTAAGAAAACACCATATGAGATATGGTTTGGTAATGTTCCCATAATAAAATACTTTAGAATCTTTGGAAGCAAGTTCTACATCAAGAGGGATGAAGCAGTAGGCAAGTTTGATGCAAGAAGCGATGAAGGTATTTTCCTTGGTTACTCTACTAAAAGTAAAGCTTATAGATGTTTCAATTTAAGATTGAAAAAGATCATTGAAAGTGCTCATGTTAAGATTGATGAAAAGTTCATGGTTCAAGAAAGATATCATGATTAATCACCCATGATTGAAGAAGAACCCATACCCTCCACTAGTGAGATAGTTATTAAAGAAATGTTTGATAGCATAGATGTGTTATTCAATGACACTGAGACAAGTCAAAAAGAAACTCCTAAGGCTGATGAGTCAGCATCAATTAAGGTTCTAAAGTTTACATTTAGAAACCATTCCAAGGAAGACATCATTAGAGATCAGAGCGGTTGCCTATGAGAGCAGGAAACTCCATGGACCAGAGAGATCTTTTAGCATCTATGATAAGGAGATGTTAGCCATCATGCATGCATTGGCTAAGTTTAGACAGTATCTAGTGGGTGGTAAGTTTTGTATTAAAACTAATCACAACAGTTTGAGGCATTTCCTTAATCAGAGAGATCTCAATGATAGACAACAGAAGTGGGTGAGTAAGCTACAAGCTTACGATTTTGACATATCATATGTGAGAGGGACTCAATACATGGTAGCAGATGCATTGTCACGTAGACCACATCTTAGTGCATTAATTGACATATTAGAGGATTGGAGGCATATGATAGTGGTAGAGTATGCTAGAGACCCATGGGCATCAAGGATAGTTGATGGATCAGTTGTTGATACACAGTATATGCTTGTGGATGATTTGATTATCTACAAGAGCGGGATATTTTTAGTCCCAGGATCGAAGGTGAAGCAATATATTTTGAGGGCTCTTCATGATTCACGTATAGCTGGTCATCCCATGTACTTCAAAACATATAGACAGGTTTAGGAATGGTTCACATGAAAAGGGCTTAAGTTAGATGTTTTGCAGTATGTTCGTGAGTGCCCTATTTGTCAGCAGAATAAACAAGAGCACACATTTCCAGCCGGGCTCCTACAGCCACTTCCCATTCCTGATCAGAAGTGGGAATGCATATCCATGGACTTCATTATGGGCTTGCCTAAGGCCCAAGGTCATGATTGCATATATGTGGTGGTGGATAGACTGATGAAGTATGCACACTTCTTTCCCATCACTACTACTTATACAGTAGTATAGGTAGCTGAGGTCTTATTCAGAGAGGTTTTTAGATTACATGGGATACCCCGCAGTATAGTGAGTGACAGAGATAGTAGATTTTTGAGTCACTTTTGGCAGGAGGTATTCAGACTATGTGGCACTGAGCTTACACCCAGCACCAATTATCATCCACAGATGGATGGATAGACAAAGATAGTCAACAAGTGGGTAGAGGGCTATTTGAGGAATTACATGGTTGGTCAGCAAAGGGCATGGGTGAGATGGATTCATTTGTGTGAGTATTGTTATAATACCACCTTTCACATGTCAATTCAGATGACACCTTTCAAAGCTCTGTATGGGTATGATGCATTGAGTTTCATTGATTTGTTGATGAGTGATGTTAGAGTTCCACGTGCCGGGGATTTTATTTAGGAGAGCAAGGATATTGTTGATTCTCTCAAGGATAACATGGCTAGGGCACAGAATCAGTATAAGTAGTATGTAGATCAGAAGAGGATAGAGAGGAGCTTTGAGGTTGGTGACATGGTTTACCTCATGCTTCAGCCATATCATCAGTCTACTCTTAAGAAGAGTGGATCAGAGAAGCTTAAGCCTAGATACTATGGGCCTTTCAGGATCATCAGGCATATAGGAGAGTTGGCTTATGAGCTTGAGCTTCCCGCAGATAGTAGAGTGCATAACATGTTCCATGTATTGCACCTCAAGAAGGTGTTGGGTCAGCATGTTGTGCCTTCTATAGTATTACCTCCCTTGGATGATGAAGGGAAGTTGATCTTGGTGCCAGAGTTCATTGTGGATAGCAGGGAGAAGCAGCTTCGCAGGAGAGTGATCAGGGAGTATTTGGTGAAGTGGAGAGATCTTCCTGTTGAGGATGCCACTTGGGAGATTGAGGAGATTTTGTAGCATCCAGCTTTGAGATTGTTTGAGGGAAAGCAATTTCAGGAAGGGCAGACTATCATGTCCCCTTTCTAGCGACATGATTTTTCATATTGGATTTTCCTATCATTGACTCTCGTAGGAAAATGATTTGGAGAGAGAGTCATATTTGGAGATCAGTGGTCATATTTGCTCTTGGAAAAGTGAAGTTGAGATTATATTTTATTATTATGTGTTAGCAAGGCCCATATGTTATAATTTTAAGTTGAGATTGCACTTTTTATTTTATAAAGTTATTTTATTATAAAAGTGCATTATAATGGGATTTTATAATGGATGCTTCTAGAAGTTCTTAGTAACTTCTTAGAAAAGTGAATAAATAGAGGGCTTGGGCATTCATTTGGGCAAGCTGATTTTGGGATTTCTTCTACTTCTTCCATTGTGGAGCAATTTGTAGTCTTTTGGTCTGCAAATATCATTTGATCTTTGGGAATGATAACTCCCTTGGATTAGCATAACTGAGGAAGTGAAATATCTTCTGAAGGGTTGCTCATTGGAGATGGTACTTAGCCATTTCATGTTGGATTTCATTTGAGGATTGATTTGAGGGTTTGAAGTTGGTTGAATAAGGGTTTGGAATTTATCATTTTATTGGTGAATCAGTTTGATAGGTTTTGGAGATCATTTTGTGCAATTTCTGAGAAGACCATACCAGTGCCTGAGTCACAAATTTTTTCTCATATCTCACAAACTATTCAGAGATTAATTTTATGCATTTGGGGAATGAGATTACATCCCTAGGTGACCTTGTTTTGGGTATTTTCAGCCAGCAATACCAAGCAGTGATTTTTGTATAGCTGCCATACTGTACGGCCCAAGTATGACCTGTACCAGAATAGATATAGCAGCATCATTTTGGGATCAGTTCAGGTGCAGTTGGAGGTGTCTTCAGTAGCATTGTCATCATCAATTTTTGTCAACAATTGATGCATCTTTCTAGGTTCTTGGTGTTTGATTTTGGATGTCAAAATTGTATAAAAATTACATATGTTCAGTCACTGTCATAACAGTCCAGTATATGCTTTGAAATAGTCATTGTTATTCATCATTTGTAATCTGAAATTGTCATAGTTGTAATAGTCCATTATACTCTTAGAATTTAGTCATTTGAATCAGTCCTTGTTATAACAGCACATTGTAATCAAACTTAGGAAGTTGGCCATTGCATTAATAGGAGAGTATCTCATTGTTGATATAGTTCATTGAAAGGTGCCAAGTGATTGGAATTTCTGAATATTGTTATTGGTACTATTATTGTTCATTTTATTTCATTGCATATTGGAATTATTATCTTAATTGTACTTGTGGACTTGTTGCTCAACATTTACAACCTTGAAACACTACATTACAAACAAAACAATCCAGTGCATGCCAAGTGTTTGACAAATTGTCTTAGTTCAGATTTGGGGTTTTTAGTGGCCTTTATACTAAGGGACATTACACCAGTAGGGACTCCTATGATTATTGGATGCAAGCCTACAAAAGAAGATAAATCACCAATAGTAGATATGACATTGTACAAGTCTATGATTGGGAAACTTGTCTATCTTACTCAGACTAGACCTGATATTTCCAATGCAGTTGGCATAGTTGGAAGATTTGCAGTAGAGCCTAAACAAAGTCACCTCATGGTAGTAAAAAGGATATTCAAATCTTTGCAAGGCACTATAGACTATGGTCTATGGTATCCTAATTCAAAAAATATTGAGTTCCATGTGTACACTGATGTAGACTGGGTAGGATGTGTTGATGATAGAAAGAGCACATCAGGAGGAGCAGTATTTCTTGGTGATAGACTTGTCACTTGGACAAGCAAGAAACATAATTATATTTCTCAGTCAATAATAGAAGTGAAATATGTTTCAATAGCATTGAATTATTCTACCATTGTTGGGATCAAGCAAATGATAAAGGATTTTGGAATTCAAATTGATTATCCTATTGTTATTCACTGTGATAACACTAGCACTATCAATATGTCAAAGAACCCTATGATTCATGCAAAGACAAAGCACATTGAGATCAAGTATCACTTCCTAAGAGAGAAAGTGGCAGAGAAATAAGTCAAGCTAGACTATGTGAGTACAAAAGATTAGTTGGTAGACATATTCACAAAGCCCTTACCAAAGGATACTTTTGAGTATCTCAGGGAGAAGTTGGGAGTAATTACCTTCCCTGATTCTACCTAGAAGAAAGAAGGAAAGGCATCAGTCCTCAGGGACTAATGGAAGGTTGACTACTCTACCTCAAGAGTAGTACCGGTACTTAAAATGAATGGCACCCTTTTCCATTGATGTCAAAGGGGGAGTAATATATAGTCATGAAAAATAGAAGTAAAAAGGAGTAATATACTAAGGGGGAGTAGTATTCAGTTATGACAACAGTTCAATTAATGAAATGAAGAATATTAAAAATATTATAGTAGATGGAGGATTCATCCATGGGGGATTTTTGAAGAGGAAATGGATAATTTTATAAAAGAAATGTTCATTTGGGTTGGTGGTGGTTTTTCATTCCACATGTTGCCATCAATGCCAAAGGGGGAGATTGTTGGAGATTTCACAGCAGGCCAGTACTGACTGTATGTTTGTCATTGATGACAACATATGGAAAGTAGCATGCATGGAAGTCTTATACAGTAAGATTTCAGTAAATGTAGCATGGACATGATATCAATATGATATCATGGATGTAAAGGTTGATTGTTAGTACAATCAACTATATTGCAGTTTGGATTAGCAGTGTTCCTGACAGAGTAAGAGACAATGTTCTGAGTTTGGTTGTTCATACATTTGTCATGAAGCCTTGCACCCTTAGATATGTGATGGGGACATTTTGGTGATGTTCAATTCATGGAAGCATAGTTGTATATTTAGTAGAAGTGAATTTATGCAGTTTTTATTTACCAGTAGTAGTTTCCTATGTTTATTCAAAAGAGTTGACAGAGATTTTATTGGTTCTGGAGTTGTGCCTATCTTGTGGATATGAGCCCTTAGATTTAAGCTTGGAGAAAAGTTAGTTATGTTTGGTTAAGAGTGCATGAGTTAATTCACCTTGAGGAGAAAGATCCAGTTGTTTGGGTAGAGCCGATAGTGTGTAGCATGCGTCTATAATTATCTTATTAGATAGGTCCCAGAATATGTTGCGTGCATAGTAGAGCCAAAAAAATGGTTATCAAAGTTTGTCATGGTTTCTCTAATATGATTTCAAGGTGGTTCTAATAGGATGAATTAATTATTTCATTTAGAGGAAAGATATTTATAGGCAGTCATTTGTGATTGCTTGAGTGTGGTTCATGGTTGATGAAGCGGAGCAGAGCAGAGTGTGCAAAGTGTTGAACCATCAGAGGAAGGTCTATGTGACCAAGTAAAGTGTTTGTGCTATTCATTGGAACTAATCTATATAGAAGGTCTAAGCACAATTCACCAAGATCCAGATATATTGTGTATCTATTATTCAGAAGGTTGTAGCCTTCACCCCTTTGAGTAGTGAGCTCTCAGACAATGCGTCCTCTCCCTTAATAGGGACAATTGTAAAAGACTCCTAACAGGATCCGACCCTTGACCAGGTCTACTATACTAAATATATTGTAAAGAAACTCCTAACAGGGTTAAGGATCTTCTAATAAGGATCATAATACACTAGTACAAAATATTAGTGGGTGTCAATTCCCACCAGGGTTTTTACCTATTTGGGTTTCCCCGTAACCAAAATATTGGTGTTGTGTTCATGTGTTCTTTCATTTTGTTTATGCTTTATGTTTAAATATACTTAATTGGATAAAGAATTGAATCTTGTAGATAACCAATTCACACCCCCCCCCTCTCAGTTATCTCTTGGGACTATTCCTAACAATTGACATTGAATATGTTGATAGAAAATCCATTAAAGGACAAGTGATTATTGATCAACTTGTAGAAACACCATTAACAGATGATATGCCATTACATTTTGAATTTCCTGATGAAGTTATTATGCACTTAATAGAACACCCATGGAAAGTGTATTTTGATGGCTCCTTCACACAACAAGGATCAGGAGCTAGATGCTTATTCATTACACCACAAGGATATAAAATTCTGAAAGCATATAAGATGATTTTTCCATGTACAAACAACATAGCATAGTATGAAGCTCTAGTGAATGGACTGAAACTTGGAATAGAATGGAAAATCATTGAATTAAACATCTATGGATATTCTCAACTCATTATCAATCAGGTGAATGGTGACTATCAGACAAAAGATGATAAGCTCATGCCTTACAAAAGAATGGTGGATGACTTGAAGAAATACTTTATCTTTATCACATTTGAGAAAATTCCAAGATCAAAAAATAGAGCAGCGCATGTGATGGCTACTTTAGCATCAATATTACAACTTGAAGAGCATCAATTTTTCTATGAATTCCTAGTGGAAGAAATTCCCTTCCTAGCCTATGACTCACCCAAATCCCAAATTGTTTGTGCCCTTGAAACTCAAGTGTTATCTAGATATGCCCATATCTACTCTTACTTAAAAGATCAAACAATCCCTGAAAGCTATTCTAGAAATGAAAAGAGATCCCTTGTAAGAGAGGCATCACATTATATAATCATTGCTAATGGCTTGTATAGATGTGGTCTAGATGGTACACTTCTTAGGTTTTTAGAACATGAAGAGTCTAATCATGCATTAAAAGAAGTTCATGAAGGTGTGTGTGGGTCACACTCAAATGGTTTTTCATTAGCCAAGAAACTCTTAAGAGTATGATATTATTGGACCATAATGGAAAAATATGTTATCCATTTCTAAAAAACATGTAAGAAATGCTAGATTCACGGCAACCCGATACATGCTCCAGCAAGGGAGCTAATTCCTTTCATAACACATTGGCCATTTCAACAATGGGCCTTCGATCTAGTTGGATAGATATACCCAAATTCATCAAATGGACATAAGTACATCATTATTGTAATTGATTATTTCACAAAATGGGTGGAATCTATACCACTGTCTAATGTAACTAGAAAAAAAAATCTCACGGTTTATCTTAAACTATATCATTTGTCAGTATGGAATACCCTCATCGATTGTGACTAACAATGGGGGTCAATTTAAAAACAAAGACATGGATGACATGTGTCTCCAATTCAAAATCACTCATCATTATTCATCAATCTATTACCCTCAAGGTAATGGATAGCCTGAAGCATCAAACAAAACTATTCTAAAAATCTTGCATCTAACAATGAGTAAATCAGGAAGGGATTGGCACTTACAAATAAATCCAGCATTATGGGCTTGTAGAACTAGTATCAGAAAACCAATTGGAACAACTCATTTTAAACTATTTTATGGATCAGAGGCAGTATCACCAATTGAAGTAGAGATTCCATCACTGAGGGTATCATTGAAATATCTAGTCACTGATGAGGACTATAGAATCTCTAGACTGCAAGAGCTAGAATTGCTAGATGTGTTGGATATTGCTAATGCAATGGGGATATTTTTTACATATTTAATATGTTTAATCACTATGTTGAGTGATGTTGGAATTTCTATTGTTGTCATTCATGTTTTGTCACTAATGTCAACATGTGTTTCTATGAAGGGAACAAGCTACTTACTACAATGTATAGATACTATATGGATGTTTAGGAATGTTTGAAGTTAGTTGTGTGTATTAGAAGGTGTTGTGATCATATATCTAAGATCTCATGATACAATATTGTATATTGGCTGAGTTACAAAAGGTTTGGTGAAGACTGGTTACTAGATAGTGACAGTGGAAGTTGATAGATCTAGTCTCTGTGTTTTGGGAATATCTTACAAGAGATGAAGATTTGGTGTACACAAGCTTAAGGTATGTAAGATAGGGTACTGAAGAATGTTTGATTATTAGTGCAAGATACAAAATGCTAGATGACATTAGTTGTGGCGTGTGTTCTTGAGAAGACCTATTTGGAAGCCGACTTTAGAGATGTAGTGTGTATTATGGATGGTGAACTTAAATGAAGGATGTCGGTCCTTAATTGTTGTATACTTGTTGTTGATACTATTTTTATCTCACCAAGGAGTTATGTACTTGTTTTTTTATTAAGAAAGCCTAATTGGCTGACCTGATCATGTAGAATTTAATAGTGTATATATTTAAGATCTTTTCTTTGGGGAAGACATGGAGAGAATGTATGTGATGTGAAAGGAGAATTGTGGAAGTTGTGAGATTGTGTCTACTGGATGTAGAGGAGGGGATAATTGTATACTTCATTGGAACTGATCAAGAAAAGATAGTTTCTATCAGATAGTTCAAAAGATAGTGTATTTCTTCATATATACTTGTGTTGCAAATAGTGAGTTTTGAAGGTGGACATAACCTTCTTTGGGCAGTGAGCCCACCCTTCTTTTCTTGACTCCTTACAGGGTCTTGTTATCTCTATTGAGCATTAAAGGTTGTCATTAGTATCAAAGGCAGTCAATGATATTAGTTGGTTAATTAAACTAAGCCAGTCGGTAAAAGAAAGCTTCACCAGGCAGTTGGTTTACTCTGTACACCGAGCACTTAATAGTGTTACTGAGCATTAGACACTGATACCGAGTAATAGGTAAACATCAAGCATTAGTTATTCATTGAGTAGTTTATACAGTGTTTACCGAGGATTACAAGAAACTACATAGTATTTAGGAATGACACATTCTTCTATGCAAATAGTTACAACAGATCAAAAAATATTTTACCAAGATCAAGAACAATTTATTGTTGTGATATTCATTAAATGTAATGAAGATCTTTTGTAATAGTTTGATCTAGGTTATTTTTGTGCACCGTAGATCTTAGGTTTTTGTCTAAGATTTGTAAACCTCTTTTTGTATAAGAGAAATAAAGTAGTATGCTATATAATTGTATGTTTGCATCATTGTTGATGTGAACTGGTGTATGAAAAGAAGCACTTGAAGTTTTAGCCAACCTTTAAGATTATCAGTTGATAAACATAGTAGAATAGTTATTAGAGAATTCAGATTAAGCAGAATCAGAGCAGGCTAGCCGAGAAGTTCAGAGTAGAGATTTATCATAGTAGAGGTGATATTTTATCAGTACTTTATTGATCTATATCAAACAATTAAGTTTTCATTAGCAGATAGTCGCCTATTGCTTTCTAAAAATTGTAATAGAGTTTTGTGAAATCTTTCAACATAGTAGACTTAACAGCCTTATGTAAATCTCTTAACTGAGTGCACACTTCATTAGTGTTGTTAAAATCCTATAACTAGGTAGATCTAGCTGATCTAATATGTTACTCCTAGCCAGGTAAGATCACCATAAGTGATCAAAACTTGTATCCCTAAAAGGAAAACCTTTTCTATCTACAGTAGTGAATAATTTGTGGGTGTCATCCCCATCGCAGTTTTTACCTTCTAACATGGGTTTCTGCGTTACCAAAATACTTGTGTTATGGATTGATATATTGTTGATTTCATGTTATTTACTTTCTCAAGTTGAATGAATGAATGATACATGCATTAGATTCAAGTTATTTTGCAAGGTTTCTACTATTTACTATTATAGATTTGAAAGGTTTACAAGTTAATGTTTTTGTGGGCACTGATTCACTCCTCCCCTCTTAGTACCCTATCTCTCATAAGTCCAACAATTAGTATCAAAGCTCAGTTCTCTTATTAGATAGTTTAACCACTAAAGGGTAAAGATCTAATTCATGGAGAGATATAAGTTAGATAAGACTATTGAGAATCAGAAGATTCAGATGCAGATGTTTGTTGAACAGTTTAAGCAAGCTAAGGAAGGACTGAAGAAACTACTAGTTGAAAGGAAGAACCTAGCTATTCTGCAAAATGAGATTGGTTATCATGAAGAACCTATTAATGATATATTTGATCATATTAGATCTAGTTCAGGGAGTATTTTTTATGGATTTGAGAGCATGATCTCTAACTTGTCTAAAAAGAATCAACATTTAATTGAACAAGTAAAAGCACTGCAAATCAATCAAGAATCTCAGATGTTGAGAATGGTGGAAATAATGAACAATGCTAGACAGGCTGAACAAGAAAGAAATCTAGCTATTGAAGACCAAAGACAGACAACTGAACAACTACAAGCTAAAGAGAATGAGATACAAAGACTCACTAACTGACACTTTCAAATATCTAATCAAATGATGGTTGTGAATCAAGAAGTCAACCGAGTGAATGGAGAATTGTCTAGAAGACTTGAATATATTGCAACACTCAAAGAAGAAAATTAGAAGCTGAAAAATGAAGTAAAAATCCAACAACAACATAATGAAATGATGAAACTAGCTGAAGATAACTCTAAGAAGATTGATGATTTCCTGGTTAATTAGAGAAGATATGGAAGCAAATCTAGATTAGGCTATACTGGCGAAGGAGAATCATCACAACAAGATGAACATGGAATAACAATAAAAAATAAAGACCTAAAGTGTTGACATGTTACCATTGTGGAAAATCGGGACACACTTCTAATGTTTTTAGAAGCAAAGCACAAGGTAAACCTCCTGTTATTCCTAAGTTTGATGGCTACTGTTACTATTGTGGAAAATATGGTCATCAAGCTTATGAATGTAGAGCTAAATAGAATGCTAACAATACTACTATGGAGAAACTATGCTATACTTGTAATAAACATGGACACACTGCACGAGAGTGTAAAACTAAGATGAAGCAAGTATGGACACCTAAGTAGAAAACATAGTGCAAGTTGTATCAACTGAAGAAACAAGGTAACTCTTATGTTTGGGATTATAACACATGGCTAATTGTATTGCATGTGGTAGATATAGGCATATAGCAAAAAATTGTAAAAGAAAAAGATGGGCTGGTCAATCAAGAAGCTAGACAAGCACTGGAATGGCATGTTTGCATTGTCATAATGTCAATCATTTAAGAAAGGACTACAGAGACTGAGCACCAAGAGAAAATCATTTATTTGAGAGTGGAAACACTATAGCAGATATCATGAGAATCATGAACTCTATGTGAACAAAGGCATCTAATGAGAATGTTGATTCAAGTAATGTTGTCGATGAAACCTTATCCAATGGATTGGGTGACATCAGTACCTCCACTTAAGGTGATATAGGTATGTATGGGGCTGATATTTCAATTAAGTATATCTTACATATAGTTCCTTATATATGTTGAGAAAATACCAAATCTACATGAAATAAGATGCATTGTGGTTTATATGTAATGAGCTGATAAAGTCACATAGTGGGTAAAAGTCAGACCGAGCGTTGGTTACCCGTCGGTAATCACTATTCAAGGTTAACCAAGGATATGTATCAACCAATGAAGAAATCATTTGTTAACCAAGCTGATGAATATTTTTTTGTTGTCACCAAGCTGACAATTGTCACAAGCTATAAAGTAGGTCAAGCATTTATTGCATAAATTTTTGAGCGGGGACATGAAAATGCTATAAATAGACGGAAGGGATAATCATTTTTTCACATAGCGATTGAGAAGAGTGAAGATTTCATAGAGAAAGTTTGAGCTAAATATTTTTCAGAGGAATTCAAAGCTACTGTAGATTGAACCGACAACACTCTTCATTGATTCTGAGTAAGTTTATTGCTATGAAACATACTCTTAACTTACTTTTGCCAAAACCCTGAGTCAAGCTATCGCATCTACTTCCACTACAAGTAAATCATCAAATGTTGAAGATGAAGTAGACCTAACTATTTCAACAAGTTTTAAAGAACCAAAGTACAAACCTCACCCTGAAATAGCATCTCAAATAGATTCAGCGGGTGCTTTTTCAAGCATCCCACCTAGGGTTTTGTTGATGAAATACATAAGATCATACATTCACTACAAAATTGGAGAAGTAGGAGATTTTGAGACTATTGTTTCATATCAACAATTGTGTGAAAATGATGGAAAATTGAAACCGAAATATTCCCAGATTGAGAAATCAAGTTTATCGTGTGCCATACATTTTCTACAAACATTCAAAATAGAGTGGATTAGAGTTGTATTGAGTCGGTACCATGATGGAAAGTTTTGGTTGGAGAAACCAATTGTGGTTACTAAGAAAATGATTAGTAGGGTTACTGATTACCCAAATACCAACAAGGTCAAAGCGTTTCATAGCTCATCCCAAGAAAAAGTTGAAAAGAATACCAGGGCAACATGGGATGGTCGAGCACTAAAGATTTCTACAATCAAAGACCTTGAAGTGAAATTTTCTTCACATGTGATTGGGTAAAATATATTTCAGTCAAGCAGATTAAACATCATACCTTGTAGTGCAGTCGACATGGCACATAAAATTATAAAGAAAGATCATCAGATAGATCTTGCAGAGGTACTATTGAACCAATTACAAGAAAATATGAAGAAAATAAGGTCACTAAAGACAAACACATGTAAGTTTGGATCACTCCTTGTTTGTTTGTTTTTCTATCTACAAAAGTATTTTCCAGGAGTCGGTGAAGTGAACTGGAAAATAGACAAACCGATAATAGTAAAAATTTCTAAAATGTTGAGAAATTTGGGAGACAATATGAACAAAGCTTTAGATGAGTATTTTAAAGATTTCAAAGCTAAGATGAATCTTAGAAGTAGGATTCCACACACATTGGTCAAGAAATTTGAGATGGATATTTGTTTCCTAGTGAACACCAACCACACCATGATTAAAGTTGTAGAACCTAGAATAAAATGGCTAGCACCAATGAGCTATGAAATGAACTATGATTTTAGATTGAAATATATTGAAGCACTATTAGCATTATCAAAGAAAATAAAGGCCGAAAGGTTTGGAACCTTTGAAGAAGCAAAGTCAAGAATTCAAACTCGACATGTCATCAGTAAGGTTACTAGAAAAGCAAAGAAAATGAAGAAATTTTTGTCTAAGAAGTTTGGAGATGGTTCTGACTCATCAGAGGAGTCACCGGTTGGAACTGCAACCAAAAGTCAGTTGATGTTGGATGAGAAACCATATGATAGTGAGGAAACTGTGTCATAAAATGAGAAAGATTCTACACCGGTTCCTCCCACTAAAGCTCCAAAGAAGAGGCAATTGACAGTACAAACAAGTAAACACACAAGATCTTCAACTATAGCTTCACCACCATAGAAGAAGGGAGTAGTAAAGGAAAATAAGTCTAGGGCAGCTACACTGATGAAAAAATATGCTAAAAGAGGTCGGAAGGCTATAGCTGAGCCACTGAAGAAAAGAAGAAAGTTAATAAGGAGTAAAGAAGATCTTGATGATGAAAATGGGAATGAAAACAATCAATTTCTGGTTGTCAGTAATAAAGAAAGACCAATTGATGAAGTAGCAATAGATATTGTTGAGCATGTAGATCTCACTAATCTGGAACTTAGCCGATTTAACAAAATGTCAATCAAGGATCAAAACAAAATTGAGGAAGCAATCATCTAGATGATGATTCACTTTAAAAGAGCTCCATTAGAATTTTCATTGTCACTTCCTAAGGAATTAGATGATAGAATAAATCAGAAGTGGTCATATGCATTAGAAGCCGAGAGGAAAAAGAGAGAACAGATTCTAGTGTCATTTGCACCAAACATATCTCTTATTGAAATCAAAGAACTTACAAACACTCATGTGCAACAATTCAAAGTGAAGCACCAAGCACTATTAGTATTAGATGAGAATCTGGCAGAACTTGATGAGTCATCTCAACTCATCTGGACCTCAATTCTAGTTGACCAAGAGCAAAATTAGAAAATGGCATTTCAAAAGGAAAAGGAATATTTATTGAGGAAAATACAGCAAAGAAGATCAAAGAGTCAAATGTATCAATTACCAAGGTAATTGACACTATAGTCAAATAGGACATCAAGGACAATTCATAGGATGCACTAGATCTAGAGAGATCTAGGTGATAGAGATAAATGATAATGATGTACTCATTAAGGACATCACAAATAATGATCCTGATGACATAAATGATGATGAAGATGTGAACAATGCACCAGACATCACACAGGCTGAAGCACAAGTTATTGAATGTGCATTTTCATCTATACCAAGTGAGCTTCCTATAATTGTAGAAGAAATTAAACTTTTGACAAAGGAACAACCCGAAGGATCAGATCCTGAGAAACCACAAGACACAATCGGGGAAAAAAATACTGAACCTCTTGCAGAGACAAACCAACCTAAAGAGAAAGAGGCACCAGCGGAAGAGATAAAGGTAGTAGAAGAGCCTAAAGCAACTGAGGCTACCCCATCCAACATGACATCACATGCTCAATCTCAGTCACTGACACACTGGTTACCGAGGAGAAGAAAAAGGAAGATAATGTGTCAATTAGGCAGAACACTAGAGAAAAAGTAATTGTTCTAGTTACTAAGAGTTCACCCCATGAACATGAGAAGAAGAAGAAGAAAAAGAAAGGTAAAGGGCTGGTCACTCTAGATGAAATCATTGTAATACCTGAGTGTGACCCAAGGACCCTTAGCCCTGAAGAACTTAGAAAATATGGGGAATTATGCATGAGGAAAGTAGCACAAGGAAAGTTGAGACAAGAGTGTAAAAGAAAGGAAATATTGGAAAATGTAAGAGATATCTTACAACAGGTGGTACCCAAGGTACATGTAGATGAAGACACACTAATAATGGACCAACTTGCTACTGTTACCAAGAAGATCAATACCCCAGATATTGAAGCTAACAAAAGAATAGAAGAAAGGGAAAAATCTAAGATTCAAGATAAATTAGCAGAAAGAATCAGCCAAGAAGTGGCAATAAACAAGGTCAAGTTAGTTGAGGTAATAACCGAGATAAAATCTATAACTCTATTAATTTTCCAATTCTTACTGAAGCTATGCACTATGGAAACCTTCACTACTAAGATCAGTGAAAAGATAATAGGTTTAGAAAATGAAATCACAACCAGTGCACATGCAGCTACAATCGAGCCTCAAGCTTTTTCAAAGTACATACTCAGAGTTCAATAACTCAGGTGGTTGATAGCAGATCTCAAGAAACAAGAAGAGCGCATCACTGATCAGGTTACTAAGTTACAGATAGAACTCCTCCCATACTTGAAAATTTTTGAGAAGCACATTGTCAAAGTGGAACAACTTGTTGCAACACTAGAAATTTCTATGTTGGATAACATATTTGACATGCTTGCACAAGTTGGTCTTGAGCACATTGCTCTCACCAACTTGAAAGAGGAATGGGAAAACCTCTTGGACTCATTGAAGAAAACCCATCAACACATTTTTGACAAGCTGTAAGTATACATTTTAACATTTGGCATTAATATCAGAAAGGGGGAAATAATGTATATGCCAAATAAGTAAGTTTTTGCTAAGTATACTACACATTACTGGGAGCATGCACCGAGGGGGAGTATATAGAGTATATACAAATTTTGATAAGTGTATATGTATATGGCGGAGATGTAAGTTTTTTTGAGAAATTTTGTCTATACATATTCAAGTTTTGATACTAATGCCAAAGGGGGAGATTGTTATCTCTATTGAGCATTAAAGGTTGTCATTAGTATCAAAGGTAGTCAATGATATTAGTTAGTTACTTAAACTAAGCCAGTCGCTAAAAGAAAGCTTCACAAGGCAATTAGTTTACTCTATACACCGAGAACTTAACAGTGTTACCGAGCATCAAACACTGATACCGAGTGATAGTAAACACTGAGCATCAGTATATTCACCGAGTAGTTTATACAATGTTTACCGAGGATTATAGGAAACGACATAGTATTCAAGAATGACACATTCTTCTATGAAAACGGTTACAACAGATCAAAAAACATTTTACCAAGATCAAGAATAATTTATTGTTGTGATATTTATTAAATATAATGAAGATCTTTTGTAATAGTTTGATCTAGGTTATTTTTTTGCACCGTAGATCTTAGGTTTTTTTCTAAGATTTGTAAACCTAATTTTGTATAAGCGGCATAAAGTAGTATGCTATATAATTGTATGTTTGCATCATTGTTGATGTAAAATGATGTATGAAAAGAAGCACTTGAAGTTTTAGCCAACCTTCAAGATTGTCAGTTGACAGATAGAGCAGAACAGTTATCAGAGAATTTAGATTAAGCAAAATTAGAGTAGGCTAACCAAGAAGTTCATAGCAGAGATTCATCATAGCAGAGGTGATATTTTATCAGTACTTTATTGATCTATATCAGACAATTAAGTTGTCATTAGTAGATAGTCGCCTATTTCTTTCTAACAATTATAATAGAGTTTTGTGAAATCTCTTAACAAAGACGTAGACTTAACAATCTTATGTAAATCTCTTAACCAAGTGCACACTTCATTAGTGTTGTTAAAATCCTATAATTAGGTAGATATAGCTGATCTAATATGTTACTCCTAATAGGGTAAGATCACCAGAAGTGATCAAAACTTGTATCCCTAACAGGCAAACCTTTTCTATCTACAGTAGTGAATAATTTGTGGGTGTCATCCCCACAGCTTTTACCTTCTAACATGGGTTTCTGCGTTACCAAAATACTTGTGTTATGGATTGATATATTGTTGATTTCATGTTATTTACTTTCTCAATTTGAATTAATGAATGATACATGCATTAGATTCAAGTTATTTTGCAAGGTTTCTACTGTTATAGATCTAAAATGTTTACAAGTTAAAGTTTTTGTGGGCACTGATTCACCCCTCCCCTCTCAGTACCCTATCTCTCCTAATTCCAACAAGTCTATCCTCTAACAAGGAATGTGTATTGTAATGTTTTAATCAGCTCCTAATAGGGCTAGATCTTCTAACAAGGATACTATACTCTCAGTACATCATTAGTGGGTGTTAATTCCCACCAGGGTTTTACCTTTAAAAGGGTTTCCTTGATAACAAAATATTGCATTATTGTGTTGGCATTCTTTGTGTTCATTGGATTTGATACTATTTCTATTTAAAGTTTAAAAGTTTAATAATTTGTCATACAACTGATTCACCCCATCTCTCATTTTTATTGTAGACTTGTATTCTTAAAATTTGGTATCAGAGCTACTGGTCCTTAGAGAGAAAGCTTAACAACTTGAGGTGATCTTGGAGATGGCATTCTATAGGAAGGATAGTCCAAAATTTGACCCTGAAAACTTTGACAGTTGGAAGAACAAAATGCAAACTCATTTGCTATGTTTGGCCATTGACTACCAGATGATTACAAAGAATCAAGTGGCTATGAAAACTGAGGATGAAATGGAAAAATCTACTGATGATGAGAAGAATATATTTTCATATAACATGGTCGCAAGGGAAGCACTGATCAGTGCACTCTCTAAAGGAGAATTTACTAAGGTAAAAGATCTAGATTCTGCACAAAAGATTTGGACAAGATTAGAAGCATTATATGAAGGAGACCAGTTTACCAAGCAAGAAAAGTTACAGAACTAGAAAAAAAGGATGGAGAAGCTATAAATGAAGGATGATGAAAGTGTTAGGGCTTATGTACAAAGATTTATAGAGGCTGTGATTAGAATCAGAAATTGTGGAGGAACTTTTGAATAGGAAGAAGTCATTTTAAAGATTCTTAGATCATTGACACCTATTTACAAGACCAAAATTCAGGATATAGAAGAGATTTTACCTTTGACTCCAAACTTTAGCAAAGAAATGTTGATTATGAAGCTAACTACCTTTGAAGCTACAAAAATGGGAGATTTTGTACCTAAAGTTGAAACTACATTTTAAACAAGAAGATAATGTCTGCACTTCCAAGCACCAACAGTGAGAACATAAAAGAAGAGCTCAGTGAATATGCTAAAGAATAGGAATAGATACAAGTAGAAGGAAGAAAGATGGATGAACTTGTTGCACTGATTGCTACAAGAGAAAAGAGAGGTAAGGGTAATTTTGAAGGAAAGTTACCTTTGAAATATTTTTCATGCAATAAGATAGGTCACTTTCCATCTAGATTCCCTGCAAGAGTTCCTAAGCACAAACCTAAGTTTTTCAAGTCTAAATATTCAAAGGATAAGGAATGTTATTATGCTAGTGAAGGTATTTCTGATGATGATGATTTAGATTATGAGGAGATTGGATTCATTGCTATTAAAGATAAAAAACCAGTACATGAGGAAAAATATTTAGTATCACATGTTGACAAGAAATCTAAATGGATTATAGACAATGGTTTCTCACATCATATGACTAGAGACAAAAACAAGTTTGTAAATTAGTGAAGTATGATGGTGGCGTTGTAAGATTCAGAGATAATGTTCCTAAATCTATCATAGGAGTAGGATCTATAACTTTGGATGGAAAAACTAATATTGACAATGTATTGCTTGTTGATGGGCTTAAGAATAACTTGTTGAGTGTTGGATAGCTGATGGATAAGGGATTTTGATTAAGGTTCTTTGATAGAAATTTTTTTATCAGAAGTAAGACAGGAAACTTGATTATAACTGGTACTAAATCTAGAGGTAATGTGTTTGAGTTAAATACATCTAGAGCTTCTTGTTTTGTTGCGAAGGAAGATGGCAGTTGGCTATGGTACAAAAGGTCTTGTCATGTTAAGTTTGATAATGTTATGAAGGAAGAGTTAGATCAAATAAAGAAAAAGAACACTTGGGAATTTGTTCCTAGACCTCAAGACAAAAATGCAATAGGAACTAAATGGGTTTTCAGAAATAAAATGAATGAAGAAGGAGTTCTAGTAAGAAACAAAGAAATATTGGTATGTAAAGGCTATTCACAACAAGAAGGCATAGATTCTGAGAGACATTTGTTCCTGTTGCTAGAATAGAAGCTATGAGATTATTCTTGGCTTATGTTGCACATAAGAACTTCAAGGTATATCAAATGGATGTGAAATCTGCATTCTTGAATGGGGATCTTGAAGAAAAAGTGTATATAGAACAACCTGATGGATTTCCTTTATGTGAAGATGGAGACATGGTATGCAAGTTTAAGAAGGAACTATATGGACTGAAGAAAGCTCCAAGAGCTTGATATGCAAGGTTAGACAAATACTTACTTTGCCTTGGATTTAGAAAAGGTAATGATGATAGTAATTTGTATTTAAGAACTAGTGAAGATGGAGTTTTGATAATAGAAGTTTGTGCTGATGATATTATCTTTGGAGACAATAATAAATTGTGTGAAAATTTTTCTAAAGAGATGGAAAATGAATTTGAGATGTCCATGATATGTGAAATGAAATTCTTTCTTGGACTGCAAATAAATCAAAGAAAAAATGAAATTTTTATTTCTCAGACTAAGTATCTTAAAGAAATATTGAAGAAGTTTGGAATGGAAGATTGTAAACTAGTTGGTACACCTATGGTGACTAGTAATAAGGTGACAAATGATGATGAGACAGTGTGTTTTTTAGACCAAGTACATATCAATGGTTGGTGGATTACAATATCTAACTCACACCAAATCGGATATTGCTAATGCTATTGGAATTGTGGCTAGATATCAGGCGAAACCTAAAGAGACACACCTAGCTGCTATGAAAAGTATACTTAGATATATAAAAGGAACAATAGACTATGGCTTATGGCCATATGATAGAAATGATGACTTTGAACTTCATGCTTATCTTGATGTTGATTGGGCAGGGAATATTGATGACAAGAAGAGTACTACTGGAGGTGCATTTTTCCTTGGGAAAAAGTTGGTTTCATGGCTAAGTAAGAAACAAGATTGTATAGCTCAATCTACTACAGAATCAGAGTATGTTGCTGCTGCTATTAACTGCACTCAAATTGTTTGGATGAAACAAATGTTGAAATATATTGGAATAACTTTTGATGAACCAATGGTTATCCATTGTGATAACACCAGTACAGTAAACATGTCAAAGAATCCTGCGATGCACTCTAAAACTAAGCATATTGCTATTAAGTATCACTTCTTGAGAGATAAGGTAGCAGAGAAGGAAATAAAGTTGGAATACATTAGCACAAAGGAACAGATAGCATACATATTTACAAAGTCATTTCCAAAAGATACCTTTGAGAATTTCAGAGGCATGCATGGGGTTCAGGCCCCTCCTAGTCAAAATTAATTGATGCAGGGATGCATCAGTCCAGAGGTTTTCAAAGCCTTATCATATTCTGGACTATATGTAGGGATCTACTCCTTAGGGAGAGTGATCGTGCAAGATAGGCATTGAAGATAGTTGATGACTTGTGGCACCCTTTTTTGTTGTTTTCAAAGGGGAAAAAGACTATGTGAAAATCCTATAGGAAAGAGACTATGTATTGGGGAAAGAGACTATGTGGTAAAGGTACTGAGAGAATATTTTTGGGTTGATGGATTTTACCATATGTTTCAATCAATGCCAGAGGGGGATATTATTGGATATTGCTAATGAAATGGGGAGATTGTTGACAAATTTAATATATTTAATCACTAAGTTGAGTGATGTTGGAATTGTTGTTGTTGTCATTCATGTTTTGTCACTGATGTCAACATATGTTTCTATGAAGAGAACAGGCTGGTTACTACAGTGTATGGATACTGGATAGATGTTTTAGAATGTGTGAAGCTAGTTGTGTGTACTAGAAAGTGTTGTGATCTTATATCTAAGATCGCATGATGCAATATTGCATATTGGCTAAGTTACATAAAGTTTAGTGAAGACTGGTTACTGGACAGTGACAGTGGAAGTTGACAGAGTTAGTCTATGTGTTTTGTGAATATCTTATAGATGATGAAGATTCAGTGTATGCAAGATTAAGGTATGTCATACAAGGTACTAAAGATTGTTCGATGATCAACACAAGGTACAGAATGTTGGATGACATTAATTGTAGCGTGTGTTCTGGAGAACACTTATTTGGAAGCTGACCGTCATGCCCAAAAGTTGAGCAAAACACAACTACAAAATTTTTCTAAAAACCTACTAACCATCTAAACTAAACACACTTACGCAACTAGGAAGTGAAGCCCTAATTGGCACAAGTCTCTATGTGCACGCAAAATGGTGCAGAGAGAAAATAAATGACTAGAAACATTGAAGTGTTTAGCAACACCCAAAGGGTCAAACCATACTAGTTTGACCTTGTTTGACCAAAAGTCAGACCTCATGAAACAACTCCAAACAAGCTACAAGGTTCCCTAGACTACTAGCTTTGACCGACATGCAAATCGGGACATTTGACTAAAAGTCAACTAGAGTTGACCAAAAGTCAACCATCACTGAAATATGCACAACTAAGCTAAAAGGGTATAAAAATGCAACTAGGAATACTTGGGCACACATACCGAGGTGTTTGACCAAGGTTTGACTGAGAGTTGACCCAAAAGTCAACTGTGCCCAAACATGTCCGACAAGGTTCCACAAGGGTAAAAATATGTCGGGGAAGGGTTTGTGCATGCAAACCAAGGTTATGTCCAAGGTTTGACTAATGTTGACCAAAAGTCAACCGAGCACGATATTGGTCATCAAGTCTATCAAGGTCAATAAGACCCTAGACGAGACCATAGGGTTATGATATATAAAAATAAAATAAATTGATAACATCATAAAAGAATATTTAAATAACTATTAAATAAATCTTTAATAAAACAATCAACTCCTTTTTAAAAAAAAAAAAAGTTAATCTAAATAAGATTTGATTTCTCTTATTTAGAAATTAACCATGTCTTTATAAAATAAATTTACACTATATTATTTAATACAAAAATAAATTAAATGAACTTACCCTTTTACATAGCAACTAATTATAAATATGCCAATGATAATAATAATTTAGTCAACTACTTAAATGAAGAACCAATTTAAATGATATGGAATTGAATTTAAAATTAACTATAACAAATATTTTTAGTTAGAGTTTTAAATCAACTAACTATCTCTATCATTCTAAATTTTCATTTAAACAAATTAATAATAAGACAAAATTAAATCTAAGAGATCACTTGATAATATATTTAACATACTTATTTAATAGACTTAGTAATCTAATAAATAATCTTAGTATACATAAGATTATACATTACGAGTTAATATTTATTTAACCCTGTAAATCCAAAATAACTAATTTATCTTTATTAGATAAAAAGACTAATTTAAAAAAGAATAAAAATTCAAATTAAACATTCAAGGATTTACCCCTTACTAACACTTAATTAAAATATTCCACTCTACATTTAGTGAAATTCCTATAAATTACCCAAGTAAAAAAAAAATAGTACTTAAAATAATCTCATTAAACAAATAAATTTAAATTTATTTGTTTAATTATTTAACTTGCTAAACTAAAATCTTTAATCTAGATTTAATAGGGCTATATTTTGCAATACCAAATTTAAATAAACAATTTTATAAAAAAAAAAACAAATCTATTGAATGAATTATTTAAACATATTAAATTTTTTAAAAATATATATAATAAAATAATAACTACTCTAAGCTTCATATTTAACTAACTATATATTGAAATTTTATTTTGGGCATTTTAGATTTTGACAAAAATTTCAAAAAAAATGCTAAGTGTAAAATAATTTAATTTTAAACAATCATTTTTCACTTTCAACCATTTAATATATTCACTTATAAAGTATGTTAAATTGTTGGATTATATACAATATTTGCACAATCATCCTATGCAACCGAACTACCTTACTCTTTTAATATTTAATTTAACATTTCAAATTGAAATAACATAATAACTAAGAAAATTACAATTTAAATATTTGTTCAAGAACTTTTTTTTCTTCAAAACCATTAGTTTCTTAATAATATCAAACATATATGGTAAGGGAAATTAGAAAATTATAATTGCCACATAATCCATTTTAACAAAACTTTGAATTTTCCCATAAACCACTTTCTCAAATGTATTGCAAATTTCCAATGTTTTTTTAATTTTTTTTACAAGGAATCCTAGATTCCATTTTTTGAATTTACACATGAAATGAGAAGTTTCAACAAGTTCAAAATATGAATTCCTCTAAGTCCACAAATCCTACAAGCCCTGCATCAACTGGGTACCTGTATATGCAAGGTTGACCACGGAGGCTCACCTCCCAACCTAGGCCTTTTCAAGGCCACCCCCGAGCTAGGGGATCCAATTTGGAACGGGGTTCAAACAGACACTCATATATGCAATAAACAAGCAAGACACAAGGAATACAAAATATATTCCCAACAGAGTTTTTACAAGAGGAAGGTCTCCTAGAGACCTTCCCGAAAATGGAGTAGAGGTGGACTACTAGGAGGAGAAGCCACAACAAGATAAAAATATCCCAAGCCACACATGGACTTGGGAAGACCATCTCCAAGAGATACGGTCTAACTCTCCTTATGCCCCCTAGGTGCCCGTAGGCTATGTTTGGCATCATGGGTATCATGGAACCCCATGTTTTATCCCTCCACACATGGGAGACTTTGCACATCCTGAGTCTACTTCCTACTACCCCCTTCAAGGTTACTCCACCCTCCCTAAGGTGAGTAAACCTTGGAGAATCCCATCCCAAAATGTAATCACGAATTTAAAACAACATTTTTGCAAAATATAAATTTTAAAACATGAACCATAAAAAAACCATGGACTCCATTAATGGAGCTCCAAGCTCAAAACCATGCAAGAAATGACATGGCTAACTCACATAGACATTAACTAAATTAAATACACACATGCAAACCACATTTATGAATAAAAAACTATACAATGAGGTCCACATTTCTTTATACAAAGAGGACCTTGGAATGCACGGTATAAACATAGGTTCCAATACTAGATCCCCGCATTTAGATCCATGGCCAACTTATCCTACACACTCATTGTACACATCAGTAGGTCCAATCAACATGATATAAATATAATATATCATCAATCCTGCATGGTTTAAAACTATGTTTGTGAATCAATCAACTAAGCATAACTTCGATTTCCTAAACCAACTTTTCATTGCAATAGTTTTAAACATCATATAACATCATATGTGACATCATCATAATTGAAACTGAATCAAAATATATAATATTTTGAGTGTACCCTGATTACATAATCAGGTACCGAACATATAACATAGGATTCAACAGATCCTCAAATACATAGGTGTCCCAAATAGTCAAGTATGTCTGTGAAATAAGTACTGAAAGTATGGAAAACAAAGCAGTATTATATGACTATCTAGTAGTCTCACACTATGTAGTGTGTATTATGGATGGAAAACTTGAATTAAGGATGTTGGTCCTTAATTTTTGTAATTTAATTGTTGTATAATTTTTGTAGATACTATGTGTACCTTAGCAAGGATTTATGTAATTTTTTGTAAATTAGGAAAGCCTAATTGGTCGACCTGATCATGTAGAATTTCATAGGGTATATATGTAAGATCTTTTCTTTTGGAAAGACATGGAGAGAATGTATGCGATGTGAAAGGAGAATTGTGGAAGTTGTGAGCTTCTGTCTGTTGGATGTAGAGAAAAGGATAATTGTATACTTCAATGGAACTGATCAACCAAAGACAATTTCTATCAGATAGTTCAAAAGATTGTGTATTTCTTCATATACAGTTATGTTGTGAATAGTGAGTTCCAAAGGTGGACATAAGCTTCTTTGGGAAGTGAGCCTACCCTTCTTTCCTTGACTCCTAACAGGGTCTATCCTACAACAATGACTGTGTATTGTAATGTTTTAATCAGCTCCTAACAGGGCTAGACCTTCTAACAAGGATACTATACTCTCATTACATCATTAGTGGGTATTAATTCCCACTAGGGTTTTACCTTTAACAGGGTTTTCTTGACAACAAAATATTATGTTATTGTGTTGGAATTCTTTGTATTCATTGGATTTGATACTGCTTCTATTTAAAGTTTAAAATTTTAATAATTTGTCATACAACTGATTCACCCCCCCTCTCAGTTGTATTGTGGATGGTTATTCCTAACAAGATGAGCGCAGTCAATAGGATTTTGATCATCTCAAAGTCTATCAGAAGAGAATGTCAAGAGGATATAACAAGAAGGTGAAACCAAGAATTTTTCAAGTAGGAGATCTAGTTCTAAGAGAAAATCCTAAAAATCAACAAAATCAAGAATAAAAGAGAAAATTTGAACCCAATTGGCTAGGTCCCTTTGTCATCACAACATCATTTGGATCGGAAGCCTATCAATTCACTATGCCTGAATGAGATGTTTTACTAGATCCAATCAATACTCTACATCTGAAAAATGTTTTTGTTGGAAACTACAATTGAAGCAATTGTTGTATTGTCATTGATGTCAAACCTTAACTGGTAAGACTATTGCTACTTAGGAAAGTACTATATCTATTGTGAGAAGGGAAAGAAAGGATGGTAACAATAGCACCTAAGGAAAGGTTGAGTTATCTTGATACTGCAAAGTGTACTTGACTATGTTGTACAATGATGGGACAATGTATTGATTATCTTAGTAAGATTGAAGACTAAACTGGTAGGCTTAATCGAGAAAAAATGAAGAAATCATGCTTAAGCCGAGTTATGTTAGTGTCAACTGAGTTAGTGAATGTCGAGCAAAAATCTAGTGGTGACCAAGTATCAGTTAATTGCCGAGGAAATAGTTTTAGTAGTGACCAAGTGTTTTGCATGAAGATCGAGTGGATGGTCACAATATTGACCGAGCATCAACATTTTTATATTTGAAGAGAATTTAGATTTGGAGCCAACATTGTTGAATTCTTGGATTATGTAAAACGTGTTGACTTTATTTATTGATTGTGTGGAAGCATTTAATGCTTTGTAAAATGTTTTATTGTAAATCCTTATGAGATTTGAGATGATTCTAGAAGAGGAGATGAAGAACATGAAGCGGGTAGATTCAATGAATCTGACCTAACCCTAAGATCTACAAAGGAGATTAAGTGGCAAAAGATAAGTTAACCTAACTGAGAAAAGTATTAAGGGAACCTAAACATTAGGTATGAGAATGCATGGGTGAAGTAGATGCTGGAAGAACAGTAAGTTTTACTGACTGTATAAGAGAAAAGGCTGAAGGAGAAGTGTGGTGATTGCTTGAAGAAAAGTTCTGAGTAGATCAAAGATGGAGATGGAAAAGTTTCAAAGTCAGTAAACTAGCATTTGTGTATGGAATTGGATCTGATATTTGCAAAGTGAGTTGTATGTTTTTTAGATAAATACTACTACTACTTTCTAACCATTGTAATAGTCAAAATCCTTTTAACAAAGGTTGACCTAACAGTCATATGTTAAATCCTTTGAACAAGGTTGCATTCTAATGGAGTGTATGTAAGTCCTTTAACAAGGCTCACTTTTAACAGGGTGATTGAAATCCTTTAACCGGGTCACACCTAACAGTGTGTATTGTAACCTTTGACAGGGTTGGCTTTTAACCGAGCTCACTTTAGAAAAGTGAAAATAATAGTAGCATGTTACAAAGTGGTTTTTCCCATATTGGGTTTCCACTATAAATCCTAGTGTCAATACTTGTGTGAATGTTTTGGTTTGAACATTTCTGTGTTTTATAAGTTAGTTATAGCTGGGTAGTGGACCACAGTGTTATATGTTTCTATTATTGAATCAGTGATGACCGAGTTTGTTTTGGTTGCTTAATTTAATTTAAGGAAAAGTTTCTTAAGTTATTTTATACATCAGGACCTGAGAACAACTGATTCACCCCCCTCTCTGTTGTTCTAAATCATATTAATAGTTTTATGCCTGACATTCTTGTAATAGAACTTGTATAGTGAAAAGAGTTCCTGAAAAAAGTTCAAAAATAGTAAATGTGGATCCTGATAAAAAATAAAAAATAATAGAAAAAGTCCTAAAAAAATGACCATCTCAGTGAAAACATAGAAAATAGGCACCTTGGTGAGTCCAAAAAAATTAGAAAAAGAAAAAGTACAAAAAAATTAGAAAAGAGAAAAAGTGTCTTGGTGAAAACCTAGTAAACAGGCGCCATGATAGAAAAAATAGAAAAGTTTGGCCAAGTGGTGAAAACCTAGTAAATAGGCACTACTTGTAATCAATGCTCTATCTATCAAGACAATGCCTGAACGTTTGGCCAATGTAAATCTTAGTTTGTATATATCTTCTAGTCACTTTTGTGACAAGCAAAATCCTAAAGCCTATTATCATAAAATCATACCTTCCTAAGGATGGAATGTGTATACATTAAGGTCCTAGGTAAACTATTTTCCCTAGGGGGCAATGATCAAAACCACACATGTTGCTAAGTCATTATTAGGACTTCCTGCTAGGGTGTCGGTTATCCCTAGTCTATAATAGATGTTAAACTATGAAAAAAAAAGGTATTTCTCAATGCTACCAAAAAATAGTATTTCTTAATACTTGGACCTAAAAAAGTGTTCCTAAACTCTACGCCATGACGATAAGGGTGTTTCTAAATACTAAATAGGTGAGCCACTTATTGATGAAAGAAAAATCTATTATTGATAATAATTTCTATGTGTGTGTTTACAAATTAATCAACAGTGTTCCTAAACACTATAATCACAACTAACTGTTCTTAAAGAAAATACATTGATTATTATACAAGCATAATGAACTTTTTCTTATTATCAATTTTTATTTTTTATTTTTCCTTGAGTGACTCAACGATGTCTATAATGGACTAGAGAAACAAGGACCGAGGGCATAAATTTTTTTGTCTTCTATTTGTGGTGATAAATCTGATGATCTAAGGTGATTGTAGGGAATGGGTGTCTATGATATGTGCCTCCATCATGATTGGAACACCATGTATACCGTAACCTATTTCCTATGAAAGCTTTAGTGAGGTTAGATTTATTTCCTTGCCTGTTTTAAATTATACTGAAAAACTACTTCCTAGTAAGGTGCATAATAAATCAAGAAAATAACCAAGGATATGAATATAAAAATAAAAAGTCATTGCGAGTATATATACATATTTTGCACCTGAAAAGAAGAGGGTTTATATTAAATAGGAAGTAGTTGACAAAACATTCTAGCCTATATGCTTTAATATTTAGGTTTTCTTTCAACATGACAAAAGAGAAGGGAAGTATTCATATTTTCATGATTGCTAAATCTATCAATGAAAATTGTACTAATCTATGAGGTCCCACTTACAAATGCTCTATGATGATAATTGATCCACTTTGAATAAATAGTGAATGTCCTAGGTGTCTTAGCCTAGGTGGATTTCATTTGTTAATTGCATTACGGTTCATTTTAGTTGCATTTCATTTGTTAATTGCATTAAGTTCATTTAGATGCATTTCAAGTTTTAGTTGCATTAAAGTTCATTTTAAAATTGCATTCATTTTAATATAGTTGCATTCATTTTAAGTTGCATCAGTATGAATGTGTGAATTCAATTAACTAAGAATCCATATAAATTGAAAATTCTAAATATATTAACCATTTTCCAAGTTTGACCAAGTAAATCATATAATCATAAAGAACTTAAATGAAATGACTAAATATATGTCACTTATATCCATTCGCATTCATAAATCATTTTATATCATAAAATTGTTTGCATATTGCATCCATAATCATCCATACATAAATAAAAGTGAGATATCCATACATCACATTGCATTACATCGCAGGCATCCATGTGCATACATAAAAATAAAGCTGCATACATTCTCATAAATCATCACATAAGTTTGCATTCATACATCCATAAAGCATTGAAAATACAAAAACATATACATATATATTAGTGAAACATATCATGATGTCATCATATCATCAACATCTAACCTAATCATCATAACCAAGCATGAAGATAACATCAATATTCAAAGCATGAGACACATATCAGTATATATCACATGTGCAAAAATCAAAAGACATCATATGAGAAACATAAATCAGATAAGATATCTATATCAGAATCATCAATATATTAGAAGCATCAAAATATCAATGTATCAAATCATAAAGTGTATCAGAGCATCAATGAAAAAAAATATCGGAGTATTAATAATGAACAACATTAGTATATCAAGTATCAAGAGTCTAGGAGACATCATGGTATACATCGATAAAAAATGGTACATAGTACAAGATATATCAAAATTAGGTACAATATACCAATGATACAAATATGAGCAGTGTACAAAATATTAGATCTCGATGGCACCCTCATCCTCTCATGGAGGATCAGGAGGGGATGCATCTACTCTACTTGGGACAGGTGGAGGCATGGTACCATCAAATTATTGAGCTATAAATGAATACAACGATGCTCTTTGTGCAGTGGGAACAAAAGCACAATACAAAGAAAAGTAGTATGTGGCCCTCTGTCCTTGGTGGGTAGCTATGTGAGCATGTTTGTCTCTCTCTACTCTCATCTTGGCCAGCTGTGAATCTCTCTGTGACCCGTTTCCTAAGTGTGGAAACCTCCAAGTGAAGTGAAACCCTATCCTACTCACACCATCATAAGGGTCTCCATCCCCACTTGTTGGTGGATCCCTAGGTTCCTACTACTGGTCTCCACCCCCGCTACCTCCTATCGGCACTCTCTATTGTTGCGCATGTTGATCCTTGTGAAGGAGTAGACCTATATCCCTCTATGGGGTATGAACTCCCAGTCTCTATTGTCGACTCTGTTGGCCAACATCCCCACCAGGTGCCCATCGCCTACTACTTTCACCTCCTCCCCCTCCTCCTCCATCTCCTCCATAGGCTCCATCTCTCCCTCCATCTTGTCCTCTATCCCTACCTCTCCCCCTATCCCCGCCTCTGGCAGCTCAGCCTTGGCCACCACCCTCATCGGTTGGATCATAATCTAAGGCATCCTCAAGGTGAGGAGTGATCTCATCAGGTGTTGTGAATCTGGGATATAGATGTTGGGTGTAATATGTATGGTACCCATCTTTAATCCCGCCATCTATTATCTCAGGCAAATAGTCCCATGCTACTAGCGCCATCTGATAAATCTCATGCAATGTTATCTCGTATATAAGATAGGATCCCCACTACACCTCCTCATCCATGATCCTCGCATATACTAGTATCTCCTGCGGCATCCCCTATACTCAGTCAAACTATGTAAGGACCCTACCGACCAAGAATCTCACAAAAATGTAATGTGTCCAGCCAATGAGATATTGGGACTAAAAAAATAAGGCATCTTCCGCACATCAGAGGGCCACTCCTCACATTCAAGATAGGGTTGCTAGATGACATGTGTCACATCATCTAGAACTCTGCACCAATAATCCAACTTTCCTAGATGAGGCTATTGTAGCATACCTGAATACATATAAATATAAGGCAACTCTAGATCATGCTACCTATCAACGATGGGTTGTGTCACTGGGATGTGCTCCCATGCCTAGATCTAAAGTACAAGGATACCAATAGTCATAGTCTGAGAGTGATGATACACAATCTCATGTAGCTCACATTATATGTGAGCGAGGATGTAACTCCCCCAAGAAAATTGGCAAGGCGACTAAACCATATCCTCAATAACTCTTGATCATCCACACATGAAGCCATATTGCCTGCAGTCAAGCATCATCAAGCCTCTAATCAAACCCACCAAATAAATGGGAAGCCACTCATAGTTGGACACCATGTGGTCCCAATGAATATATCTGCAAGCAATGATCTCATCATGAAAAACCTCCGAGCATCCACCATCACCACATATGCTCCAGTCTTGTACTCCACTTGTGCTCCCATGACCGGAACATGTTAAATGTGCCATACATCCTCAGGTGTCACCATCATCTTACCAGTAAGCAAATGGAACATGTTATGCTCCAAGTGCCATCGCTCAACAAGGGCTATCAACAACCCATGATTTACCTGAATGTCAGGTAAATTGGCCAAGCTCCATAGGCCACATCATGCAATAACACACATCTTAGCGGGTGTGAGATGCTCATGCAACTCAAGGACCTTTGTAGGTTGAGGAGAGAGAAAAGAAACAACACTAAATTACATCTGCACAACAAGAAATAGGGGCACCATGTTAGTATTAGACATGAGAATTTGATAAGAAATTGCATAAAAAGTTCAAACTGACAAGTAAAATTGGCTCAAAAATCAAGACAAACTAAATGTGATCCTGGTTTCTGGATGTGATCCAAGAAACTTGGGATGTGACACCCTAACTAGATACGATCTAGGAAATCCTGAATATGACACAGGAAATCTGGGAAGTGATCCATAATTTGGATGCGACCCTGTTATAACTAAATGCAAAAACTAGTTTTAAAAGCTATAAAATTGGACAAAAATGACCGGATGCGACCCGACATAGTGCGATTTGGGAAACATAGGATGTGATCTAGAATTTTGTGAAAAACCAGATGTGACAAGGGATCGACCGGGTGTGATCCCACATATGAGATGCGATCCTTGATTCATTTGGCTATAAAAAGCATGAAAAGTACAGAAAATCAAAATTTTAAATTTCAATGGAAGCGTTATAGGGTACTCACAGGTGTTGCATAATGTGGTGGTTGGTCGTGGTGCCGCACTAGCTTGAATCGATGCTTCTCCACTGGGAACACCATTTCATCTCTTAGAGCTCTGAAAATGACTATGGTAAAAGTGAAAATGAATACTAAAATTACCCTTGTTGACCTATTTAGGCCTCCCAAGGACCTTGGTGACCTAAGGAACCTTAATGATAAGATGTCACAGAAGCTTCATGTCGGGACAAAAATTGAAACAAGTGATCTACATCACTTAAATGCAGTAAAAATAAAGTTACAAAGCAAAGTCAACCTCCAAATGCAGGAGTCAACTATGGTCAATTTGTAGTCAAATAGGGGAAAAATGAGCAAAAAGGATACCACAAACATGGCGGATCAATATAGTAATGATTATTACTCAAATTCAATGGTTAACAAAAAGTCAAAGTTTAGTCAAACACACTTTATGAAAGTTGCATAAAGCTTAATTAATGCATAGAAAGCTTGCTAGAAGCTGCCAAAAGTGATTTTCTCACTCATGCATCAAAGTTTCAAACTAGGATATTGCTTAAACACTAGTCAAACTTGGTCAACTCTCATATTTTCTTGGTCAAACTTTGTCAAATAGTATTTCTTTGACACTAAAACTGATCTGAATTGCTTGTTAACACTTCCTAAGTGATTTATGCTTGACCCATATCCATTTCAATCATTGTAATTCTTCCTAAAATGCTTGAAAACATCAATTTTATTTGAATTTATTCTGATTTTAGTCCTGAGGGGGCATAATCATACTAAAATTCAAATTTTCAAATCAAATTCTTGAACAATAGGGGCATGATAGTTTTCTTCAATCAAGTTGATGTTGTTAATCTTTCTAACATTGATCAATTTCATCACTTCAAATCAAAATGGTTATTTGTCATCATTTCCAATTACTGCAAATCAAATTTAATTAAATTTTTTTATCTAAATCTCTTATCAGTTTTCGTTCAATCAATCTTGGAATCGGTATGGTCAATTCTCATTCAATCAAGTTTAGAATTGACGGTGGTCAAATCATGTAGGATTTCATTCGATCAAGTTTGGAGTTCTCAAATTTATATTAGTTCTCTTTACTTCTCACTAAATATTTCAGAGTGGATTCACTGCTCTCTAAATCTCCTTAAAATCAAAGTGGTCCTCACTTCTCTCTAAATCACTTTAGTTCAGAGTAGTTCTCACTGCTCTCTAAATATTCATTAATCTATCAGTTCTGTTGAATATCACGCTAAATTAGATTTTCTTTGAATCCTTGTGAAGTTCGCAAATAAATTTAAAGAGGGGCGAATTCAATCACCTAAAATTGGGCTAATAGAACCTAAGGTCCTATTTACCCTAATTCAGGATAAAACTCCTAATTATGTTAATTTGATTCTTGATTATTAACATAATTCATTAAATTCAATAAAATCAATAAATTCCATAATTCAAGCATTTATTATCAATAATTAAGCAAAAACCACTTTAATTACCTCTAAGCCTAATTAATTAAATCAAACCCATTAAATGCATGGCTAGAGTAATTAATTAAAAGAAATGAATACAAAATTCTAAAATGACATGTCACCCTTGAAGGGGACAACAAAGACACTTCAAACCAATAAGAGTTAATCACATGGATCACTCACATGGATCAAGCAAGGAGGCATCTCAACCACTCTTCATGGATCCATCCTGACTGGCCAAGTTCTCAAGATTCTATAAAAGAGAATTTTCAAACAAGGTTGATATAGTTAATTTGAATTCATACATGCATGTTGTTAATTTTATTTAATAGCTAATTGGAACACATTCACATTTCAATTGCTTAAAGGTTAATGAATCAATGGCTAATAGTAATGAATTTGATGTTTTAGCTTTATATTTCCTTTAAATCTCTCATTCGAACATGCATTATCACTGTTTAGGATCCTAATCTGAGAGCTATTTTAGATCATTTTCATACTTGTGTTAGTTAGAGAGCAATAATTCAATTTCAATTGTTATTCTCTTTGATTGATTTTATCATACTAACAATTGATATAATGAGTTATTGAAGTGTTGTGTTGTAGGATAATAGATACCACAATCCACACACACATATCTACTTCCCCTTCTACTCGGCTACAATTCTTGGTATACAAAACCCTCTTTGTTTGATTTTGTTGGAGTTCTTCTAATTAAAATAAACACTTAAATCTACAACTCAATCTGCAATAAAACTTTAAAACAAAGTCATCAGGTGTTGTAAAATAATCTTTCAAAAAGGCTGAAATACTGTTGTTCACACCAAAATAGCAATAGAAATCTCTAATTCAGGGAACTGAGAAGCAGTTCATGTCCCACCGGGTGTGCCAAAAATTGTTGTCAATTAGGATTGTACCTTTAGCTTTTATATGAAATCTAGCTATCCCGTTGAAACATGACAACTCTCTCAAGTGGTGGATTGTCCTAAAATGAGAGAAGAATCTCTAGAAGATAGGGCGGTTCCTAAACAGTGATCACCTAAAACTAAATGTGTATGTGAGGAAAGGGATGAGAAAAATATGAACACCTAAAAACTAAATGAGGTGATACACCAAATGATTTGTATGTAACTTTAATTGAATCAACATGAATCATAGAAGACACTAATGGTTCTCAATACTCAGACAAACATATAATTACAAAAATAATTCTATGTGAGGACCTGAAATCTTTTTCTTTGAAAGGGAATCTAAGCTTCACCAATTTTCTACAAAAGAGTAAGGACACAAACAATGACCTGTAATAACAAGTATCAAGGTTCGAATATGAAATAAGGAATATAGCTTGATTGAAGGATAACACAACATAAAAGCAAGAAAATCCACAATATTGCACCCAAATGAATGAGAAGGAACCATTGTATCAATATAATCAATGCTAAAAAATCTATGCTACAAAACATCCTTACAATTTCTGACAAGTATGCAATCTGCCAAAACATGTGAGCTAAAAGAAGGTCCCCCAAAATAAGGTCAAAAAATAGTAATGTAGGCCACAAATTTGAAAGGGTCAGACGCATGAGAAAAACCCATAAAATTAGGATCTAAACTGCCAGAAACTCTAGTCCAATTGACCCACAAACTCCATCAAGCCATACCTAACAGAAATACCACTCAAAACTATCCCAAAACTACTTTTAATCTTCAAAAACCATGCAGAATTTGTGGGGGTCAGATGCAAAAATAAATCCCACTAAAGTAGGGATATAACTGCAAGAAACTGTGACCAAACAAATAGAAATGGCTCCCCAACTGATGACAACTGATAACTAGCTCCAAAACAGCTCCAAAGTGCTAAAAATAGGTCTAAACTGCCCCACAACTGATCATCAATAGAAAAAATCTCCCTTGAGTGAGCATAGAATGAGTAGCCAACTAATAGTCCATCCCTAGACAAGCATGACATCACCTACTGTCAACTCCTTAAAAGACTTCCAAACTGAACTTGAATAGTTAATAATATTTATCTTATAACAGTGACAAATATTAATATTATTCACAATTAATGCAACTATGAAAAACTCCCTAAGACTATTCTTTTATTTATTTATTAACTATTACTTGAGTATATTTTAATATATTTAATTTTAGGAACAAATAAATAACTCATTTGTTCAAAAAATTAAATATATTAAACTATAGTTAAATAATACTTAATAAATAAATAAAAGACTTTGATCTATTTATTTACTATTTAAATATGTATCTTAATATACTTTTATTTAAAATAAATAGTTCGAACACTACCTATCTTAAATTAAATATTTCAAGATTCGTATTGAAATACTAAATAAATAGATTGAAATAACTCATAAAAGAAATAAAATGAAACAAAAATAATATTTATATTAAAAATAATAAGTATAGTTAAAAATAATGAAATAGTTAATTTAACCAAATATCATTTTAAAAAAATGATAGTGTTAAAATTATATTTCATTGCTTTAACACTACTTATTATTTTTTAATAATAAATATATTTTTTATTCCTTAACTTAAACTATACTAAAGACTATTATTAACATTGGAATTATAATTATAAATTAATGAATATATTAATTTAAGTCCAATGTTAATAGTAGTCTTTAACATAAGACCTAAGCTTCCTAACCTAAGGCATTCGATGAAACTTAAGGGATGGAAAGACCAAAAATAAACTTAGAGCAAGGCTAAGCACATAATACATAGGGTAAAGAAAACCCTAAACTATTATCATTTGCTCATTCTTTTTGTTGTTGCCACTCTTCCTAGCTCCCAATCACCATGCTTAAGGGTTTGGGTTGAAGGAGAGAACCTGATGTCAATGCCAAAATGATTCTCTGAGATGTTTCCACAGTTGTTTCTCTCTTCATGTGGATGCTTTGCTTCTGTCTTTTTATATTTTCCCTTATCTTTGGTGCCAACCTTGCTAGGGTTTAAAGTTGCTTCTTTTGAGATGCTACCATGGCCGCCACTTTGCACTTTCTAATGGAAGACATTGATGTTCTCTAAAATACGACTACCTTCATGGAGTTTCAATGTTTCTTATTGGTTCTTCTTCTAATTCCATGGATTTTTTATGGAATCCATGAGACTCTCTTGCGGGTTTTGAAACAACTATTTCATTTTGAGTGCTGCCATGATTGGTTCCTTATGTCCTCCCTGACTATCATCTCCATTAGGTTTTAGAGATAAAAAGTGACTTGTTGCTTCTCTTCTCTTCTTGAGGTCAAGAAATTTGGGTTACAAACTTTAGAAAAGGTATGGTTACGACTCTCTTTACCTTTTACATCTTTTTATTCTATCATTTCAAAACTTTGTATACGCACCATGGCTGAGAAAGATGTCTTTATAGTTGAAACTCTTATTCACATTCATTTGTAATTTTCTTTATAAAAAATGAAAAAGAAACATGTATTTTGTTCGTTACTATAGCAAACCAGCTTCCGACATTCACATATAAGAAAGAAAAAATCTTTTTCCCTTAATGTTTAAATGACTAGAAACATGATTTTCCTTCTTCTGGATGGTTAAAAAAACTCTGTTGAAAAACTATGAAGGAATAAAAAACTTTAAAAATAAACTTTGTGCATTGATAGTCGAAGCATTTGATATTTAAATACTTGAATTGAGATGCTTAGCTATAGTCCATGGCTCTTGATAGCACAAAAAACCTTTGTTAAAAAATACTGATCTCTTAGATTTTAGTCTTGATTTTGCATGACATTATTCTTGAAAATTATGCACATCAATTGCTATTAACAACTTCTACTCTCAATTACTGATAACATTGATAATATGGCACTTAATATAAGTATCACTTTCATGATTATGGATATATTATTGATGTTCTATGTCATAGTGATATTACTTATCTTGATATTGATGTTGTAGTTGATCACTATTTGAATATTGTTATCCTATCATTGCATTCATTCATCATTGGTTCTTTTTACAATGAGATATTCTTTCTAAGCTAAAACTTGGCATGTAATAGTAGCATATATATAAATGTAACTTAATAATCTGACGCTCCACTTTTTAAATGCCAAGTTACCTTTATAGTTTTACCTTCTTGTTGATCCCTTGAGAATACTTGACAATTGATTATGTTTATGTCACATTTTCAAGCTTTTGTTATAAAATGACATCACTAATTAGTACATCATTTCCATAAAGAACATTGTTGTTTTCCATTTTCATTTTGTGGAGGCTAATTGTAGCAGCATTTGAATTCAAAATGTACAACCTCCTTTTTCACTGTCTTTTTAAAAAAATGTCTTGAAACAATCATACATTGTCAATATGGTTTATGTTCTATGAAAACATTACAGCTCCTAATAACAGTAAATAGTAATAATCAGTGACTCAAATCTTTTATATATTGAAATAATTGATCTTACTTTGTGATTCTTCTTATTGGTGCAATTGTATTTGATTTATATTGTATTTGTATCTAATCTTTAATTTTGTCACTTCAAAACAATATCTATGTCTCTAAATTTCTCTCTTCCATCTATTGGTATACCTTTTGATTGCTAAAACATGATTGAGTCTTGATCATGGAATGGTATGATTCCTATTATGATATCATAAATACTCCAGTTATGCTTTGATATGCCACAGATACAAATGATATATTTATGTTGATGTATTGAATATAGGATACATGCTTTGTCATTTACAATGGCATTTTTATTTTGTTGTTGTTCCCTTTCATGTTTGTTCTTTGATGTTGAGTTGTAGCCTTACTTGGGTATTCTATTTTCTTTACATTTTTTGTTCCTTCCTGTAGAAATCTGAAATATTTTCCTCTTTATTGCAACCTAGATGTTAAATGAAATGTTTAGATATCTCAAAGATCTTCCTATAAAATTTACCTTTCTATAGCAATCTAAAATACTTGTCAGATGTGATAAGTTCATGTAACAATTAATGTTTAATTTTATTGGGTTGAAAGATTTCATGATAGAATGTCATGTCCCTTCAACAGCCAGTCTTCAATAGCTCCTTTGATTCGATTGAAAGGTTTCATAATTGAAACTTATGTATGTCCCTTCAACAATCTCCTCAAACCTTCAGTCTTCACCTCTTCCTGATTTGATTAGAAGGTTTCATGCTTGTAGTTTATGCATGTCCCTTCAACAATCTCCTTAGTGTCTTTAATCAACTACTTTTGTTGAACTAGAAGGTCTCATACCTGTAACTTATGTATGTCCCCTCAACAGCCTCCCCAAAATCTTTATACATGTATCTGCACATAACAAAAACATTGTTAAGAAATAAAGTAGTTCCAATGATGTAACCATTCCTTCTAGCAGCTCCTCTTTTTTTCATTTTGATTTTTACATTTTTATAAATGTATGAAAGAAGATAACTAGAATGATAGGCTAGTCCCTTCCATTGCTCAATTCACATGAACAGACCCCATCTCTTTCTCTCTCTTTTTTGTAGTACAACTTTGGATGCGTGCCCCAAATTAAAGCAAATATCAACCTTCAACAAAAATACCAGGCAATGGGGGGCCTAACTCTATCCTTTTTGTGCTTACTTTCTTACATTTATTGAAATGTAATTAAATTTTTATTTTTTGCATTTAAGACTCAAATGCATGCTTGCATTAGCCTAAGCCACGAGTTGTGTGGTTGCATAATAAATGCATTTTCATAATTGTATATCTCTTTATTGATAAAAGAGTATTTGTTTATCTTAAAAATGCATGTTCAATATGTAGTTTTCATAGAAACCACTGCTTGTGTGGATCATTTCACCTTTGTACTTCTATTTTTTGAAATGAACAAATATTTCCTTTCTTTTTGAACTCAAGCATTTATATTTGAAATAAATCTGATTACTTGATAGTTAGGATAGCAAAATCAAAATTCTGAAACTCTTTTAAATGAAACCAAAAAATGAACCAACAACTAGGAAATAATCTGATAATTGAATATAATCAATTACAACAGCAATTTTATCAATCTAAATGAACCTCTTTCACTAGAAAATAAGAGCTGGTAACAACCCTACCAATTGGAACAAGTAGGGTGAAAATTGGTAACAATTAAGATTAATAAGAAGGAGAAATGTCAAATCTTGCTTTCTTTTCTCCCTAATTCATGGGATTCTCTTTTTATGGACATCCATAGTACTTTTATTTTAAAGATAGAATATGTGATAGGCTCTTTTCTTCCTAGAGACATGAGCAGGAAGTTATCCATTAGCCCCAAGGAACCCCTATTTATTCATGAAAGACCTAAGAAAAAAGGGAAGGAGAGTGACAAGCATGATGAATGAAAGTATCGGGTGAGATATAAATCTCCTTTAAAATTTAAAGTCATTTGCTAGAATTATGACAAGCCTTGACACATCCATAAGGACTACAAAAATGAAAAGAAGAATGAAAAGAAGAGATTTGATTTTGATTTTGAGTCATATAAGAAATATGGTGATGCGTTAATTACATCTTTGGCCAATCATGTAGGTAATGATGCATGGTTAATTGACTCAAGTGATTCTCTACATATGAAAAAGATTGATTTTCTAAATATGAAGAATTTGGTGGAGATAATGTGTACTTGGGTGATGATCCTTGTTTAGATATTATTGGTCATTATTGAGCCTATAAATTATGCTTTTTATTTTATTATTTATCACTTTAATCAATTTTTATAATATTGAATTCCAATTTATTTGCATACTTTACCTCATTTCCGTGAAGCCTTGATTATGATAAATGATGATTAATATATATGATTTGTTAGTCAATTATAAAATAATGGTAATTTATAATATGAATGCTTATTATTAACTTTTTAAATATTTTCAAATGTTTAACATGTCTTTTCTAAGATATTTGAGTTGTTCATGTAGGTGAAAAGAAAAGTTCTAATAAGTTGACAATTGTCACCATAAAGTTGTTGACCAAAATTACAAGAAAAGTTGAAACCTAGTTTCAATAAAATGGCAATATCTACCTTGACTCTTAATGAAATCAATATTTTCAAAATAATTTGAAAATATAAAATGGAATTTCACAAACTCATTATATTGTTTGAGGAATGGATGTTGGAGAAGGGTTAGAATCACTCCCTATGAAAGCTCAAGAAATGGAATTTGGAGAAGGTTCAGGATCACTTGCTCCTACTAGTATGGATGAACATATAAATCTAGCTCAATCTATAAAGAAAAAATTAATTATATAAACATAGATCATTTACTTACAATGGATGTGGAGAAAATGAGATCACTTGTTGATGTTCAACCCTTAAGTCTCTCTAAGAAGAGGTCAATGAATAAGATAGAATGGGAAATAATGGCTAAATTTGATAATCTTGAAATAATCAAACAAGACCAATTGATTTTGATTGTACTTATATAAAAAAAAATTGCAAGATCCATTATAATTTTTAGGTGTAGTCACAACATCAAAAAAGAGAAAAATTTCTAACATACAAAGTGATATTTTAAAAAATGTTAGGAAAGGTTTAAGCTCTATAGAGAAGAAATCTTGATCTAAAGATGGGGATATTACAAGAAGAGTGATATTGATATCCATTGTAGGTAACACTATGCCCCAAAATAGACAAAAATCTTTAGTTTCATCTCGGATTAGTTTTAATAGGAAAATAATATCAAGATATGTTAAGAGGAGAATAATTTGGATGATAGCACCTCGGAAGGCAATTGGGAAATTATCTAAAGAGCTCCTCATTCTGATAGAAATGGAGAGGGAATCAATAATTTGATCACATAATTATGGAATGATAATACCCATCCTTCATCAAACAATAGAGGTGTTATTAGATATGGGGTTAGATTTAATGAATATGAACATCATACAAAACATTGGTTGGACACAATGCAACATGAATTGTATATGTCATTTTGTAGTTCAAGTCCTAATATAAAGAAATTGGGAAAATATTATTTTAAAGATTGAAGCCATATTATGTGAGGACAAATAAAGTCTTTGAAACTTGTTGTCATTATCATATTGTATTCGATTTTGTTACAAGTAGTGGTTGTCGTTGCACCAAAAGATCGACCTATTAATGCTCAATACAACCACTAGAATTATACAAGACACAGCAGGTGGTTAAACCATTTCACAAATGCCAAGGGGAGCGCTAACCATTTTTCCAACAATCTCCCCCTCAGCGTTACCTGTGGAGATTTGAACCTGTGACCAAGCTCTGATACCAGTTGTTACAAGTAGTGGTTGTCGTTACACTAAAAGATCGACCTGTTAATGCCCAATACAACCACTAGACTTATACAAGACACAAGAGGTGGTTAAGCCATGTCACAAATCTTGAGGGGAGCGCTAATCATTTTGCCAATAGATCTCTACTATCAAGTTGTTTGAATTTGTAGAAGATACTTATAGCTTTGAAAATGCTCCTCCTAGTAGACAAAGTGAGTTCATTTCATCTATTTTATGTGACAAAAGAGATGATGCAGTTGGTCAAATAAATTGAAAAAAGGAATATGTGAAACATGTGCTGATTTGGCTCTTTTCCCTTTGAAAAATGAAGATGTTGATGTGACAAAGGTGGTAAATTGTAAGAGTTACAAATATGTAAGGAATGAAACAAAATTTGGGAAAGAATCCAAAAGGTTAGAATATGTTGAAGAGGAGATAACTTATGGAGCATTTATGGAGAAATTTAAAAAATGGATTCAACCCTACATTAATCATGCATTTTTTGCAAAGTGGCAAGCACAACAATTCCAAACACTAAGAGACAATTTCACACTTGGATATATTCTATCGGTTGTTGATTTTGTAGAAAACTATTCCTTTTTTTCATCAAAAGGCCATTCAATCGAAATACTATTTTTAAGAGAAGATTACTATTATGGTATAGGTGTGTTATCGATATGTACAATTAGATTTGGATGGTGTTCAGAGCACATTTGAAGAACGGGTCATAAAAAAATAATATCACTTCTATATAAGTGATGATAAAGAGCATGATATTCATTATGTAGAATACTATTTCAAGAATTTTTTGGAAAATTTGAAAGAAAGGGGCATAAAAATCAATAAATATCATGTTTGGTCAGATGGATTTGTAGCATGATTCAAATCATCCAGACCATTTTATACACTATGAAGATATCATCATAATGGAAACATACCACATTTCTAGAGTTTCTTTGAGAGTGGACATGGAAAAGATGAACATGATGATGTTGGAGCTTAATCAAATGTGCTCTATGAAAGTATCAAATGAATTATCAGGAAGTTCATATAAAAGATGCACATGATGTTGTTGAATGGTGTAAGACATATTTCACACCAAAAGATGTTGGTACATCATCAAGAATGACTCAAGTGACACCACATAGAGTATTTTGGGAGATAATAGGTATGCATGTGTTTAAATTATACATGTGATACACACACACACACACACATATTCTTGTTTAAATTATACATCCTTTATTCAAATTTTAAAAATGAAATTCATAATTTGTGCCATTTGTATATGTTAAATATAGATGTGTTTAGGTATGGATAGATATCCTATGCATGGTTGCAATAGGATAGAGAAGACACAATCTTTGCATTCAGTTATGAGTACAAATTATCACAATTGGACATTGTACACTAGGAAGTACTCATATTTTTGTTCTCACTATATTGTTGAAAACTATTTTGAATATGTAGGTGCTGTTAGAATAATGGAGTGGGGGGTGAATCAGTTAGATCAGTTATCCTATAGTTCCAAATACAAAGATGTTTTTAGGAATGGGAACACTCAAAGGTGGGGGGGGGGGGGTTGAATCAGTGTTCACTATATTTAATATTTTTCTTTTATCTTTAAACCTAACTTGAATGCTTAAGTACTGAAATGAACATCAAAATAAACAAGATACATGAAAACAACACATAACACCAATATGGTTACGGGGAAACCCAAATAGGTAAAAACCCTGGTGGGAATTGACACCCACTAATAATCTATACTAGTGTCTTATGATCCTTGTTAGAAGATCATTAACCTTGTTAGGAGTTGTCTTTACAATGCTTTTAGTACAGTGACCTTGTCAAGGGTTAGACCCTGTTAGGAGTCTTTTACAATAACCCTGTTAGGGGTGAGGACACACTATCCTAGAGCTCACTGCTCAAGTGGTGAAGGCTACAACCTTCTGATCTCAGATACACACTATATCTACTGGATGAACTGGTGTTGTGACTCTAGTTGTCAGATCATTTCCTTTGATGTGCTGATGCTTTAACCTCTTGAAAAGCTCTAATAAATATTCACTACTCTTTGCACACTTCTTCTCTGCTTATCTCAACTCTATATCAACTTTTCATGCCTAATTGCAAAAGTGCATCTCATATTTATATGCACTACCAAAATAATTAACTAGGTCGACCTATAACTAATTACATACAATGCTTCCAAGTAAGTTGGCTCAAGCATGTTTACAAAAAAACATAATTACATGTCTACAACTCAATTAAAATAGGTACATAGCCTTTACAAAATAATATTATAACCACTAAACAAAATACTACTAGTCAATTGCATACTTTGTTCTGTTCTGGCATTCGTTGTCTGTGTAACTTCAACTGTTTGTATCTTATTCATACTATATCTCCTGATCATGCACTCTTAGACTTAGAATGAATATACTCATACCATCTTATCTTCAAGGGTGCATACCATAATTTATTCATACGCACGTGCACTGATGCTCTAAACTACTAGTGCTCTGCTAACTATCCAATCTTCTATACTTAGCCAATTTTTTATCTTCTAATGATGTGCGTTGACTCCAAAACACTATATGACTTTGTTTCCATAATGAAAACACTATATCAAGTCATATACAATAGTATAGTCAACTTGCCAACAATCTCCCCCTTTGTTATTAATGGAAACAAAGGAATATGGCATAATTACTAACTATTCTCTTATACAAAAAACTTTGAACATACTTCATCTTATATGTCCCTTAGACTCTGTACTATACATCTTCTTTACATGAAGACTCCAAGAATCCATATTCTATACATTACTCCCCCTTTGAAATTAATGACAAAGGTGCTTCATAAATCTATCTACAAGTACTTACAATGTTAGAACATCTGGATATGCTATCTGTAAGTTTTAGATCTCTTGCTTCAAAAATACAATCAGTGCATTAACAATCTATAGATGGGCGTATAATGCATATTGTAGCTTCTCCATATTCTCCAAGTCTGTTCTGGGACCTTGATCATATGTCACCATGGTGGCATCAATCTCCTTGATGTTTTGATTAAGTATATCTAGTGAGGGTGCAAGAGCATTCCTGAGCTGTGTTTTCCTTGCCCTTATCTTAGACATCTCTTTCTCATCTTTTTTAATCTTATCTATCTATCCTTGGTACACAATATTACACATGTTCACATCAGTGGAGGGATCTTCTACTGATTTCCTTACTTTCTCTATCATTGTTTCTGCCTCTTGGATCTTCTTGAAATGATCATCAGTCAGCTTATCCTGATCCATACATTCAACAATAATCTTTCTGCTCTTTTCTGCAAACTCCTTCAAAGATGCTTGACCAATCTTTAGTGAGCTTAGGTCAAGTGCAAAGTTTCTCATTAATTCACTTGGCCTCTTCTTCCTATATTATCTTCTACAACTTGAGATACAGATTCTTCCAAGCTAGAGAAGTTAGTCTTGAAGGCTATAAGGATTATGCTCACATCATCAACTGAATGCACCTTAGACACTTTCTTGTTTGAAGGTAATAGAGTGTTCAATATTTTGACTAATTCAACAAACAAGGGGTTCCTCATTACCTATTTTTCTTTTTCTTTCTCCATGGCCAAGACATTAATCTTGATCAGGTCTTCTTCTCCCCAAGAATCCAAACTAGTGGCATCTGGTGTCAATCTTGTCAATAATGATGCTGAGGGTAATGGAGTGATAGGAGTGCTATCCACCACTTCTTGCTTCACTCTTATTGTCATTTTAATACATGACTTATCTTTTGGTTCACTTTGTTTTACTTCTTCTTCTCCTTTCTTTTCTTCTAAATTTTCTTCCTCTTTTTCTATCTCTTTCTCTTCTTGTTGTTGTAATTTGGATGAATTATCACCGCATAGAATTTCAGCTTCTTGTGTGCTTACAAAAGATTCTTCACACTTTTCCAAGTCTTTATTTGTAGCCTCCATAGAAATATCTACATTATCAATAATGATATGTTTTCCTTTGGTGTCTTTGTCATGGGAGCAAAATTTTCTACCTCTGTAGGAGTTTCAACTATAGGTGCTGAATCCCGAGGACCTATAAATGGTACACTTCTAGTCTCTGACTCCTTGGCTACCTTTGTGGGCACTTGAGTAGTGGGTTCACTAGGTGGGTACATATGTCTGCTCATGAAAACCTTCTCAAAGGCTTTCTCTGTCTCTTTGGTTGTCAACTCAAAGTTCTTGTCCATTATGTGTAGTGTTCTTAGCATTGTTCGTAGATGTGGCTTTACCAAATCTAGCAACATTGATTTCTCTTCTAAGGAACACATGATAGAATTTCATCTAGAATCTTTTCTCTTATCCTAAGATCTTCTTCAATAGATTATTTCTTCAAGGATTCTAAGATATTCCAAACATTGTCCGGAATGACTGTTTTCAGTTCCAAGACTATCTTTTTGAACTTGATCGTATGTTTTATGATCATGCCATGAATCTATGACTTGTCAATTTCATTTTATTTGTCATAAAACTTTCCTATTTGATCCAACCTTCCTTAATCAACAATCCTTGTACTCAACACTTTAAGACTAGGTCTGAAACCTACCTCTGGAGGTGTTTGAGTATTCTTCCTGCTTCTTGTTGCTCGCGAGGATGGATGACTGGTTCTAGTTTCTTTCTTCATCTTAGGCATTTCCTTATACTCAAGAGGAGTTGTATGATCAATTATTTCTATTGGTGCAGGAGGGGTAACATCATATTTGTCATGTTTATCATATTTATCAATCTTGACCTTCTTTAACTTAGGATCATATTCCTTTGCTTCTGTTGCTGATGCGCTCTCAATTCCCAAAGAAATATTTTCTTATTTTTCTTTGTCAAGGTCTCCTTGAGTTACTCCATGAATTCTGAGGATCTCATAAGTAACCTTGGATACTTTTCTTTTAGTTGCTGCGTTGTTCAAAATAGCATTAACTTCTCTTGATTTCTCTTCATAAGTCCCCCATCTTGGTTCATTAGGGTCCTTAGGGGCTGATAGCAATACTTGTGAATATGCTTCTAGGACTTGTTCATCAACCTCATATCCAAGTGGATGGATCCACTTTGTTCTTGGTTCCACTACTTCCATACAAGTTGTATCAGTTTCTACCATGAAACAAATAGTGTCTTTGTATTTCTCAACAATGCTTTCTAGAATCCTCTATCTCATCTGCATTCTAATTTTGAATGTCTTCAATTCCATTGTCATGTAATCCTTTAGTGTACTCTTAGTAGTTTCCTTAAAGGATATTTGTGGCATTGTAGGCATACTCTTGTCCAAATACAAATTTGACACCTTTCCAAGAATGTGGAAGTACATGTATATGATCAAAGACCCAAACCTAAATATTTTGATCTTATCATGCTTAATGGCTTTAATGTTGTCTATCAGTTGTGTGCATAGGATCTCGCACATATTAAATTCACCATTTTCTCTCACAAGTCTTATTGTTGCAATTATTATGGCCCCTGACACACTATTCACCTTGCTAGTGTGTTGAAACCTATACCCTAGTATCATAGACATCAATTTGATGTCTTTCTCTTCTATAGGCTCAATAGCCATTCCATGCCTATCACTTCTTGACTTGCATGTTTGCTCAAATATCTTCCTTACATCCTTACCCACTAGAAGAATAACACTTGACCTTGAAAGGCCCATCATTTCATGAGTTAGGTCACCTTTGATCCTTACTAGTACTTCACCTATCCAGAATAGGTCATCATGAATTCTACTGAGTAAAATATGTATCCTTTTAGACTCATAAAATTCATATATCATAGCATATTCTACTATGGGATGGTTCTCCAACTAAGCGAACTCATCAAGGAAGGTTTTATTTGGTTTCATCATGGTCCCAATGTGTGCTCTAATTCTATCAAGACCTACTATATCCTTTTTATAGTACATGTATGCACAGATGTCTTCAACATGCATAACACCCATAGGGGTTCAGGAGAATGATCCTTCTAAATCATCTAGGGTAGATTTGAAAGGGTGCCACTTGTAATGTATCTCTTCTTCTCTGTAACATCAAACATAAAAGGAGTAGCCATTACTTACTTTTTCATCGCTTCAATTAGGTTTCCAAGCACTTCTGAATCATCACGATGGATTAGAGCTTTCGCAACCGATCAAATACACTTCTTTGCTAATGAATTGAGCTTCAATCCTTCACAAACAACTACTAGGGCTTATGTGCTCTCCAATCACTCAAAATCAAATGCAATGAGTGATCTAAAAGTCTTTGTGTACTTTAAAGTGAAAATTTTGCCATTAATGCTTACTGCGTAAACCGGACTTTCACTAAAAATCTCTATCTTTAATTCTACAATCAATCAGCTAGTGTGCACTTGCACATAGGTTCTGCTAGTATTCAAAAGGTTAAATCCAAAGGCACATACTCTGAGGGTGAGTATACCAGCCACACTGGGGTCTAGAGCTAAATTAGCTTCCCCTATGACCCTGAGGGTCATTCATCTAGATGTAGAGGGTGCATGCACTGTGGATGCATCCAATACATACTCATCAACCTTTTCTTTCTTCACCTCTAACCAAATCATGCTTGCATCTTTTGAAGCTTTCACAAACTTGACTTCTCCTTTGGTATCTAAAATTGATTCTTCTGGCTCTTTAGGGCTTTCCTGATTTTGTGTTCTTGATCTACAAAACTTTGAGATGTGTCCAACCTTGTTACATGAATGACAAATAATTGGAGGCCTTAAATTCCTTGGTGCATTGATATGAGTCACCATTTTACACTATCTAGATGAGTGACCATTATAATTACATATCTGACATGTAACACTCTAAGAACTTCTTGCATTTTTTTTGTTCTGATTTCTCTGATTATTCTAAGCCTTGTTTTTCTGACTTGTTTTACAATTCATAGCTCTATGACCAAATTTATTGCATGAATAACAACAACCATTGAAAGGTCTTACCTCTTTACAATTCCTTGCTATATGTCCATGCTTGTTACATGCATAAAATTTTTGTTCTACTAGCTTGCGCTTATCCTTAGATGGTTCAATACTATTTTTAGTCTAACTTCCAATCTCCTTAGCATCTATGGTGTCTTCTAGTGCTTTCATTCTTGCTCACATGTTTTCAATCTGATTTTGTGCTTCATTGAATCCAATGCCGCTAGTATCTCCTTTAAGTTTTCAAGCATATAACTGAGATTCAATTAGATCCTTGCTTGTGTGTAATTTATCAATGTGATTCTTTGCTTCTTTTAATTCAGATTCTAACCTTTCTTTGTTGTTCCTTAGCTCCAATATTTCCATGTTTTATTGCCTTAATTCTTCATTCAGTTGAAGGTTCTCTTTGATTTGTTCTTCATAGACATCTTGATTGTTAGTTAGCTTATCATCCAATTCTTCAATCTGTTCTTTTAGAGATGAATTTTCTTCATTCATCTTTTTGATCATTATCCCTAAATCACTAGTAGAGCATTCTTTCAAATCTTTTCTTAGTCTTTCGATGACTTCTTGAGAATCACTAACTCTTTCTTTTAGTTCTTCAATTTATTTTTAAGATCTATCAAGGTCTTCAAGAGTAGCTTCAAGATTCTTTTTTAGATGTTTCATTTCTATCTTGTCCATTATCTTCTCAAGTGGTTAATCTTCTTTGCTAAGGAATAGAGCTCTGATACCAATTTTTAGGAATGGGAACATTGAGAGGGGGGGTGAATCAGTGTTCACTATATTTAATATTTTTCTTTAATCTTTAAATTTAACTTGAATTCTTAAGTACTAAAATGAACATCAACATAAACAAGATACATGAACATAATGTACATAACACCAATATGGTTATGAGGAAACCAAAATAGGTAAAAACCCCGGTGGGAATTGACACCCACTAGCAATCTATATTAGTGTCTTATGATCCTTGTTAGAAGATCCTTAACCTTGTTAGGAGTTTTCTTTACAATGATTTTCGTATAGTTACCTTGTCAAGGGTCAAACCTTGTTAGGATTCTTTTACAATAACCCTGTTAGGGGTGTGGACACACTTTCCTAGAGCTCACTGCTCAAGTGGTGAAGGCTACAACCTTTTGATCTCAGATACACACTATATCTGCTAGATGAACTAGTGTTGTGACATTGATTGTCAAGTTAGTTCCTTTGATACACTGATGCTTTGACCTCTTGCAAATCTCTAATACATCTTCACTACTCTTCTCACACTTCTTCTCTTCTTATCTCAACTCTTTATCAACTTTCATGCCTAACTACAAAAGCGCATCTCATATTTATCTGCGCTACCAAAATAATTAACTAGCTCGGCCTATAATTGATTACATACAATGCTTCCAAGTAAATTGGCTCAAGCATGTTTACAAACAAACATAATTACATGTCTACAACTCAATTACAATAGGCACATAGCCTTTACAAAAAAATATTATAACCGCTAAACAAAATACTACTAGTCATTTGCATACTTTGTTCTGTTCTAGCATTTGTTGTCTATGTAACTTCAACTGTTTGTATCTTGTTCATACTATATCTCCTGATCATGCACTCTTAGACTTAGAATGAATATACTCATACCATCTTATCTTCAAGGGCACATACCATAATTTGGTCATACATATGTGCACTGATGCTCTGAACCACTAGTGCTCTACTAACTGTCCAATCTTCTATACTTAGCCAATTTTTGATCTTCTGATGATGTGTGTTGACTCCGAAACACTATATGACTATGACTTTGTTGCCATAATGACAAAACTATATCTAGTCATATACAATAGTATAGTTAACTTTCCAACAAATGTACCTTATCAAACAATTCCAACAAATTATGCATCTCGGTAACATATAAACTCAACCTATCTATGTGTCTTTGCCGATTACTAGTTAAATAGCTAATTGTGATTACCGATCAAATCAATTATGCAATATGTAAAGTATGATGCAAAAAACAATCATCACATATAACACATAACACAATGGTTTAATGTGGAAACCCTATTAAGGGGAAAACCACTTGGGACTGATAACCCAAAATAATTCACTCTTCTAAAGTGAGCTCGGTGAAGAGCCAACCCTGTTAAAGGTTACAAACACACTGTAAGGTGTGACCTTGTTAGAGGATTTAACACTAATAGTTAAATTTTGACCAGCATTCACTATGGGGTCAATAAGATAACAATGTACATTCTGAGAATGACATAGGGCAGAATATAAGACTATTAAGTCCACTCGATTAAGATATTTTATGAATCAATGATTAAATTGATACAATACGATCTGATTCAAATACAACTCAATTATAGATATTCAGATCTATGCTAAGCCCATACAAATCCTTTGATTAATAATAAAATTCACTTCTTCAATATTCAACTTATTGTCCCTCGGTAAATAGTTCTTTGATGCTCGGTTAACTCTACAGTTCATTTCTTTCACTAACCAGTTTGATCAGGCATGCATGAACAGTCTTCACATGATTTCTCTGCGCTATTCTTCCTCCAGCATAGGTTCAACAATAAAAATCATATATCTTATATAGACAAGTAAACCATTTTCTTTTCAGCCATTAGATTTTTCCACTTAATCTCCTTCATCCATTTTTCCTCTTAAACCTTCCTTGGTAGATGTGTCATTAATACATTTCAATCTCATCCTTTAGATCTTCTCCAAATTATGTCACCTATGGATCTCATAACAAACTTAATCCTTAACCTCGAAATCATAAAAATATCTAGCTCATCAAATTCAGTTAGCTGATCTTAGAATTTAATGTTTTCATCCATCATCAGTAATACAGAAATGCATCGGTGATAACTAGTTAAACTAGCTCAGTTGATCTTGTTAGTCAGCATACACTGCACTGGCTCAGTGTATACAAAAATATTCAATTACTGACCACATTGTCTTGTTCAATTTCAGTTCTCTTCTTCATAATCAAATCAACAATATAAAGCCATAGACTCATCAGTAAGTTACCCAATGTTTTCCTTATCCTTATCTATCATATCCATCTTCTTCTCATGTAGATATCTCAGTTCTTCATCTTTTCTTACTCCGACAGATCTTTAGATGTTTGTAACTAACATGATAAGTACTGTCAAAACTAGTTGACATCAATGACAACATATTGACTAATTTAATCATCTTACATATCAATTTAGTACTCGGTGATCTCTAATCATTGTTTCTTCACTTCATTTAGATATTCAATCAGTTGTACTTCATCAATCTCTCCCTTTGGCATTGATGGAAACACAAGCAATATGAAAATATGTCATACACATACCAAACATGTTTTCTACAACTATGTAAGAAAATGATGTAGGTCAGTAAGCTCAAATTTAATATATTGAATCACTACAAAACATAACATCATTACAAGTGAAAGCTCTCCCTGTGAATTTCATCTTTTTAGCTCTCTGATTCCTTTTGTGTCTCTCTCTTTCTCTGTGTTCTCAATAATTGATTTTCCATATTCATTCTCTCTTTTTTCATATCATTTTCTACCCTTTGATAACAATGCCAAAGAAAACATATAGACAGCTCTACAATAGCCAATTATTTATGTTGTTTAGTTCATATCATGTACCTTCAGTGTACAAATAAACAAATTTTTGTTCTAGCTTCTACAATCTTTCACAGCCTTTGACATAATCCAAAGTGTGAACTATGTGCATCAACATGAATGATCTTTTGATAAGTGTAGGTTGATACAACCTTTTGATTACCTCAGTGACCAGTAGAGAGGGGATGGACCCCAAGTCTATTTCTCAAGTATTCAAATGTATCCTTCGATAATGGTTTAGTAAAGATGTTAGAAAGTTGTTCCTTAGATGTCACAAATTCTAGTTGTACTTGCTTCTCTTGAACATGTTCTCTTAAGTAGTGATACTTAATAGATATATGCTTTGTCTTCAAATGCATCACATGATTCTTTGAAATGTTTATAGCACTGGTGTTGTCACAATATATAATCACTAGGTTAGTGATTACCTCATTCATTCCTTCCAACACTTGTCTGATCCAGGCTATATTTGAACAATTTGCAGCAGCAACAACATACTCTACTTCAGTAGTGGACTAAGAAATGCATGCTTGTTTTTCATTGATCCAAGTCACAAGCCTTTCCCATAAAAAGAATGCTCCATTGGTTGTGCTCTTCTAGTCATCTATGTTTCCAACCCAATCTGCATCAGTATAAACCTTTAGTTCAAATGTTCCTTCCAATGTGTACCATAATCCATAGTCCTCTATTTTCTTCAAGTATCTCAAGATTCTCTTTACAACAACCATATGTGAATCTTTAGGATTGGTAGAAAATATAGCCACAATCCCCACTGCATGTGATATATCAAGCCTACTGTGTACAACATACATCATTTTACCAATCATAGATTGGTACAGAGTTTGATTTACCACGATAGATTCATTATCTTTTTTTGATTTGTAGCTAGTTACCATCGGTGTTCCCAAAAGTTTAGCATCTTCCATGCCAAAAGTTTTCAATACTTCTTTAATGTATTTTGATTGTGTGATGAAAATCCCATCATTGTGTTGTATAATCTACAAACCTAAAAAGAATTTAATCTCTCCAAACATAGACATCTCAAATTCTTTCCTCATTTCATCAGCAAAAGATTTGCAAATCTGATCTTTTCCACCAAAGATTATGTAGTACCCCGCCCCTAGTCTGATTTTATAAATGTTATGATTACTTTAGGATGGTAGATTATATGTTAGGAAATCATTGATGCGTATGATTTTACTAACCCCATACTTGCATGTGTATGGTTGATGTGTTGTTTTATATTTATGTTTGATGTGCCTGATGTCATTGAGGGACAGAGTAATAGTTGCTTGCGAGATCCACACGATCAGCCGATCCCCACCATTGTCTGTTATATATTTATATATGTATGTACATGTAGGTGTTGTATGTAGGTTTGCAGGTACCGGGCATCGACTTCCATGAATTGTCAGGATGAGCGTGCCCTATCACAATATCTTAAATGGTAAGAGAGGGGAGATAACATGGTTCCAAAACCCTAACCTAAGCCATTTGTCCTAGGAATGGACAAGTATCAGTCTGACTACCCTACCCAAATTTGTCTAGGTGACAAGAATTCATGGATCCCTTTCTAGTGTTGCTTGGTTTTACTTTGTTTTATTTTACTTCATTCGGCTTTAGTTGAATTATTTCTTATGTGGGTGATTTTTCTGTGTGTTATTGATTAATGATTATAAGTTGAGATCTAATATTAATCATTTTCCTAAGTTTATTTGAGGAAATTTAATTAAAAGTCAAATTTTTGGATATTTGGATTTAATCTGTTTATTTAATTGGTATTTAGATTTAATTATGTTTGAGGGTGTTATTAAATAATTAAATATTTAATTGCATGGCTTTAGGATGCTTTAAATAATTAATCTATTTAATAATGAATTTTAATTATAAACATGTGCATTATTGAAAAGGGAATTGTTCTCAAAAGATAATAACCTATTTCAAAAAGTCAAGTTGAGTTGTGCATGTAAATTTATTTTTAATTATTTAATTGAGATTTTCTTTCAATTTCTGATTTGGGGTTGAAGTGGGAGTTAGCTATTGAGTTATCTTTGGGGTTGCATGAAATGGGGAATTGAATCCCTATTAGGGAAAATTTGCATTTAGTTGAGGGGTAGACATGTTTTGGGAGGAGAATTTTTGGAGAGCTTATGAGCTTGGATTTTGGAGAAATTTGGATTGTTGTGGTTGCTTGTTGTTTTGGCTAAGTTGTGCGACTGGATTTTTGGTGTTTGCATCATTCGTGGATTCAAATTTTTAGGTTGGAATTCTTGCACAGAGGAAATCGGTGTTCACAGGTCTTCCAGGTTTCCATTTCAGTTGTGTGCATTGGATCTAAGGTAGGATCTGAAAATCCCCTTCTGTGGCTTCTGTTTTACAATTTGATGAATTTTTACGTCTGAATAATCTCATGTTTTCCTCCTTAGATCTGTCTGTGTTTTTCTTGTTATCAGTATTAGACAAACCCTTAAATCTTTTATTTTATGTTTTTATTAAATTTTGGCACAGCAGGGTTATGCTGGCCAAATTCGGTTGAAAAATTCCTCATGGAACTCCTAGAAAACCAATTATTAAACAGGACTATAGTTTTGGACTATAGGGTTGAAAAATTAATTTACCCATTTGATAGAAGAAATCAATTATGGCTTAAAATGGTCATTCTAGTAAAAATACACAGTCATTAAATTGCTATGACAGTAAAAAGAAATATTTATATAAAACCACTTTATATGATTGTATTTTTTTTTAATATTAGAAAATGTGCTTTGTTGTTTAAAAAAAATAATACATCTCCTTTGTTTTTTTATTTTTTCTATTTTTGGAAAATTGATTAAATAAATTAATAAATAAAAAGTGCATTGCAAAAAAAAAAATTTATTTAAAAAATATATATATAAATTAATGAAAAGGGGGCTTACGTTTTTGGTACGCAAGTACCTGTGTGTGCAGGGTACCTGTGCATGTAGGTACACTGCGCAAGTAGGTACCTGCCATGCGTAGGCCCGTGCATAGGGCATAGAAAGTTAGGGGGAAGGGGGGCAGTGGGGCCGCCACGTCCCCCCAAACAAAAGTGCTTTTATTTTATTTTATTAAAATTTATTTTTATATTTACTTTGTTTTATTATGGTTTATTTGTATATTAAAAATGTTATTAATAATTTTAGTTAAAATAAGTTTACTTAATTACATTTAAATTAATTTAGTATATTATTATTAGTTAGTTTATTTAATTTTTATTTATTAATTAATTCAGTTTAATTAATTTGTTAAATTAGGTTAATTAATTTATTTATTAATTAACTCGGTTTAATCAAGGGTGTTGATTAATTTTGGGTTAATCAAAGAATATGGTTGTAATCTAATTAAGACAAATCTTAATTTTATTTTGTTTAATAGATTTAGTCAAACATTGGTTATAGGAAATTAACATTTAGTTAATGATAATTGATTTGTAGATTCATATTTTACAAAGAATTAAGGGTTAATCTTAGGTTAGTTATTTATAAATTTTTATCTTTGTTAAAAGTGAATTGCAATGATTAGAACAACTACTTGTTTAATGGTTATGGTTGTATTGAAATTGGGACTTTTATTTGTTGAATCTGTAAGACAGTATTAGGGAATATTCTTTATTTATGAGATTATTGTAATAATTATGTTCAGATTGTCCTAGCGGGTTTCATTATTTATATGCTTAGATTCAATTATGTTCAATATGGAGAGTCAAAGTTCTTATGAATTTAGATCTCAGTGTTCTATAGTGCAAATGTGTCTTGTTCATGTCTGAAGTGTCTTCTTGTGCTTATTGTGTTTTCAGGATACTAGAAGGCCTAGGGGGAAGACAGATGTCAGGGTATGTGTCAGTTGTTCATATTTTTAGTGTATTGTTTTGTTTTGTTATGTGTATGAGATTCGATTATACCCTGACTTGACCATATAGGCTCATGATGTTTTGTATTTTTCTTTTGGTGCCTTTGTAATCATTTATAGTTCTTGTATGCGAAACTGGATTTGGGATTACCTGGTTGTGTACCTATTTTGAACTATGTGAGATCTATGAGCCTAGGGTAGTTTACCTAGATATGTAGTAGGAGGTGGCTTGCAATAAGCGTTGGGGCCCACAAGTGGCTACCAGGATCACTTATTGTTAAGTATCTATAATCAAGTGATAACATAATATAATATTGAGAGATATTAAAATGAACCTAACAAGATATGTTTCCTTGCGCTGGCTTAGTGCTAGTATAGACTAAGGTGGGAATGGAGAAGATGACTAGCAACCTTTTATGGCATGAGTTGGCATATTCAATGGTTTCGTCAGTACGAGAGGTCATTGACACTATGTATGGTCACTTGGGTGCTAAGATCCAAAGAGATTACCAGGACAAAACCCAAGGCTCAGACGTACATGATGACACCTACCTATGCATAGTATAGTTATCCTACATGTGTCAGTTACCTCTGGATTAGTGAGTCTTTAATGGCATTATTACTTTTTCACCTTGAGTTATAGAGCTTTTAGGATCCTTTCCTCAGCTTGATCTGTTTGATGTTTGTTATACGAGTGGGATCTGTTGTTATCTCCTCAGCACAGTGGGAGTGGACCATTTAGGTTCACGAGGTTGGGTGGTAGTGATTCTTTTACCATTTGAGATTCCGATGTTCGTATACTGGTGCTAGATGATCCTTGTAGCAATTGTTCCTTCTTGATCTTTTTTGATGGAGTTTTGTTCTTCTTCTTCCTCTTTGTGATCACGTACCTTTGTATCAGATATTCAGAGATATCTTGTGTACTTGTTTTTTATTATTGTATTACATACCCTACGACATGTGTAGTGGATGTAGGTTATTATGGATACCTTAGGGTACCAGATGTATTCATGTTATCTTTTATGTGATGTTGCTTTTATCTTTCATTGTTTATATGAGTTTTGTAATTGTACCTAATTTAATTTAATTAATTAAGATTAACGTAATCTTCGTCGAGGAACCCTTGAGAGTTGTAAGCTGTGTTGATTAATGTATTAATGTGAGTAAATGATAATTGTATCTACATTGATGTTTATCTTGTATGATATATATATATATATATATTTTTTAAATTATTCTGCAAACTTAGATGCATGTTTAGGTTAAGTTCTCATGGGTTTCCTAGCGGGGCATTACACTTGGTATCAAAGCATTGGGTTCTACATTGGGAACTTTGGGAAGTTGTGTGCCCATTAGATGTTGATTTTGCCTATCTATTGTGTTTAGGTACCTTCTCTAATGCATCTAGGGTAAAATATCTTTGGATCTCATGAAGCGATTACTCCCTTGAGTGTGGCTACCACTAGTCACCTTGTTATGTGAATGTTGTATGATTGATAATTCATTTTTGGTTGATTTATGAATTGTTCATGATGTGTATGGGCTAACATTGAAATTTTAAACTTTCTTATGATTGGATTGGTCACCTAACTCTCTTTTCGTTATCTATTTTGTGATGCTAGTCACACTTAATTTATTGTTGAAATGGATATCTCCTATGATTTAATGTTGGACTTATGATTTCTCCGCTTGGGTTTTACCTTTTTAAGCTTTATGGCGACTAGTCCAAATGTTTGTTATAGTTGACCCTATTATGTGATAAGTGTTGTTTCTATCATGTTCATCATGAACCCCTGATAGTATGTATAAGGGAGGACATCACGGAGATGGTACTATGTTTGTTGTGTGAAATTTATAATCATTATGTATCATATATGTTTGCATTAAATAGACTTCCATGAACTTCTCAACTTATTATTTGTTATAGATATGAATGTGTTCTTTATGCAATTGATCCTAGATGTCTTCTATGATGGTGAATGAATAAAAGATTAGATCTATTTTGAATTGTTAACAAATTATTGATCAAGACAAATTTATGTTATTCCTAACCATAATTATATTTTTCTTGATGACTGTATATCATATTTTTATTGTATGGCTTGTTTTCAGACGTTATGTTTTTTTTAGTAAATGCTTTGTGTTTGAGGGATTTATACCCGTATCTATTTGTAGGCTTCCAGGAGTAAGCCTAATCCTAGGGGGGTGGATGTAGTACCCTGCCCCTAGTCTGATTTTATAAATGTTATGATTACTTTAGGATGGTAGATTATATGTTAGGAAATCATTGATGCATATGATTTTACTAACCCCATACATGCATGTGTATGGTTGATGTGTTGTTTTATATTTCTGTTTGATGTGCCTGATGTGGTTGAGGGATGGAGTCGTAGTTACTTGCTTGCGAGATCCACACAATCAACTGATCCCCACCATTTTTTGTTATATATTTATATATGCATGTACATGCTGGTGTTGTATGTAGGTTTGCAAGTACCGAGCATCAACTTCCCTGAATTGTCAGGATGAGCATGCCTATCACAATATATCAAATGGTAAGAGAGGGGAGATAACACGGTTCCAAAACCCTAACCTAAGCCATTTGTCCTAGAAATGGACAAGTATCAGTCTAACTACCCTACCTGAATTTGTCTAGGTGACATGAATTCATGGATCCCTTTCTGGTGTTGCTTGGTTTTACTTTTTTTGGCTTCAGTTGAATTATTGCTTATGTGGGTGATTTTTTTGTGTTTTATTGATTAATGATTATAAGTTGAGATATAATATTAATAATTTTCCTAAGTTTATTTGAGGAAATTTAATTAAAAGTCAAATTTTTGAATATTTGGATTTAATCTATTTATTTAATTGGTATTTAGATTTAATTATGTTTGAGGGTGTTATTAAATAATTAAATATTTAATTGCATGGCTTTAGGATGCTTTAAATAATTAATCTATTTAATAATGAATTTTAATTATAAATATGTGCATTATTGAAAAGGAAATTATTCTCAAAAGATAATAACCTGTTTCAAAAAGTTAAGTTGAGTTGTGCATATAAAGTTATTTTTAATTATTTAATTGAGATTTTCTTTCAATTTCTGATTTGGGGTTGAAGTGGGAGTTAGCTATTGAGTTATCTTTGGGGTTGCATGAAAAGGGGAATTGAATCCCTATTAGGGGGAATTTGCATTCATTTGAAGGGTAGATAGGTTTTGGGAGGAGAATTTTTGGAGAGCTTATGAGTTTGGATTTTGGAGAAATTTGGATTGTTGTGGTTGCTTGTTGTTTTGGCTATGTTGTATGACTAGATTTTTGGTGTTTGCATCTTTCATGGATTTAGATCTACAGGTTGGAATTCTTGCACAGAGGAAATAGGTGTTCACAGGTCTTCCAGGTTTCCATTTCAGTTGTGTGCATTGGATCTAAGGTAGGATCTGAAAATCCCCTTCTGTAGCTTCTATTTTGTAGTTTGATGAATTTTTATGTCTAAATAATCTCATGTTTTCCTCCTTAGATCTGTTTGTGTTTTTCTTGTTTTGGGTATTAGAGAAACCCTTGAATCTTTTATTTTAGGTTTTTATTAAATTTTAGCATAGCAGGTTTATGTTGGCAAACTTTGGTTGAAAAATTCCTCATGGAACTCCTAGAAAACCAATTATTCAACAAGACTATAGTTTTGGACTATAGGGTTGAAAATTTAATTTACTCATTTGATAGAAGAAATAAATTTGGTCAAAAAAATCAATTCTACGTTAAAATGGTCATTCTGGTAAAAATACACAGTCATTAAATTGCTATGACAATAAAAATAAATATTTATATAAAACCACTTTATATGATTGTATTTTTTAAAAATATTAGAACATGTGCTTTGTTGTCTAAAAAAAATAATACATCTCCTTTGTTTTTTTATTTTTTCCATTTTTGGGAAATTGATTAAATAAATTAATAAATAAAAAGTGAATTGCAAAAAAAAATATTGTTTTATTTAAAATATATATATATATATATATATATATATATATATATATATATATATATATATATATATATATATATATATATATATATATATATATATATATATATATATATATATATATTAATGAAAAGGGGACTTACCTTTTTTGTATGCAAGTACATACGCATGCAAGGTATCTGTGCATGCAGGTACACCACACAGGCAAGTACCTGCCATGCGCAAGCCCGTGCACAGGGCACAAAAAGGTAAGGGGAAGGGGGGGCGGTCGGGCTGCCATGTCCCCCCAAACAAAAGTGCTTTTTATTTTTATTTTATTAAAATTTATTTTTATATTTACTTTGTTTTATTATGGTTTATTTGTATATTAAAAATGTTATTAATACTTTTAGTTAAAATAAGTTTACTTAATTAAATTTAAATTAATTTAGTATATTATTATTAGTTAGTTTATTTAATTTTTATTTATTAATTAATTTGCTAAATTAGATTAATTAATTAATTTATTAATTAACTCAGTTTAATCAAGGGTGTTGATTAATTTTGGGTTAAGCAAAGAATATGGTTGTAATCTAATTAAGACAAATCTTAATTTGATTTTGTTTAATAGATTTAGTCAAATATTGATTATAAGAAATTAACATTTAGTTAATGATAATTGATTTGTAGATTCATATTTTACGAAGAATTAAGGGTTAATCTTAGGTTAGTTATTTATAAATTTTTATCTTTGTTAAAAGTGAATTGCTATGATTAGAACAAATACTTGTTTAATGGTTATGGTTATACTGAAATTAGGACTTTTATTTGTTGAATCCGTAAGACAATATTAGGGAATATTCTTTATTTATGAGATTATTGTAATAATTATGTTTAGATTTTCCTAGTGGGTTCCATTATTTATATGCTTAGATTCAATTATGTTCAATATGGAGAGTCAAAGTGCTTATGAATTTAGATCTTAGTGTTCTATAGTGCAAATGTGTCTTGTTCATGCCTAAAGTGTCTTCTTGTGCTTATTGTGTTTTCAGGATACTATAAGAGCTAGGGGCAAGACAGAGGCCAGGGTATATGTTAGTTGTTCATGTTTTCAATGTATTGTTTTGTTATGTGTATGAGATTCGATTATACCCTGACTTGATCATATAGGCTCATGATGTTTTGTATTCTGCTTTTGGTGCCTTTGTAATCATTTCTAGTTCTTGTATGTGAAACTGGATTTGGGATTACTTGGTTGTGTACCTATTTTGAACTATGTGAGATCTATGAGCCTAGGGTAGTTTACCTAGATATGTAGTAGGAGGTGGCTTGCAATAAGCACTGGGGCCCACAAGTGGATGCCAGGATCACTTATTATTAAGTATCTATAATCAAGTGATAACATAATATAACATTGAGAGATATTAAAATGAACCTAACAAGATATGTTTCCTCGCCCTGGCTTAGTGCTAGTACAAACTAAGGTGGGAATGGAGAAGATGACTAGCCGCCTTTTATGGCATGAGTTGGCATAGTTGATGAATTTGTTAGTATGAGAGGTCATTGACACTATGTATGGTCACTTGGGTGCTGGGATCTAGAGAGATTACCGAAACAAAAATCAAGACTCAGACTACATGATGACACCTACCTATGCATAGTCTAGTTATACTACATGTGTCGGTTGTCTCTGGATTAGTGATTCTTTCATGGCATTATTACTTTTTCACCTTGAGTTAGAGAGCTTTTAGGATCCTTTCCTCAGCTTGATCTGTTTGATGTTTGTTATCCGAGTGGGATCTGTTGTTATCTCATCAGCACGGTGGGAGTGGACCATTTAGGTTCACGAGGTTGGGTGGTAGTGATGCTTTTACCATTTGAGATTCTGACGTTCATATACTAGTGCTAGATGATCCCTGTAGTAGTTGTTCCTTCTTGATCTTCTTTGATGGAGTTGTGTTCTTCTTCTTCCTCTTTGTGATCATGTACCTTTGTATCAAATATTTAGAGATATCTTGTGTACTTATTTTTGGTTATTGTATTACATACCCTGTGACATGTGTAGTGGATGTAGGTTATTATGGATACCTTAGGGTACCAGATGTATTCATGTTATCTTTTATGTGATGTTGCTTTTATCTTTCATTGTTTATATGAGTTTTGTAATTTTACCTAATCTAATTTAATTAATTAAGGTTAACGTAATCTTCATCATGGAACCCTTGAGAGTTGTAACCTGTGTTGGTTAATGTATTAATTTGAGTAAATGGTAATTGCTTCCGCATTTATGTTTATCTTGTATGATATCTTTTTTAAAAAAAAATTATTCTGCAAACTTATATGCATGTTTAGGTTAAGTTCTCTTGGGTTCCCTGGTGGGGCATTACATATTATATCATCAATAAATATTGCAGCAATGAAAATGTTACCATCAAAATCTCCTTTCATATACATATTACTATTTTCACTAGTTCTCACAAATCCAATACTTATAAGATAAGCATGTAACCTTTCATACCATGCCCTCGGTGCTTGCTTCAGTCCATATAAAGCTCTGTGTAGTCAACATACCATGTCTCTCTGAGTTGGATCAACAAACCCTTCAGGTTGTTCTATGTAGATCTCCTTCTCAAGTATTCCATTTAGAAATGTTGATTTCACATCCATTTGATATACCTTAAATCTCTTATGTGCAGCATAGGCAAGCAATATTCGAACTCCTTCCAATCTAGCAATAGGTGAAAAGGTTTCACCATAATCAATACCTTCTTCTTGTGCATGTCCCTTGCAAACAAGTCTTGTTGTATTCCTTGTAACTTCTCCATTCTCATTTAGCTTATTTATGAAAATCCACTTAGTACCAATAACATTTTTATCTTTTGGTCTAGGAACTAAGGTCCATGTCTTATTCTTTTCAATTTGTTCAATCTCCTTATTCATAGCATTTATCCATTCCTCATTTTCAAGTCCATCCCTAACATTCTTCGATTCAAATTCACAAAATAAGCATGTGTTTTGTCTCAACTTACTTCTTGTCAACATGCCAGCTTGCTTGTTTCCAATGATTTGGTTCTAAGGAAGATATCTTCTAACAAATATTGCTAGCACTTGATCTCTCCTCTACTCATCATTCTATTCAAGGTACAGTTTCTTGCTTGGTGGCTTATTCTTGATTCTCGGTGTCCATTTGGTGAATGTCGATAGAATTTTCTTGATGCTCAGTAGACTCATCCTACGGCTTTGATAGATACTCTGTATCTTCAACATAAGTGAACCTATAATAGTCTTCCAACTCCTTCATGCTTTCTACACCATTCTTGTCAGCAAACTCATCAACTTTTGCATTAGCACTTTCTATCATCTTATTAGTAACTTTGTTCAGACATTTGTAAGCTTTAATTTTAGTAGAATATCCTACGAATATTCCTTCATCACCTTTAGAGTCAAATTTTCCATTTGTATCATCTTTCAGAATATAACACTTGCTACCAAAAATTCTGAAATAACTTACACTCGATGTGTATCCAAACCATAACTCATAAGGTGTCTTGTTTTTGTCTTTCTTTAGTTGAACTTAGTTAAGGAAATATACATATGTGCTAACTTCCTCTCTTCAGAACATTTGTGCTACATTTTTCTCAATCATTAGTGTTCTAGCGCAATCAACAATAGATTTGTTTCTCATTTCAGCAATTCCATTATGTTGTGGTGTTCTAGGTGCAGAAACCTGTCATTTTATACCATGCTCATTACAGAAATTAGTGAATTCATAAAAAAAAAACTCACCTCCTCTATTAGACCTTAAGCATTTCAATTCTTTTCTGGATTCTTTTTCTACTTTAGCCTTATGCGATTTAAATAGTTTGAATGCCTTAGAGTTTTCTTTTAAGGACATAAATGTCATCAATCTAGTATAGTCATCAACAAAAAAAATAAAGTATTTATCTCCATAGTAGCTTTGAGTTCTCATGGGACCACATAAGTCGGTGTGAACCAACTCCAAAATACCTTTAGATGAGTATTCCTTACTTTTAAAACTATATTTTGTCATCTTCCCTTTCTGACATTGATGACACATAACATGATCAGGTTTGGTTAGACTAGGAAATCCTCTAACTTTTCTCTTTTTATTGATCTTAATCATGTTATCAAAATTTACATGACATAATGTATTATGCCATAACCATGCATCTTCATTTTTCACTAGTAAACAAGAAGTCTTAGCATTGTCAAGATAAAATAAGTTACCTTTTGATTGTTCTCCTGCTCCAACAAGCTTTTCATTTTCATCATAGATCTTTACCTTCTTTCTTTCAAATGCCACTTGGTGACCTGAGTTATTAAGTTGTGAACACTCAATAAATTGTAATTCAATCCTTTTACCTAGTATGCATTGTCACATCTAATTTTATCATTCAGTAGAATAGATCCTTTTCCTTTAGCCATGCAAGGTGTATCATTACCCATTTTCAATGATCCTCCATTATAATGCTCAAGATGATCAAAATTATCTTCATCACCACTCATGTGATGTATACAACCACTATCAATGACCCAAGTATCATTTTTACTAACTTTAGAAATGAGTGATGTTTTTGCATACCTTTCCTCCTCTTCAAAATCATCTTTCATTGCAACAAACACTAGCTCAATGTCATCATCAGTGTCGGTGTTGGTGTCCTCATCTTCAACCAAATAAAATGCCTTTTTGCCCTTATCTTTGTGATATCAGTCATTTCTATTGTAGTGTCAGTAACCTTTGTTGTTTCTTCTTCCATAACTTCCATCACTAGATCAGTCTTTGTCTTTATCTTCCTCTTTCCTGTTGGGACATCTAGCAGGAATATGGCCAACTTCTTTACAGTTAAAATAAGCTAAAGGCAACTTTCCCTTATATCTACGTTTACCTTTAGGTAGTCTTCAGGCTATAAGAGCTTCAAGTTCATCAAGCTCATCATCAATATTACTATCATTATCATTCCTTATATTATGTCTATTGCTAGATTTACCGATCTTCAGAGAAGACATAAAAGAAGACTCAACAAATGGTACAACACTATTATCAAAATTGTTCAACTCAAAAGTTGTTAACTTACCAATCAGACTATCAAGAGTAAGAGTGCTATCAGGTGCATACCTTATTTCATGTATAGCAGATATTCAAATTGCATATGTAGGCAACGAAGTTCTTAGAATCTTACTTACCACAGTATCTTCATCAATGACACCACCAGCTCCTTGGATAACATTGACTACCTCTTTGATTTGGTTTATATATTGTGTAATATTTTCTCCTTCCTTCATTTTCATATCATCAAATCTACCTCTTAATCTTTCTGCTCTGGCTCTCTTGACATTTGCATCACCACCATAGACTAGATAAAGTTTATCCCACATTTTCTTTGCAGTAGTACAAGTCTTGATATCCTCAAATTCAGCATCAGATAGAGTAGCAACAATCTCTATCATAGTAATTTTGTGTTCATGTCAGTCTCTCAACTAATCAAGAGTTAAGGGTCCAGTTGGTGGTTGTGTGTAGCCATTGTCTAGTAAAGTTATAGTAGAATCACCAATTCCAGATATTTGTAGTCTCATCCAACTTTTCCATATAGTAAAGTTATCTTTGTTCAACTTCAACACTTCCCTCTTATACATCTTGTAATCTTTCTGTTGAAGTCCTTAAAATTTTGTTCCAAGAAACCAACACGCTTTGATACCAATTGTTAGAATAACTGAGAGGGGGGTGAATCAGTTAGCTTAGCTATCCTACAGTCCCAAGTACAAAGATGTACCTTATCAAACAATTCCAACAAATTATGCAGCTCGGTAACATATATACTCAATCTATTTGTGTGCCTTTACTGATTACCAGTTAAATAGCTAACTATGATTACCGACCAAATCAATTATGTAGTATGTAAAGTATGATGGAAAAAACAATCATCACAAATAATACATAACACAATGATTTAACGTGGAAACCCTATTAAGGGAAAAACCACCTGGGACCGGTTACCCAAAATAATTCACTCTTCTAAAGTGAGCTCGGTGAAGCCAACCCTGTTAAAGGTTAAAAACACACTGTAATGTGTGACCTTATTAGAGGATTTAACACTAACAGTTAAATTTTGACCAACATTCACTATGGGGTCAATAAGATAACAATGTACATTCTCAGAATGACATAAGGCAGAATATAAGACTATTAAGTCCACTTGGTTAATGGTTAAACTGATACACTACGATCTGATTCAAATACAACTCAAATGCAAATATTCAGATCTATGCTAAGCCCATACAAATCCTCTAATCAATAATCAAATTCACTTCTTCAATATTCAACTTATTGTCCCTTGGTAAATAGTTCTCTAATGCTCAGTTAACTCTACACTTTGGTTCTTTCACTAACCACACTAGTAGATTTAACCCACTTTTTAGACCAACATTTCTGACCAAGCTATAAAATAATTTTCCATGGTTGGTTTATAGAAGGAAAAATTTGATTTTTTTTAAAATCCACACCCGTATTGGTCAAAATTTTGACCAATACCGTGGAGGTCAAAAGTTCGACCAACATGGGCATACTTAAAAAAAAAAAGGGTTTCATTTCTCATTTCATTATTCTAGGCATGACGGATTAGATCAAGGGAAATGCGAGAAGGAGGACCACCTTCAAGTTTTGTAAACTTCAAATTTGTCTGGATTTTCCTTTTAAGCTATTCAAGATCCAGTTTGGAATTAGAGGATTGTGTGTTATGTTTATATGTGATGACATTGAAAGGAAATCGACAAAGGAGAATTAATGTTTAGTTTAAGATTCTGTATTTCATTCTTTAATGTTACAACATTCTCCAAGCATTCTTTAATGTTAAATTTAATAAGAAAACTATATTTTCCTATAAAAATGACTGTTGTTTACCTTGGCATGAGCCCGTATAGATTGAAATGCAAAATTTTATCTTATGGAAAGTTTTTAAACCCTCCTTTATTTCGTTTGTAGTTGGTTTGAGCATTTTTGGTTGAGTGTGGAGGGAGAAACAGGTCACTGAATTCTGAAGACCACGTTTGCACCCTAGTTGAGGGTTTTTCTATTCATTCCTCCATTTCTCCCAAATGAACCAGTGAAATACTTATATTTGCAACAGATCTATTAAACAAGAATTAATCATTTGGGAATATTAGATGACTATTTTTTCTTGGCAATCATGGAAATGGAAAACATGGAATAGGTGCAGAGGTGACTAGTTTTTCTTGGCAAACACAGTAATGGAAAACATGGAATAGGTGCAAGGGACTAGGATCTATCTTATTCCACAATTAGTAAATGATATTGTTAACTCTATTCCATTTCCTTCTTTACTTAGGACTGTAATTTTAGGGCAAAAACTAGGGCATCAGAGAAGGGGACATTACACTTATCCATCTTAATTCAAAAGTAACCCAAATGCAACTAAGTGAGACCACTAAAAAATAATTTATAATGGATCACATAATCTTATGGTGTCCATTAATCACCTTAATGGATCACATAATTGAATGACTATATCTATTCCAAGCACCTATGTTTGAACCTATCCATATGGCCCGAGTCTAACTTGATCGCTTAGACTCGCCTAGCAGATTTAGAAGTAATTCTGAGTTTATGTTTACTTGATTTGCAAGAACCCACTTACCTTGGTGTTTGAGGGGTAATAGTGGAGGATTATAATATGAAAGGATATAGATTATAGGAGGATATTATACATTATATCTGGAATTTACTATAAATAAGAAATTTGAAAAGGAGGGGGATTCACAAGTTCCTAACATATAAATTGTGAGTCAAACTACTTAGGCTGACAGATTACTGCAGCCACTGTTGAACATTAGTTTTCCTTCTAACAAGGTTAGACATTACTTTAATATGTATGTTCTTATTGGGAAAGCATTAAAATGTTAGAAATAGGGAGTACTAAGAGGAGGGGGTGAATCAGCATTCTAAAAACTTTATCTTTTTCCCAATTATGGATATAATAGATTATCTTTATACATGCATAACATAAGAAGCTAAACAACATTGATAGCAATAAAACTAAAGAACTCATAACACATTGTTTGTTCTCGAGGAAACCCTGGCCAAGGGAAAACCTCGGTGGGGATGGTACCCACAAAGATCCACTAATCAAAAGTATCATGTTAAGGATGTTGACCCTGTTAGGAGTCTATTACAAGCATATAGTGTATCAGTCCTGATTAAGGGACTATAGGCCTTGTTAGAAGCCTCAACCCTATTAAGAGTTGGTAGTAAAAAATGTGATTACCAGATGAGCCCACTACCCAAAAAAGTAATGTACAATATACACTGATTACAAAAATAGGTTAAGGTACATAACCTTATACTACTTGCATCAATATCTCTTCGCTGCTCTTTCACTATTGCTATTACATATGCATCATATATTTTGCATCATATCACTTCACTATACATCAATTGTCCTCTATGCTTTTCTTACAATTACAATTACATTTAAACCAATAAATTTATCCAAGAGTTAACATCTAGGATGTCATCCCTTTATATTGTTAAGTCATTATTTTGATAAACAAAATAATCCCTTAACTCTTTACTTATTCTGTCTTGTCGGCTTGACACTATCTTCAGTAAAACTATCATAACTTCTTCCATACATGTCATACTGACTTGCGCTCTGAGATGGGTGTTCAACAGTCATCAAAAATTCTATGTTCAAGTGTGCAAGCACTGAACTTACTCCAATCAATGTCACAAACAAAAACTGCTTCCAGGTTCACTGGTAAAAATACTATCTCACACTTAGACAAATTTGCAATGCGCTCTATCATACTTGCTCTTTGACCTGTGTGATCTTCATGTGGATCATATGTTTCCATAATGACAAAATATATGTAATCAACTCAGCCAAATTGCCAACAATCTCCCCCTTTTTTATTGGTGGCAACATATGAGAAAATTGGCTAAGTGTACAACTCAAAATCTCAAAATTGTGGCCATAGTATAAAATATATACTATCCTTATAATTCCTCAAAAAAATATTATCTCTAATATAGTACTCCCCCTAGGAGTATCAATCCTTATCATATACTATCAATTTTTTGCTATATATCTCTCCCCCTTTGACAACAATGACAAAATAAAGGTAAGGAGGGTTACACAACTGTATGTCAAAAAGATTATACCTCAATTCAATTACTGCAAAGCTAGTAGGCTTGCAACACAATCTGCAAAATCTATCTTCATAGCTTCTATCTCCTTCTCCCATGATTTCTTAATGGAATCTGCCACATTAAGTAGTTCTCTCAGTCCATAAGATGCACTTTCACATGCTTGGAGGTTTTCAAAGTTAAACTTCTGAAAAGATGTCTTAGCTGAAAGACATTCTTCCAACTGCTCTTCAATAATGCTTAACTTCATAGAAGTATGCTCTCTCAAAAGAGTGAATCTTTTCAATTTTTTGTCTCTCTCATCTTGCACAACTCTGATTTCATCATATAGCTTCAAAATTTTCTTCTCAACATCACATACCTTCACATTGGGGCAAGAAAGAAGGTTAGTTTCATTCTGAATCTCTGCTTCCTTCAAATTCATCTTCTGATCTTCTTCTACTCTCAAGGTTTTTGATTTTGTACACTAGATGTACAAAGATATTCCTGTTTCCAAATGCTTCCTCAAGTCCTTGATATAGATATCAAGATTGTTGATATCATTCCTGATATTTTGACTGATGTTCAAAAGCATTCTAGCCTCATAGGTTGCTTGTGCTCTCACTTTTGCAATATCAGATAGGTTTGTGAATTCATTGTCAAAAGTGCTCATTACCTTCTTTGCTTTCTCCATAGGGTCTACTTCTACAATTTGTGTAGTTATAGTGCTTTCTAACTTCTCAGTAAGTTCCTTTAGACACCCTTCAAGACTTTTCACTTTCTTGTTCTTGTCAATGATTTTATTCAAGGATGTGATCAATTCCAACTGATCATCATTATCTACTTCCTTTCCCAAATGCTCAATCATAGATCCAATTTGATTCTTCTTTCTAGTCTTAGGAGTAAGACTGATATCTTCTTTGGTGGGAATGGGTGCTTGTTCCTCTATTACTAGGGGTTCTACAAATGTTGTCTCTATTGTCTCTTCTCCTTTTGTAGTTTCCTGTTCTTCAAAGGCCGAATTGTCAACAATGTTCTCCAAATTCTTGAATACATTATCATCAGTATCCAAGGTGATCTTGGTTCCTTCTACATTATGGTTTCATCTTCAATGTTAATGGCTAGAGGAGAGGGAATGTCCTCTTGTTCTGTCTCACCTGCTTGCTCTGCTGCAACTGATGGTTCTCCAACATTTTCTGACATAACCTTGATAATAGCTTGTTCTGTCTCAGAATTGATTTCTTCATATCTGCCTCCCATAATCTGAATAGTTCTCCTTTTGGTTCTCAGATGGGTGCTTAAGGCTTTCATGATCCGACCAAAATGTGTTTCATCTCTTATTTCACAAAGCTTCCTTACAAGCTTTTCTCTAATAGTTGTGTCCTCCTTTGATGCTCTCTTCTTCCTATTCACAAGTTTATTATACAAATCATCAGGTATTTGACCCTGAATTGTATCAAACTTCTTATTAGCCAAAATCATATGCTTTACAACTACATTCTCCAGATTAATTCTATCTATATAATCATAAAGATCATAGTACTTGTTCATTCTTGTAAAGTGTCCATCTTCAATGATCTGCTCATTAAGCTTTTCAACTTTGGGTTTCCAAGCTTTCTTCTTAACATTAGTGACATCATCTTTTATTTCTACAATTTTTCTTGGAGCTGGTTGCACTAAAGTTTTTTGTCTCTTTCCTAGTCCAGTAGCACTTTCCTTTACTCTTTTTCTAGGTGTGGAGGAAGTGGATCTAGTGGACATCTTTTCTTCTTTATCCTTCTCAATTTCTTCCACTTTCACCTTCACTTGTGGTTCTTCCTGTTGTATTGCAATTGATGATAAAGGAGGAATAGACAAAACTTCTTTTTGTCCACTCTCTCTGATTGCTGCTGCTATTTTCTTTGCTACCAAAAAATCATGCTCTGTCATCCCTATATCTTTTAGGATTTTCTTTATAGTGCTCTCAACTCTTTTCTTAGACTGTTTCTCTTCAATTAAGGTCTTTGTGGAGTTGATGTTCTCCTCAAAGGTTCCAAACTTGTTACACTGAGTCTCCAACTTACACTTAAGTAACCTTCTAACATACTCCTCTGTCTCTACCTCAGATATTTCATAGCCAAGAGGGTCTATGAACTCTGTTCTAGGCTCTACTACTTTAATATAGGTAAAGTCAATATCCACCATAAAACATATATCATCTTTATACTTTTCCACAAGAAACTTAAGGATCCTTGATCTGCTAGACACAATATTCTAAAATGTCTTGATTACCAGTATTGCACTCTCATTTACTTTGTCAATAACATGTCTTATGTATACTAGGTTAATCCTTTCCATTGTATTTTGTCCATCATTTCAGTCATTTCCAATGGTGTAAGGAAATCTTCTCAATAGATGAAAAAACATATAAGTGATTAAGGATGAGAACCTAAACTGTGTATACTTAGTTTTCTTAATCTTCTCCAAGTTCTCAAACAATTGAATTCTCAAAATTTCACACATATCAACTTGTACCCTATCAACACACATTAGATAGGCTACATGTATCATTCCAGCTACCATGTCATCCTCTCTTGAATTTGCACAAAACTTAGTAGTTAGGATCTTGCATAAGTATCTCACATCATCTTGTTTGATCTTACTAATCACAATTCCTCTACCATTATAGGATGAATTTGTGTTATCAATGACTTCTTTCCTCATGTTTTTCTCATTTAAAGGAATAGCTCTAGTTTTAGATAGTCCAATGACTTCATTAATCAAATCAGCTGTAATATCTATCACTCTATCTTCTAACCAAAACTTTCCATTATGAATTCTGCTCAAGATAATCTTAGTACATTCTTCATTATCAAATTTATACTATAATCCATACTTAACAATTTCATTATGTTCCAAATATTCAAAACCTTGTTTCAGTGTCATATCTTGATTGTAAATCTTTTGATATTCATTTGTGAAATCACTATCACTGATTGTCTCTAGTTTGCATCCAAGATAAATTCTGACATTCTCTAGGTGTAAAACTCTATCTGGTACGGATGATAAAGAAAACCTAGGGTCATCTTCCAAGGCTTCTACTGGTTCCCTTTTCAATTTAAGTCTATTCTTATCTTTGACATTGTGTATTAAAGAAACATCCATGATTTCTTTAAATTCCTTTATTGATTTAAAGATCTGTCAAGTAAAATACCTTAATTTAGCAATTTTAGGGCTTGCGTAGATTCGACACAAAATTCTTCTCCAAATCCTTGCAAAATGCTTCCAATCACTACTCTTTGATCTCCTTAACACTTGAATTCACTTTGATGATCAAATAATACCAATCATAACCTTTTATTAATTCAATCTCACTTAGATCTAACATTGCATTCAATTCTTTTGCCGCTTCTTTCTAAAAAGCTATTTTTGCTAACTTGCAAAACTTAAAACTTCTTGCAATCTCACAAAACACAATATTTTTCTTTGCACTCTTAACCATAGCATTAGAACATCATAAAATACCTTTCATTAACTGTGCAAGACTCAGTTCATTATATATCTACTTCTACACTAATCTAAGTTCCTATTCTACTGTAATTTTCATAAATTAAGTACTTTGAGATGGGTCGGGTAAAGATTCATTCTTACCTTTTGATACTTCACCTTCCTGATTACCTTCAATGTTGAATACGTCTCCTTGATCTATGCTTTTGATAAACTTCACTTCATCTGAATTACTATAACATCCTTTTTAACTGTTACTTGCATCTTCATTTCTTCTTGCATGATTTCTAGGATTAGGATTAGGATGAAAAACTCTATTGGTCATTCTGCAAAACCTTGTTGTATGTCCAATCTTGTTGCATATCTGACAAACAATTCCATTGTTCCCATATCTTGGTCTAGGTTGATTGATTTGTGATCTGCAGTTTCTAGCAATGTGTCCAATCTTGTTGCATCTATAACATATTACTCCATTTCTTTTGTTCATATCTTCAGTAGGTTTCTTATTTGCATTGTTAGTATTCCTAAACATTCTACTACCATCATTATTCTCAGTAAATTTAGGTTTCCTACATTCAATTGCTCTATGTCCAAAACCATGACAATTATAGCAATAACCATTAAGAGGTTTAAATTGCTTACCTGTGCAATCTCTCTTCATATGACTAATAGTATTGCAAGAAAAATCTACCTTTGAATTCTCTTTGCATACCTTTGGGTGATTCCTCTTACTTTGATGATTCTTCTTCTATAGGTGTATCTTAAAAATTATTGATCACATCAGACTTCTTCTCATCTATGCTTTCAGATATTTTCAGATCTGGTTCCTTTCTTTCATCATTTTCTTTAAGAGTGTTGAATCCAAGACCAGTCTTATCATAGAATGATTTTTGATAAGATATTTGTTCATCAATCTTCTCACTGGTTGAATATATCCTTTCAAGTTGTTATTTGGATTGAGTTAGTTCACCTTTCACAATCTTATTGTATTTCTCAAGTTCATCATACTGCAAATTGACTTTCTCAAGTTCAGATGTTACTTTACAAAGTTTAGATTTTAGTCCTTCATTTTCAGTCTTTTGACTTTCATTCTCAGATTTTAGTTTTTCTTCATTCTTTCCATTTCCATCTTTCAAACTAAGCTTTAGATTTGCTATCTTCAATTCATGCTTAAGGATCTCATTTTCTTTTTCTAAATTGTCATCACAATCTTCAATAAAAACTTCAGATTCCTTTTCAGATCTCAGATCTTCCAATTTATTTTTTCAGTTTCTCAATGAGGTTCTTTGCATCATCATACTTTCTTTTCAAAGTATCCTTTTCAATAGTAAGCAAGTCAATTTGTTCAAGAGCTTCTTCAAGATTCTTCTGTAGTTGATCCATATCCATAGAGATCTTACTCAAGCTGCTAGGCTTTACTTGAATGATTCTCTTCTGAGTAACTAAGCTCTGATACCAATTGTTAGAAATAGGGAATACTGAGAGGGGGGGGTGAATCAGTGTTCTACAAAATTTATCTTTTTCCCAATTATGGATATAACAAATTATCTTTATACATGCATAACATAAGAAGCTAAACAACATGCATAGCAATAAAACTAAAGAACTCATAACACATTATTTGTTCTCGAGGAAACCCTACCCAAGGGAAAACCCTGGTGGGGATGGTACCCACAAAGATCCACTAATCAAAAGTATCCTGTTGAGGATGTTGACCCTATTAGGAGTGTATTACAAGCATATAGTGTATCAGTCCTGATTAAGGGACTATAGGCCTTGTTAGAAGCCTCAACCCTATTAGGAGTTGGTAGTACAAAATGTGATTACCAGATGAGCCCACTGCCCAAACAAGTAATGTACAATATACACTAATTAAAAAAATAGGTTAAGGTACGTAACCTTATACTACTTGCATCAATATATCTTTGCTGGTCTTTCACTATCACTATTACATATGCATCATATATTTCACATCATATAACTTCACTATACATCAATTGTCCTCTATGCTTTTCTTACAATTACAATTACATTTAAACCAATGATGAAGGGTGGTCCCCTTTATACCACAAACATATAACAAAAATAGAGAAACAACAACAATATGCAAGAATAGAAAATTGGCTTCTTATTATGTCCACAAATGTGGAATTACAAACTTTCAGAATTACAATATGCAAAGCCACATGGGCATTCCCTTACAATATTCTGTAGGAAAAGCCTTGAATCATTACCCAAATCTACCAAGAACTACCCTAGACAACACTACGGGCCTTCTTTATATAGGCAATTTCCACCGCCTGAGAAGGTTCTAGAAATTTAGCCCTTAGGGCCAACCAAACTTAGAATTATTTTATTTTACAATTTATTACATCAAAGTCAGCTCAAAATGACTTTTGAAACCCAAATAGAAATTTTGAAGGAAAATTATTTTCTGCCATTTCAGGTGACCCAACTTCTGAAGACCATAAGTCATTGCCAGTTGACCTGATTGACTATTATAACCCCATTCTAGAAATGCCACGAAGCGCTCTACAGGCTTGAACAATGCAAGTGCCCATCACCCAAATTTTCAACCTCATCTGAGGCCTCTAAAGCCTTCAAAACTAAGTTTGAAGTTTCTGTACCCTGCTGCCAATACTGAAAATCTTCAATATCTTCAAAACTAGACTTGATCTAGCCATGAAACTTTACCGACAGGCTGATACGACTGAGATGAACCTCACATGTGAAATCAAAACATTCTGAGATCATATGACCAACTTACTAAAAATAGAAAGTTTCCATAAATAGCAACCCTACACAAGATAGCCCTTATTGAATTCAAAAAATAGAAATATTTTTTTTTGGGTGATGCAAGATTGCTCTTACACCCAGGATGCCCCTGCATCAGACACCTAGGGTAATTTGAGAAGTGACCCTGTCATGACTTAGGTGTGCAGAGGAAAACCAAGATGGTTAACCTCCTCCTTTGTCAACCATGATGAATCTTCAATAGGTCATCCTTTCCACTTGACCAGATATTCTTCATATGTCTTGTTCCTTGTGCTTCTGCCAACATGACTGTCTAGTATGTCTTCAATCTCCTTGATATCTGAACTACTTGCTGGAATACTCCACTGTGCCACTGTGATCTCATCTTCAACACTTCCTTCATGATACTCTATCAAATCTGAAATGTTAAACACTGGTGAAATATTCAGCTCACTAGGCAATTCTACCTCATATGCATTTCTTGAATCATGTTTCTTTAGTATCTTAAATAGACCAAACTTCTTCATTTTCAACTTGTTATATGTACCAACCAGAAACCACTCCTTCTGTAAATGAACCATGACTTCATCCCCAACCTGAAATTCTTTATGCATCCTTTTCTCATCTACCTTAGCCTTCTACTATGCATTCATCTTGGTAATGTACTTCCTCACATCCCCATAGATGTTCTTCAAATATTCTGTAAAATCCTCAGCTTCAACACTACTTATTTTTCTTTTATCTATCTTTCTCAATTCAAATGCATTTCTTGGACTATTTCCATATACAATCGAGAATGGTGATTTACCAGTGCTCCTGTTGATAGAATTATTGTATGCAAATTCTGCCTGTGGTAAAATCAAATCCCATCCTGTTGGCTTATCTCCAACCATACATCTCAACAAATTTTCCAAACTCCTATTCACCACCTCTATCTATCCATCAGTCTATGGATGATGTGATGAACTAAACTTCAAATCTATCTTCAACTTTTTCCACAATGTATGCCAAAAATATCCAATGAACTTAGTGTCTCTATCTGAAACTATGGTCTTTGGCAAACCATGCAGTCTCACTACTTCTCTGAAAAACAATTCTGCTATATGAACAACATCATTAGTCTTCTTGCAAGGAATGAAATGTTTCATCTTCAAAAATCTGTCAACCACCATAAAAATTGAATCATGTCCCCGCTGAGTCCTTAGTAAACCAAGAATAGAGTCCATACTGATATCCTCCCAAGGTTTCTCTGGTATAGGTAATGGCTGATATAACCCTATATTTTGCTTCACTCCTTTCACCATCTGACATACTCTGCAACTCTATACAAACTTCTTCACATCTTGCTGCAACTGTGGCCAATAATAATTCTCACCAACTAAAGCAAGGGTTTTATCATGACCAAAATGTCCAGCCAATCCTCCACTATGCTTCTCTTTGATGAGATTCTCCCTCATAGAACTTCGTGCAATGCACAACTGACTCCCTTTGAATAGCATATCATCCTGGATGATGAAATCCAGCCATTTCATCCTATCTAGAGTAATAGGTTCTGTACAAGCTTTTCAAGCCTCACCAAAATCAGGATCCTCTGGAAACAAATTTTTGAGTTCCTTGAACCCAACCACTTCAATCTGCATTTCTATCAGCAATAGTTGCCTTCTGCTAAGAGCATCCACAACCCTATTAGACTTTCTAGTCCTATGTTTCAAAACAAATGTATAACTCTATAAAAACTCAACCCATTTCAAATGCCTCTGATTCAACTTTCCTTGACTACTCAAATATTGCAAAGCTTGATGATTAGTATACAAAAAAAAATCCTTAGGAAGTAGATAATGTCTCCACTTCTTTAATGCTTGAACTATAGCATAAAATTCCTGATCATAAACATAATACTTCCTCTTGGCATCATTTAACTTCTCACTGAAATAAGCAATAGGTTTACCTTCTTGGCTCATAACAGCTCCTATTGTAGTACCACTAGCATCACAATCTACTTGAAACACCTTATTAAAATTTGGAAGTGCTAAAATAGGTTGTTCTATAACTTTTTGTTTCAACAATTGAAAACTCTTTTCTGCCCCATTAGTCCACTTAAACTCTTTTATATCCCCTCTCATTGTTTCAGTCAAAGGACCACAAATACTGCTAAAATTTCTGATAAACTTTCTGTAAAAACTAGCTAGACCATGAAGAGATCTTACCTCAGCAACACTCCTTGGAGTAGGCCATTCAAGGATAGCCTGTACCTTCTCTGGGTCCATTTTTAGACCTTTTGCTAAAACTGCAAATCCCAAATACACTAACTCTTTCTTCACAAAACTACACTTCTTCAAATTAATCAACAATTTCTCATCTCTCAGCTTCTCAAACACCATACAAATATGCATCATAGGTTCCTCCAATGTCTTGCTAAAGATCACAATATCATCTAGGTAAACAATGACAAACTTACCCACAAATTCTTTCAAAACCTCATTCATGAGCCGCATGAAAGTGCTCGGTGCATTGGTTAGCCCAAAAGGCATGACTAACCACTCATACAATCCTTCCTTTGTCTTGAAGGTATTTTTCCATTCATCTCCTTCTCTAATCTGAATTTGATGATATCTACTGTTCAGATCTATCTTTGAGAAATACACGGCTCCACTCAAACAGTCCATAATATCATCCATTCGTGGCAATGGAAACCTGTACTTGATTGTGATCTTGTTTATTGCTCTAGAATCTATACACATCCTCCACTCTCCATTCTTCTTTGGTGCTAATACCGTTGGTATAGCACAAGGACTCAGACTCTCACGGATCAATTCTTTTTGCAATAACTCATGTACTTGTCTGTTTAATTCCTCACTTTCTGTAGGTGTCATTCTGTGTGCTACCTTATTCGGCAAACTCACTCCTGGGATCAAGTCCATCTGATGAATGATCTTCCTGACTAGTGGTAATCCATCAGGCACATTATTGGATACAATATCCTAAAACTCATCCAACAAATCTGCAACTTCTATAGGAACATCTTCTACTTCCTCCTTACCAGCTTTTGGAATTAAAGCAAAACACACATGCTCATGACTCATACCATCTAGGAACTTTCTTCCATCAACAAAAGTTATTCTTGCACTACCACATACCTTTTCTTCTGTGTCATTCAATGGCTTTAGCTTATGTCGCATTCCATCCTTTGTCAGGGAATAGCTATTTGCACGACCATCATGTATAGCACATCTGTCAAACTGCCATGGTCTACCCAACAACATATGACATACATCCATAGATATGATATCACATAGTACCTCATCTTGGTACCTGCCAATCTTGAACTTCACTAAGCATTGTTCATTGACTATGACCTTGTGGTCATCCTTTACCCATGCAATCTGATATGGATGTGGGTGCTTTTGTCTCTTGAGCTTCAACTTTGTCACTATCTCTTCTGACACCAAATTGTTAATGTTTCCACTATAAATAATCACATCACAACACTTACCCTCACACTTGCACCTGGTATGAAACAGGCTCCTCCTTTGTTTAGGTGCATTCTCACCACTTAGCAGGACTCTTTTGTTAATCAACATTTCTCCTTTTTCAGCATCTTTAGAATGTGATGATCTGGCATCTTCATGTACATGTGCAACTCTGGCCTGGCCTTCATTTCTCCTATTTGTTCTTCCTTGGCATTGAGGACATTCAAATTCCCTATGACCTTCTTCTCCACAATGAAAACATGTTCCACGGAAGCCTCCTCTTCCAGATCCTTGTCCTCTTCCTCTTCCTCTCTGATCTCTATTACTCTGATCCTGGAAGTGATTGAAATTATTTCCTCTCTGATTCTAGCTGCTACTAGCCTCATCCTTCTTTTTGGGATCTTCATTTCGACCACCATATGACTATCCACCAAATCTTCCACCATGACCTCTTCCATTTTGTCTTCTCTCAAACTTCTTGTTCAACTTTTCCTCTACTTTTAGGGCAAACTGGTATGCCTCCTCAATACTGTTCATTCAAACCAGATTCAACTCCTCCTAAATGCTTAGCCTTAACCCATTAAGGTATCGGGCAACTTTCTCCTTATCAGCTTCTACATGGCCTGTTTTGATGAGGAGTCGATAGAACTCCTCTGTATACTCCTAAACAAATCTTCCTGCTTGCTTCAAACTTTTCATTTTCTTTAGGAGGTCAAGCTCATAATCAACAGGAATGAACTGTTGCTTCAATTTATCCACCATCTGATCTTATCTTGTGATTTTATCTTTCCCTCTTCTATTTCACTCCAATTGAATTTCTTGCCACCAGATCTTTGCATGACCTTTCAATCTGGCCTTCACAAATTTGACCCTATCAAGATCCTCAACATCTTCATACTCAAAATATTCCTCACATTCATTGATCCAGTCGATCAATTCCTCTGGCTTAAGATTTCCAAAAAATGTAGGAACCTCAATCTTAGGTCTTTTCCCAATCTTGAAAATGGCTCAAAAAAGTCTTTCTTCCTCCTGGTTCACAATTTCGGCTTCTCCTTCTTGATATTCTTCTTCAGCTTCATCCTCGCTTTCGTATCTGACATTAAGATTCATTCCTCTACAAATCTCTTCTTGCAATGCTCGCACTTGTCGTTGCAACTCTCTAACCTCAGGTGTCACAGCACTAGCTCTTCCACCACGTTCTCTTCATGGAGGCATTTTCATGATGCACATTGAAACCCTAACCACGGTCCTGGTGTAAACTGCCTCACAGTCGACAATCTAGTTACACACTCAGGAACTCTTTCTCTGATACCACTTGATGAAAGGTGGTCCCCTTTATACCACAAACATATAACAGAAATAGAGAAACAACAACAATATGCAAGAACAAAAAATTGGCTTCTTATTATCTCCACAAATGTGGATTTACAAACTTTCAGAATTACAATATGCAAAGCCACATGGGCATTCCCTTACAATATTCTATAGGACAAGCCTTGAATCATTACCCAAATCTACCCAGAACTGCCCTAGACAACACTACGGGCCTTCTTTATATAGGCAATTTCCATCACCCGAGAAGGTTCTAGAAATTTAGCCCTTAGGGCCGACCAAACTTAGAATTATTTTATTTTACAATTTATTACATCAAATTCGTCTCAAAATGACTTTTGAAACCCAAACAAAAATTTTGAAGGAAAATTATTTTCCGCCATTTCAGGTGACCCAACTTCTGAAGACCATAAGTCATCGCCAGTTGACCCAATTGACTATTATAACCCCATTCTGGAAATTCCACGAAGCACTCTACAGGCTTGACTAGTGCAAGTGCCCATCACCCAAATTTTTGACCTTATCCGGGGCCTCTAAAGCCTTCAAAACTGAGTTTGAAGTTTCTGTACCCTGCTGCCAATACAAAAATTTTCAATATCTTCAAAACTAGACCTGATCTAGCCATGAAACTTTACCGGTAGGCTGATACGACTGAGATGAACCTCCACATGTGAAATCAAAACATTCCAAGATCATATGACCAACTTACTAAAAATAGCAAGTTTCCATAAATAGCAACCCTACACAAGATAGCCCTTATTGAATTCAAAAAATTGAAATATTTTTTTTTGGGTGATGCAAGATTGCTCTTACACCCAGGATGCTCCTACATCAACCAATATCTTTATCCAAGATTTAACATGTAGGATGTCATCCCTTTATATTTTTAAGTCATTATTTTGATAAACAAAATAATCCCTTAACTCTTTACTAATTCTGTCTTCATATTCTATCATGTTGGCTTGACACTATCTTCGGTAAAATTGTCATAACTTCTTCTGTACATGTCGTACTAACTTGTGCTCTGAGATGGGTGTTCAATAGTCATCATAGAGTCTATTTTCAAGTGGGAAAGCACTGAACTTACTCCAATCAATGTCACAAACAAAAAATGTGTCTAGGTTCACTGGTAAAAATACTGTCTCACACTTAGACAAATTTGCAATGTGCTTTTTCATACTTGCTCTCTGATTTGTGCAATCTTCATGTGGATCATATGTTTCCATAATTACAAAATCTATGTAATCAACTCAGCCAAATTGCCAACATAAAATCACCATTTGGTGTTCAAAGATATCAGAGATTAAAGAAGACTGGCAGTCCATTATGAAACTAGGTATTATATATTATAAATCCTTGGTGTTTACGTTAAGAATGGATTGATTCATAGATATATAAGACAACCCTTCATTATTGCAATTGATTCTAATATTAGACAAGAATATTCAATTCATTAAAATATTAATCAGTAAGAAGTGGGGAAAACTTAGAATAATATCATAGTAGATATTACCAATTCAAATTCTAATGGAGAGTTTTAGAAAAAAATCAAACAAGGTTCTACTTAGAAACCATGAACATACCGCTATGATGAGGCTTTTTTGAATAGAGATGAATATTACACCCATTAAAGTACCCATACATGCAAGAAAATCCACCTTATCTACCTTCCATATGAAATAAGCTGTAGGGAAGTCAATGAGACCAACAACTGCTACAATTATGGTGGTGTTAGAAGAGTAGAGTTAGAAGCAAAATAGTCACCATGACTATTATAGCCATTACAATATATATCATCTTAGTAATCTTTTATTCAGTTACTAAGTTGTTTCCAATTGCAAGGCTTAGCCACTAAGTGTTGCAATACTCTTTATTATGTATGAGTTTCTTTTCAAACATGATCAGTATAAAAAAATGCATTGCAAGAAGGGAATGTGAATGTAACACAACAATGGATGGGGATACAATATATGTGAAAACATGCATTGAACAAAAGTTCTTGTGCTGCATTTATATTTTTTTGCATTCAATTTGTAGCATTTCTAGGGTTTCAAGAGTGGTTCTATCAACAGAGGGATTGATACATCTTATCTTCAAGAAGTTCATATTTTTCCAAGCCCTGTTTTGGTCTCTGGTTCAATGATTGTATGCATGAAGAATCCATACATTGTGTTCTACACTGGAAATGACTGAATTAAAGGGTTTTTGTAATGTCCCATGTTAGGACTATGTAATATAGCTATCAAATTTCAATGCTCGGGTACTTCTGTAGTGTTCACTTAAGGGATTTCTAAGGATTTTGTCTATATTTTTATAGTTATAACTATAATATTCTCCTTTCTATATAGCTCCAAAGTCAATTATTTATTTGATACAAATGGTAAGTTTGTATTAAATAGGATGTGCTCAGATATATCAATTCTTTCTAATATTTTTCCTTTGCATTGATGACTATTAAGTCGGGTTCCAATCTGATCTGAACTTGATAGGAGTTTTGTAATTCAATCAAATAGATGGATAATGGTATTTAAAATGATATTACTAAAAGATCTACAACTTCTGAATATAATATCAATCTGATAATTATTTTTTGCTTCTTTATAAGCCATTATGAGATCTCTTGTTTCTCAGATCAAAGACTCATTTTATTCCATGATCAATCTTCTTTCTTTATCCAGGTCGATTTGGCCAAGAATATCTTGAAAGAGTGGTTCTATTGTAATGATGGCTATAGTGATTGATTCCTCATACATACATACATACATACATACATCTATATATATATATGTGTGTGTGTGTGTGTGTGTGTGTGTGTGTGTAGAAATAATGAAACTAAGAATGGTGCCTTGTTCTGGTCTATTGAATTATTATCAATGAAATTTGTTAAGCATCTTGAATATGAATGGAATACAAGCTATCACTATTTCAAATTGAATTATTGGTTTATGAGATGGAGGTATGAGAGGCTATGCCACAATTGAATAGTTGTGCTTGATTAATCTTTATATCCCTATTATAAGCCATAGCTTGTATAGTCTCCTATTTTTAAGTCTCAAAATAATTCACTTATGCAAGACATTGGTGTGTACTCTATGCTTTCTAATCTACATGCATACTTCTCTCCACTAGTTATAGCCTAATCTGCATGATGATTATAATAGTTGCCAACTTGTGAAAACAATATTGTGTCTCAATGTGTAATGTAGTCCTCTCCAACTCATGCTTCAGGAGCTTATATAATAATCAAATGATTAATGTTTTTGGTTTTGATGTAAATTCTGTTAAGACATTTTTACCGCCAACTCACTTATGTTTGGAATCTTCTCCATATTCCATCCTCTTGGCCCAAATTTATTTATCTCACCGATAATAATTGGAAATTAAATGTTTGTATTTCATTGCTTACCATAGTTATCTACCAAATATGAATTAATCCCCTTCAATGATGATAAATGTTGATGGTAGTCCCAAGTATAGCTTGAACGAAATATTAATTCCTCAATGTGTTCCTCTCTTTGAGACTCTTAAATGTTTTTGTTTTAATTTCTAACTTTTTAATTCAAATTACTATTTATAAAGTTAAATCTTAAATGTCAAAGATCATATCAGATAGATTTAATTCTATTTCAAGCATAATTGGTAAGGGTGATGGTATGTTTCTTGATTACACCCCCCATCAAAATTTAAACTCTTTGAGGTATGTATGATATAACAAATGAGACCGGTACCATAAATAGGATTTAAGAGATAAGGTCAAGTGGCCCACTTAGATAGAAGGGATATCCAATGGCATAATGGATACTTCTTAGCTCGAAAGATATTAGCAAATTTTGGCCTTATTGGAGTACTCCAATAAGGCCAAGATTCTACCATTACCCATTTTGATAGAATAGGTACATAGTGGTAGAATGGATACCCCCACACCAATAAACCTGATAGAAGATGCCAACAAAACACTTAATAATGAAGATCCTCAATCTCTGGGCATTATAATTATCTTAGAATATCAATCTCTAATAAAAATTAAGATGGAAACAACAAAAATTTACAGAAAATGTAACTTTTATTGTTGTCCCATGTCACAATTTGTACATCCAAATAGTTCTATGTCTTCACACGTCTAAGTCTTCTAAAAGGAATTCTACACTTTTCTCCTCTCTTAGGCATCTATTGAAATAAGAACTCCTTATCCAACCTCTTAGAACCTACAACAAACTTGTTAGAAACATGAAAATAAAACATGTTAGCAATTCCATCATTTGTCTGTTGTTTGGGACAGTCACCATAGAATTATTTGGACTGTCTCTCCTCTTGCCTTGTAAGGTTAAAATGACCTTTTTTTATTCCCTCCATGAATAGACCCTTACCATCTTGCACTTGTGCAATGATAGGACACCAATGTGTGCACATAACTATATCTTCTTCAATCACACTACTCTTCCAATTTTCCATCTTTTGTTCACTGTCATAATCATCAGTTTTTAGAACCATTAGTGATGCTCCAATCTTCTAATCCTCTTTCATAGACCTCTTCCTTGTGTGACTCTTCAAATCAACACACTCTTTCTTTCCAAAATAGATAACCCTCATCTCATATGAAGAATTATTTTTGCAAAGGCTTGAGAATAAACTTGTTACCATCCTTATGAACAAGTATTCTTGTACCCATCATATTTTCCTTCTTAGGGATTGCCAAGGTCTTCCTAAGAGGATGTGACAACATGTCATTGGTATGATATCACACAAAAATTTCTCCTTGTACTCACCAATAGAAAAATCTACATAATCTTGTTCCCTACTCACAAGACTTTTCTCATCACTCATTCATGAGGCTCTATATGGTCTATCATGTGCAAATTTCTTCAAATGCAACTTCAAAACAAGATTGCTGATTGCAAAACCCCTGTACAAGATAGTCAAGAACAAATTGTGTTCTCTACTTTAAAACTTCATGAAAAAAATACAAGGAAATGATAATAAATCAATATACCATCATGCATATAGAGAGTTAAGAAATTTTTCTCGGTGGGCAGGGCTTTGGTCTCAACTTTTCCTAGCTTGAAAGGTGCTCTAGCATATCAATATTTCTTTTTGAAATGTAGTAATCTAGACAACACATTTATCTCTATAATAAAATGTCATTCAATTTAACATTTTGCATGTTGTTTTTATTTTCTGATTTCTTCAAATCAGGCCTATACGTTCCAAGCATTGCTCTTCTTGCAACCGCTATGTTGAGAAATTTGATCACCACTGCCCATGGATTTCTAACCGTGTTGGCAAGGTGAGGTTCAGGTACAGTACAAAAGTTGCTAACTAGATATTTTGTCATTATCCTCACAATGTTTTATCTTTATGAGAGTTAATCTATTTGTAGACTTATCCAGGATATTAGAGAACATAACTTAGAAAGTACTTGAATTCAATGCAATCTTTATGTTGTACAATAGTCAAAAAATCTCACCCTACCAAAAAAACATCTTCATAAAATCTATGATACTTAACCATATTCTCATTTCACCATAGCTTACCCCAAACACATTATATAAGGCAGGAACTTTTACGCTTGCATCCCTTATTCTATTGGTTCACCCGCAAATTTCTATTTTAGTTTCTTCTTATCATTAAATTTTTCTAAGGGATTTGTTTATGGTAGACATACACTATCAAGAAAGGAAGAGGTTATGATCAAGGATACACACCTCATCCATTCATGTTGTAGCTATTGGAAGTTATTCAAATCTTCTATTCAAATTGAATAATATTTCAGCTTACGCCTCTAGCCAAAACTAATAGAATGCCTATGCTATGTGCATTGCAGTAGTGTTGTTGTTTTCTAAAATCAAAATAGAGATTCTTCAACATTGTGCCATCTTCATTATTTAAGTGGAATAGAGATTATTCAACATTGTACCAACCTGTATCACCTGCAATGTTTCCTTTCTTATGAAGAGGAATAGTATCACCAAAACACATTATTATCTTGTCTTTATCCCTGCAAGTCAGTGGTATTAACTAAAATTTGTCTTTGCCTTTGTGAACAATATATGTATCAACTCTTATATCCATAGAAACACAGGTGATGAACATTCAGATTTGCCTAAGTAGTACTTTGAGTAGTCCTCCTACACATGTTCTATTGTGAAAAACATCACAAGTCCATTTGTTGGAGGGCTACTCAAAGTACACATGTTTGGAGGTCTGAAGGAAACAAGACAATTTGAAGAGTCACGTGTCTTAAGATTGTACTTAATATAGCCAAGCTTCATTCAATGGTACATTCAAACATGAAACAAACCATTCTTAAACCATATTAAACTAGTAAACCAAAGGACATACTGATTATAAGCAAACTAGTAAACCAAAGGACATGCTTTTACTACTAAGTCTCTGTTTGTTGGGCATACTGATTATAAGTACATGACATATATCACAAATGTTGCTAATTAAGGTTGGCGGGATGATTACACCTATCCTAAAAAAAGATTGTCAAATCATTATGCTTTCAAATCAATTACCTATTGATGTATCCCTTGCGAGGGAGAGAAGCCAAACACATAAAAAAACATGAACATAAACACGACAATTGAAAAACTTAAATGGAATACACCAAGAAGTACCAAATAATGAATGCTCAATTGTTGTAATGGAAAAGCAATATCAGAACCATCCATTTCTAGAACTTGATTTTTCTATAGTCCTCATGATTTTTCTTATTTCTTGTCTGTGCTTGGTGACAAGATTTTGAACATTGTTGACATACTTAAATGGAATACACAATACCAAATGATGAATGCTCAATTGTTGTAATGGAAAAGCATCATAACCGTCCATTTCTAAAATTTGATTTTGTATAGTCTTAATTATTTTTCTATAGTCCTAATGATTTTCAAAATTGTTGACAAAGAGTGTTTCTTTTTTTTATTATAGTATAAATGATTTTTCTATAGTTGTAATGATTTTTCTTATTTCTTTCCTTTTGTCCCTTTTTGATTTCCAGTGTCTGTGCTTCATGATAGGATTTTGTCACCTTCTTTTGATGGTATATTTCATTCACTCTATGTGGAATACTATTTTGTTCACTATTTTATTTCAGCTTCATATTTCTTTCATTTTTCATATACATAGAGACTACACATGCTGATAAATAAATGAGATATTTGATTTAGGTTTAATTTTCATTATTGTAAATGGTTAATATTTCTAATGGTACTCCTTGGTGTATTTCATATAAAAATAATAAATGTAGTAACGATGGTGTGGTGCATTATTGATATAGGCTCAATGACTCTTGTCAATGTGCCAAACTGTCAATGTGGTGGTGGGAAATGTGTGTTGAAGACTTCATGAACACCGAACAACCCTGGACGAGAATTTTGGTGCTGCCCAAATCAAAAAAAGGTTGCTAATGTGTATATAGTTAATGTTTCTAATGTAAATACTATTCATTATAATATAAGAACTAATGTAGACTAGGTATCACAGGGAAATAATGGTTGTGGATACTTTAGTTGGGTCGATGAAAAATCATCTACATATATCCGACCATCTCCACTTATCCGCCATGAAGGATTTGAGTGCAAAATGTGTCAGGCTAGGGCAAATTCTGAAATTATATTTTTATGATGCCTTCTCTGTATTGTAATCATATATCTTTGTTGCGACCATATGCAGAGATGAACTTAGGAATTAGTTAGTTTAGTATTTTCATATTGTAACTAATATTTAAATATAATATGACATAACTTCTCTTTGCCTCAAGTGTGCATATATATGGTTTACATCTTTTTTTAGAATAATTCTTCATGTTTATGGCTCAGGTGAGCCCCAATTTGCTATCAATCACATGATTTAACATATAGTGTTTTCTTGGTTATTCCATTTTTTCCTTGACCTTGACTATGGATTGACTATCATTTTCAAGCTTGAGTGAGGCTTCATACCATGCAACATTCATAGATTTGTATGCAACACTGATTTATGCTGGAGGTAAACTACATGTGTCATGTAAACAACATGGTTGAATGCAATCTCTTTTGCATGTTTTCAAGAGTTTTCCCACAAATACAAGTGCAAATAACGCATTGAATGTAATCTACAAACACTGTGTGGTATGAAGTCTCGTTGAAGTTTGAGCTTAGCGTGGTATGAAGTCTCCCTTTATTCCAGTGAGGGATTGGAATGAGTTCATTTTGGATGCAAAGGAGAATAGGGATACTCAAAGAGGAATTACACCAGTAAATGAGAGAAGGTATAAACACAACAGCTGAGAAACATAAATGCAACTTTCACAATAGCTGAGAAACATAAATGCAAATTTCACAACAATTGAGAAACATAATTGTAGGCATCATGGTCACAATTTTTTGGAGACAACGTAATTGAGTTGTATACCCAAGCGATTGAGTGTAACTTCTGCACCTCCGATTCCAAGTTGACACTATGGGATACAAAGACCATAGATAAGGAATAAATTTAGAGAGCGGAGGAGGTCCATAATGACCAAAATAATATAGGATGAACCTCAAGTTAAATGATGCAACTAAAAACATTTTAATAGATTTTTATTATTAAATAATGAAATTTACATATACTAGTGTTCTAAGCCCCCTCATTACATGATTTGTTATTGTAAGCCCCCTCTAACTTATGCATCTAGAAAATGAAACTATAACCTATTGGGATTGAGACAAATCTTATAGAACAACAAAAACTAGGGAGGATCACTTGCCAACATCTGTTGAATACATCTGTAGCTCATGAATACAAGGTTCTCCAATAGATGTATTCAATAGATGTTGGAAAGCGATCCTTCCTAGCTATTATTATTCTATAAGGTTTGTCTCAATCCCAATAGGTTGTAGTTTTATTTTCTAGATGCGTAAGTTAGAGGGGGCTTACAATAATAAATCATGTAATGAGGGGGCTTAGAACATTAGTATATGCAAATTTCATTATTTAATAATAAAAATCTATTAAAATGTTTGTAGTTGCCTCATTTAACTTGATGTTTGTCTTGTATTATTTGTGTCATTATGGCCCTCCTCTGTTCTCTAAATTTATTCCTTATCTATGGTCTTTGGATCCTGTAGTGTCAACTTGGAATCGGAGGTGCAGAAGTTGCACTCCATCACTTGGGTATACAACTCAATTACATTGTCTCCAAAAAAATGTGACCATGATGCCTACAGTTATGTTTCTCAGCTGTTGTGTCCTAGGACCCCTTATGACCCTTTATGACCATTTACGATTCCTAAGAATACATCTTAGAGGTCTTAAAATGTCGTAAAGGGTCATAAGAGGCTCCTAGGAGGGGCCAGATGAGCTTCCACCTTCACATGGTTGGCCCTGTTAAGTACAAAATGTTATACTCTTCTCGAAACAAAGACAAGCTCAATAATTTAAGGTCTTAGTCCACAGACAAATTAAATTAGACTTACTATCCAAAACACATAAAAAACATGCACATAAACATGACAACTAAGAAACATAAATGTAGATTTCACAATAGCTGAGAAACATAATTGTAGGCATCATGGTCACAATTTTTTGGAGACAACGTAATTGAGTTGTGTACCCAAGTGATGCAGAGCAAATTTTGCACCTCCAATTCCAAGTTGAATACATCTATTAGAGGACCTTGTATTCATGAGCAACAAATGTAGTCAACTTGGAATCAGAGGTGTAGGACTTGCTTTGCATCGTCTGGGTATACAATTACATTATCTCCAAAAAAAATGTGACCATGATGCCTACAATTATGTTTCTCAGCTGTTGTGTCCCAGGACCCCTTATGACCCTTTACGATCCCTAATAATACATCTTAGAGGTCTTAAAATTTCATAATGGGTCATAGGAGGCTCCTAGGAGGGGCCAGATGAGCTTCCACCTTCACGTGGTTGGCCCTATTAAGTAGAGAATGTTATACTCTTCTCAAAACAAAGAGAAGCTCAATAATTTAAGGTCTCAATGCATGGACAAATTAAATCAAAGGATTTTTTGAAGTCAATAAAGCAGTAAAAAGCCTCATCACCCGAAGTGTCCCATATTTTGTCAACTAAGTATCTAAGAGTCGCTCCGTGATCTATGGTGGAGTGTTTCGATCTAAAACCAGCTTGTCCCTTTGCTCTTTTCTCCTTTGTTTCAGCCCATTTATTGATTTTTTGTTCTACCATGCTTCCAAATAACTTGCCAAGAAGGGGATTGATCGTGATGGTCTGATAGTTAGAGGGGTACGTTGTTTGTGTCTTTGCTTTTGTAGACCAGGAAAGAACATGTTTGTGTGAAATAAGACAAAAAATGTGTAACTGTTTGTAAATAGTAAACAACAACAACATAATATTGTTGTGCTTAATTTGATAATATATATATATATATATATATTTAAAAATAAATAAATTATATGTCACTTTTTCGACCAACAAAGAATAGACATATCGATGAGAAAGCTATACATTTGATGTTTATTGCGATGATTTTACATCGCAATTTCAACGTACATTGGTCATAGTGATAACGCTATAGCCAAAAATTCTTCTAGGTTGAAGCAATGATTTTGACGTTGTTTCCATCGATAATTCAATGACTGTGGATGTCGCAATTGCAACAAAGATTTCAAGTGTGGTATTTTTGACAAAAAAAATTTGACGAGGGTTATGGTTGATGTTCCAACCAATAGGCGTCTAATAATCGACTAAACCTCATCGAAAAATAAGCTAAAATTTACTAGTGCTAGTTTGATCAAGCATGCATGAATAGTCTTCACGTGATATCTCTGTAGTCTTCTTCCTCCAGAATAGTTTCAAAAATGAAACTCATATCTCTTATATAGACAAGTAAATCATTTTCTTTTCAGCCATCATATTTTTCCGCTTAATCTCCTTCATCCATTTTTCCTCTTAAACCTTCCTCGGTAGATGTGTCATTAACACATTTCAATCTCATCCTTTAGATCTTCTCTTAATTATGTCAGTCATGGATCTCATAACAAACTTAATCCTTAACCTCAAAATCGTAACAATATCCATCTCATCAAATTCAGTCGATTGATCTTAGCATTTAATGTTTTCATCCATTGTTGGTTAATACAAAAATGTGTCAATGATAGCTAGTTAAACTATCTTGGTTGATACCATCAGTCGGTATACACTGCACTGGCTCGGTGTATACAGAAATATTCAATTACTGACCACATTGTCTTATTCAATTTCAATTCTCTTCTTCATAATAGATTAATGCAACATAATCAAATCAACAATATAAAACCATAGACTCATCAGTAAGTGATGCAGGGGCATCCAAGGTTGAGGCAGGGGCATTCCTTGTCCTCGGTAAAACTACATGGGGTGTCTATGTTTTGGCTAGTGTTACTTGGTTGTAGCCTTGACTGATGGTCTCGGTCATTGAAGGAAGCTCGGTTGCTTAAGGAACTCGATAGTCTTTGGCACTCGATGAAAGTGTTACTCGGTGATGTCTGTAGTGCTTAGTTGACACTGGTGCTCGGTGATGGTTGGCATGCTCAGTTATTTCACTGTTTCTTGGCAGATCTAGCTTATTGATTGGAGTTCTATGTGATTTTTTGGGCCAACTTGGTGTATTTATTGTTTGTATCTTTTGTTGGATTCTCCTAAGTAGATCTGGAGGCCGACATGCTGAATTAAATGTTTGTATACATTTTTAAGCTGACTTGTATGGCATTTAATATTTAATAGGATAAGTTAAGGGTTTCATCCAGCTGACTTGTGGCTAATGATTAGTATTTAAGAGGTGTTTGGGTAGATTTTTAGGGGGTCAGTGGTGGTTGGCAACATCATTTTGGGCTCCTGAAGCTGAAGTTGGCAAAGTTGTGGAAAAGATCTTCCATGATCTTGCAGATCAAATTTCTATCTGATAGTTTGTAATAGCAGAGCTAGTGGTTACACACTTGGGAACAAGGAGATTGCTTGGAGGCTTGCGAGATCAAGTTTAGATCTTCCTTAGGGTTTCCATTAGCTTATGATTGTCTTCAGAGTTGAATTAGCTGAGATTGTATTGAATCTATTGTGGATCTTACAGAATTTGTTTCTATTTGTAATTGGCCCTAACCCGGAAGGCCTTACAGTTGGGCATGTTAATGCAAATTACTTAAAACATTTATTTTTTAATCTATTGTAGGATGTTTTATGTTGTGTAATTATAAATTTTCTCAGCCTCAACTATCCTTAATTGGATCCTTCTAGCCTTGGTCTGCATCAATAAGTTACCCAATGTTTTGCTTATCCTTATCTGTCATATCCATCTTCTTCTCATGTAGATATCTCACTTCTTCATCTTTTCTTGCTCCGATAGATGTTCAGATGTTTGTAACTAACATGATAAGTACTGTCAAAACTAGTTGACATCAATGACAACATATTGACTGATTTAATCATCTTACATATCAATTTAGTACTTGGTGATCTCTAATCATTGTTTCTTTAGTTCATTCAGATATTCAATCAGTTGTAGTTCATCAGGTTCATGTAATTTGGTCCCAATTGTTGTTATTGATATAGTTGATGGAGATGAAGATGGAAAATTTGATGACCTTCCTTTTATTTTTATTGGTTATGACCATATTTCAGGATTGGTCAAAATTGGTGAGTTTAATAAATTAAGTTACACATATACATGTATGTACATATATATATCTAGTGTTAGAGTAATTAGTTAGTTTTATTACTCTTTTTTACTTAAGCTATCTCTTAGGTACATTATAATTAATATCTTTTTTAATTATAATGTGCAACCTAGCTTTTCTAGTTTTAGGGTTTTGTTCACCTTATAGGTTGAAATCTTGTAATTATTTTTTATTTTATCTTGGAATACAATTTCTCTCACACTGCTGAGACTTTCCAAGTCTTTGCTTTTTGTCTTCTTGGTTTCTTTTTAGCAACAGGTTATTTGCATGTAGGTGTTCTTGGCATTCTATGAAGTTGGATTTCTCAACTTCTACATGGTATCAGAACTTCCTTGCTGATGCCTGGTCTGAGGGTTTTGAAGTCATGATTTCAAGATGAAAGACAACTTTGGTTTTTTTTCTTCACTTTTGAGGAGGTGCTATTTTCTAGAGCACTTTGAGCCAAAATGGACTCCACCGTTGCGCTCAGAAGGCTCGGGAGAGTCAAAAACCATATAAAATTTGTTATTTTCGGCTACAGTGACCTTTGGGAGAAATTTTCTCTCCTAGGGCTATACGGCATGAAAATCAAGACAAAAAAATTTAAAAAAATCAAAAAAGGTGATTTTAGGGCTTTTTCAGCCACTGGTGGCAACGCAACCAGTGCGCCACCGCTGTGCCACCCCTACCCGCACCCCCATGTCACCCCAGTGCCACCATGCCCCCGCATTGCCCGCCAGCCCCTGGAGCTCTGCCACCACCCAAGAACTACCCTAGCACTGCCCCCGTGCCGCCCACCTACACAAGCGGTGACATCACCTGTCGAAATTTTTTTTTGGCAAGTTTCAAAATTTTTTGGCCATTTTTCAAAATTTTCCAGCAACTTCCTTTTTTTTCTAGTGATGACATCATCACAAGTCATGATGATGTCATCAACGGGCTCGTGACGGGCATACAATGGTCAACTTTTTTACAGTGACTGGTTTTTACTAGGGAGCTTGCATTTTGGGGGTACCTGGGCTTTTTTGGTCCTACAGGGCTCATACGGACTCAAAATTTGACATTTGATATATCGTCAGAAAGGTCTTTCCGAGCCCATCACTCTCATGTAGGTTTCACTTCTTGATTTCTCCATTTTATTGCCAATTTTTGTAGTCTAAGATGCACCTTCTTCTGTGCTCCTGTTCTGCTTCTCAAACTCAGGTTTTTTCCTTGTTTCTTGTGTTTTCATAGTACTTTATTATGTACGGGGGATAGTATTATACTTTTTGGGGGGGTGCTCTTTACTTTCTATAATTTGCTTTAGAAAGACCCTTCTACTTCTATCTTCTTTCTCTCAATGGCGAACTCTTCTGTCGCCCACCTTAAACCTCACAACTATCACACTTGGAAAGGATAGATGACCAGATGGCTTATGGAAAAAGGGCTATGGTCATGCCTCAATGTAGCTTAGCCAGTTCTACAGAGGCCTTATGAGGCTTTTATGCAGAGAAACAGGATGGATGAGGCAATGGGCCTCATTGCAATGAACATTTCAAATGAGTTGTTGTTCCACTTGGATGGTTTGACCACACCCAAGGCTATGTGGGACAAGTTTTCCACCTTGTTTAGCACAATGAATAAGTTCAGGGTTCTGTTAATATGATTTAGAATAACAAAGAGGGGGGGATGAATTAGTTGTTCTCAGGTCCTAATGTATAAAATAACTTCAAAAACTCTTCTTTAAATCAGATCAAGCAACCAAAACAAACTCGATCATCACTGATTCAATAATAGAAACATATAACTCAACAGTCCACTACCCAGCTATATCTAACTTGTAAAACACAAAAATGTTCAAACCAAAACATTCACACAAGTATTGACACCAAGATTTATAGTGGAAACCTAATATGGGAAAAACCACTTTGTAACATGCTACTATTATTTTCACTCTTCTGAAGTGAGCTCGGTTAAAAGCCAACCCTGTCAAAGGTTACAATACACACTGTCAAGTGTGACCCAGTTAAAGGATTTCAATCACCCTATTAAAAGTGAGCCTGGTCAAAGGACTTACATACACTCCATTAGAATGCAACCTTGTTCAAAGGATTTAACATATGACTGTTAGGTCAACCTCTGTTAAAAGAATTTTGACTGTTACAATGGTTAGAAAGTAGTAGTAGTATTGATCTGAAAACATAAAAATTACTTTGCAAAATATCAGATCCAATTCCATACACAAATGCTAGTTTATTGACTCTGAAACTTTTCCATCTCCACTTTTGATCTACTTGAAACTTTCCTTCAAGCAATCACCACACTTTTCCTTCATCCTTTTCTCTTACATAGTCAATAAAACTTTACTATTCTTCCAGCATCTTCTTCACCCTTTTTCATTTCCATACCTAGTGCTTCGGTTCCCTTAATACTTTCCTCTGTTAGGTTAACTTTTTCTTTTTCCACTTAATCTCCTTCATAGATCTTAGGGTTAGGTCAAATACATTGAATCTACCCGCTTCATGTTCTTCATCTCCTCTTCTAGAATCATCTCAAATCTCATAAAGATTTTCCATAAAACATTTTACAAAGCATTACATGCTTCTATACAATCAATAAATAAAGTCAACACATTTTACATAATCCAAGAATTCAACAATGTCGGCTCCAAATTTGAATTCTCTTCAAATATAAAATTGTTGATGCTCAGTCAATACTATGATCATCCACTCAGTCTCCATGTAAAATGCTTGGTCACTACTAAAACTATTTCCTCAGCAAATACTATCTTCCTCAGTAATTTACTGATACTCGGTCGATACTAGATTTTTGCTCAACATCCACTAACTCAATCGACTCTATCATAACTTGGATTAAACATGATTTCTTCATTTTTACTCAGTTAAGCCTACCAGTTTAGTCTTCAATCTTACTAAGATAAACAATACATTGTCTCATCATTGTACAACATAGTCAAGTACACTTTGTAGTATCAAGATAATTCAACCTTTCCTTAGGTGCTATTGTTACCAACCTTTCTTTCCCTTCTCACCATAGATATAGTACTTTCCTAAGTAGCAATTGTCTTACCAGTTAAGGTTTGACATCAATGACAATAAAATAATTGTTTCAATTGCAGTCTCCAATAGGTTCTACAGATAGATGCATAGTTCACCTCCTTGGTACTTGAATCATTCACCAGCATTGAGGACTTCTTGATGAAGTTCAAGTCTCTTCATTCTATTTTAAAGGTTGCTGGAAAGATGAAGTTAGATGATGAGTGTATCTTTCTGATACTCTCAAAGCTTCGTGGCCCTTATCGGATTTTCACTTCTACCTTCTACTCCACTATGGATGCACTAGGTGCACGACATGTTATGCCCTCTTTTGAGACCTTCTATGATAGGTTGACTCGTGAGCAGTCAAAGCTCAATCAAATGGACTCACTTATAGGTTCACAGTCACAGGCATTGCTTGTCAAGATAGCTCAGGATACATAGAAGTAGAAGCTAAAGCAGACATCTGATTCCTCTTCTCAGCACTCTACTGGCCCACCATCTTCTTCTAAGAAGGAGAAATAGAAGACCAAGAGCCCTACATGTTCCTATTTTTAGAAGGGGCCTCATGATGAGTCACATTATTTTCAGAAGAGGTTTGATGGCTATGAGAAATAGATTGCAGATTTGCAAGCTCTTCTTCAAAAGAGCACTATTTCCTCTCCATCCTCTTCTACCTCATAGGGGTCTACTTTTCAGTATTTTGCCTCATCGTCGACATCTAGATAGGATTTTGGATAGGGTCATGCACTATGGGCTTCCATTGCATCCCCTTCACAAGTCCCTTGGATACTAGATTCTAGTGCTTCTCACCATATGGCATCTTCTCTAGAGATCTTCTCATCTATTGAGGCTTCTCCTATTCCTCACATTCTCATGGGGAATAACACTAGCATGACAGTCTACGGGAAAGGTTTAGTACATATTTAGGATGGCACATTCAATGATGTATTGTATGTTCCATCTTTGTCTGCAAACCTTCTCTCGATTTATCAGATTACACTTAGTGGGTTAGGGAAGACAATTGAGTTCACGCCTGATTCAGTCTTCATCTAGGATAGTGTGACAGGTGGCATTATTGCTATAGGGATAGTTGATCCTTCCACTCATCTCTACACCTTCTCACACTTTGGTCCACCATCTCCATTATCGGCTCACAACTCTCCTCTTGTGCGAGAGCATCATGTGGGACAGTCAAGTCACTTGAACCTCTGTGTTGTTCCTGAGACCACTTCTGTGACTGCCTCCCCTCCTCTTGTTGGGGTTTCTTCTCTTCAGCAGGACTCTTCTTCAACACTACCAGACCCTCCAGCTCCATTCATCAAGCCACCTGGTGCAGTTGTTGAGGATTCTAAAGAGGACATTCATCTCCTCTCTCTTGACAGTGTCAACACACCTATTATACCACCTACATTGAGGATTCCCTTTCAGGATCCTCATGTCTACACCTCATCTTTCAAGGGTACCTCTTTAGTTTTCACTATCTTTCACTCCTTTGTATTGGAGTCACAGTGGTTCATTCATTGTTCTAGGGATTCTTTCATTCTGGGGGGGCTTTGGAGCCCTGACCCTCTCTCACAGGGGGGTTGGCAGCATGCATTGTACTTATGGCTTTGAGAGAGTCTCTTGAAGTCATTTTTTGTCTTTTACTTTCTTTTATATCTCTTTTTGGAGAGTTTTTCCCACTGGGTTTTCTCCTTTGTCTCCGGTTTACAAAGATTTCCTTGTATTGGGTACCTAATCAGGCCTTGTTGTCGGGACCCATTTCCTACTTTCATAGCTATGCTAGCTTAGCTTACCTCTTGAGCTTTGCTTAAGGGGGGGTGTTAGAGTAATTAGTTAGTTTTATTACTCTTTTTTACTTAAGCTATCTCTTAGGTACATTATAATTAATATCTTTATTAATTATAATGTGCAATCTAGCTTTTCTAGTTTTAGGGTTTTGTTCACCTTATAGGTTGAACTCTTGTAATTATTTTTTATTTTATCTTAGAATACAATTTCTCTCACACCGCTGAGACTTTCCAAGCCTTTTCTTTTTGTCTTCTTGGTTTCCTTTCAGCAATAGGTTATTTGCGTGTAGGTGTTCTTAGCATTCTGTGAAGTTGGATTTCTCAACTTCTACATCTAGATCTAGTTTAAAGTAAGTATTTTTCTCTCATGTATACATTTTTTGTGTGGGAGATGTCTTTGCAGTGATTGGTGAGCTTGGAAATGTAAAAGGAGTTAGTTACTATTTATTGCATTGCACTATAGAGAGGATTCAGTTAATTGAACCCAAAGAAAGTGAAGGAATGTTATTCCCCGTAGGTTTGCATGCTTTAGATCTATATTGAATTTTATTTTGTGTGTGTGTGTGTGTGTCAATTTTAACAAATTTAATAAACTATTTTAAATGTTGTTAAAAAAATTTGTGTAAGTTCAATTATTTTAGAGGGAACATATTTCAAGAAAATAAAAATAGTCCAACATAGGGTTCACTTTTTTTATTATCAACCTGACAATAATGTGTTTCAATATAGCCACCTAGTAGTTTCTACCTCCCTTTGTCTCCATCCAATTAAATCTCAACGTGGATGGCATAAGTGGAGACTAGATGGTGAGGATCATGAGAGAATATTACATGTTCTCCATGAGTGTTATGAACTAGTTGAGGTGGTCTAAATAATATTACATACATATTTCATATTTTAGGACCTAATCTATATTTATAATGGATTATGCTTGGATTATTTGTTGATATACTTAAACATATGATGGATATACTTGATTATTATTTTATTTATATATATTACTTGATAATTGGTTGTATTCAATTGACGTCAAATAGGTGTTAAGATTAAATGTTCTTTGTCACTTGAGTATACATGAACTATATATGTTACTTGATTATTGCTTGTATTCAATTGACATCAAATAGATGTTAATATTAAAAATTCTTTGTCACTTGATTATACATGAACTATATATGTTACTTGATAATTGCGTATATTCAATTGATGTCAAATAGGTGTCAATATTAAATATTCTTTGTCACTTCATTATACATGAACTATATATGTTAATTTATTATTGCTTTTATTCAATCGATGTCAAATAGGTGTTAATATCAAAGATTCTTTGCTACTTGATTATACATGAAGTATACATGTTACTTGATTATTGCTTGTATTTAGTTGATGTCAAATAGATATTAAGATTAAAGATTATTTTTTACTTGATTATACGTGAACTATATATGTTACTTGATTATTTATTGTATTCAATTGATGTCAAATAGGTGTTAATATTAAATATTCTTTGTTACTTGATTATACATGAACTATACGTGTTACTTGATTATTGTGTGTATTCAATTGATGTCAAATAGGTGTTAATATTAAAGATGTCTATGTATTCGAATTGTCTAATCAAATCAAAGAAGCTAATCAAATCATCTATATTTAATAATCAAAGCATCTAATCAAATCATCTATGTATAATAATGTCAAACCATAAATGTAACACATAAATCATCTAGATGTCAACTGTAAACACATAAATTATCTATGCATGCATCCAAAGTATATAAAAATATAGATATCTATCAAATAATACATGTAACATATAAATCATCTATATCTAGGTTTGGAAATCATATAAATATATGTCTTGAATCATAAACTAAAAATATCAAACATATAATAATGAAACATATAATAAGTCTCAAATCAAATATCTACAACATGTCTTAAACTAGGGAGTCATCCAAACACATAAAAATAGAGTGACCCTCTGACTTAGTGTCATGAGTATCCTCTAGTTATGATGCAGAAATTGACCCCTGCAAATTTAGTACAACAATTGGTTATATACACATATAATTAAATGTAAAGTATTTAAAATATATAAATACACTTACATGTACACACACATCTAAAAGTATATTTGAAACTTACATGACCACTAGTAGGTGTCGCATACACTTAATCTCTTTTTCAAACATGCTCTAATCCCACCATGGAGGTAATGTCATCTCCTAGTTGTGCCTACAAAATATTATACTTCTATGAACATCAATACACATGACTACAATTAATTGTTCACTATAAACTAAAAATTGAATAAGTGTACATTGATGTTTAAAATAAATCAAATTAAATACCTAGGTTTTAGGAGTAAGAGGATCATTAGTGCACAACATCATATCATCGACAAAAGATGCATCACCCACACAATATCTTGTCCCAAACCTCTCTTGTAATGAGGAGTGTAGTGGGGGTGTCACTGAGAGGGGATTGGTGTAGACTCAAAACCTAGTTGCAATAGAATATCCATATAGGATCATATATCAATTCCAATATCACCTGACTCAATCCTCATAGCTTCTCCTCAAATTCCTCTAAGCTCTCAGCTATGATGCATATATCTCCAACTTGTATTCCTAGCTTTGCAGCTACAAAGTGATATGTGGGTGTAGAGTGTTGTGAACTATATTTTGTACAACTAGATGGTGTGTCTTGGGTCTGTGAGACTAGAGGGTTCTATACAACTCTGAAGAAATCTCTGACAGACTATAGTGATATCCTCTACAAGTCTATAATATAGTAATATGACTGTAGTAGATCCTCAAAAAACTAAAGTGTCAAATCCAAGTCACACTATTGTCCAGAAAGTGTTCGTATCTCATCTGGTGTAGGAAGACCAGAATCCCTATAAGCCTCATTGCTCAAGCCTCTAGTACTATATGATGCCTTAGAAGATGATCTCAGTCATCTTGGTCTAGTCAAAATGTATCTATCAAGTGCATCATAAGTAATGGTGATGGCTATATATGCAATCTACCCTATCTTGTGAACTACTTCCCTCTAGGAAGCAATGATAAATCTATTGGTAGTATCAACCATCACTTGTGACACTTCCAGAGTCCTCTACCCATCCAAATATCTATGAGAAAGTACAACTTAATCATCCCTATGATATTGATTATGATTAGCATATTTATCATTCCCCTGTCCAAAATATTTTGGAATATCTAGATAGTTGACGCTGAGACCTAAAAGGATCTTAGCGTACAACTGCTAGGAAAAATATAATGGAATTTGGTCATTATTAGGATAATGACCATGTTTTGCAAGGAATCAAGGGTATATCATGAAATCTATCTAAGGAATGATGCATTGTGTAACCTAATATCCCCACACCTTGGCCATCCCAGCTAATGTGAGAAGACCACTCATTTGATTATCTCCTTAGGGACACAACTCTAGACCATCTCTAAGGATACATTGATCAAGACCTCAGCTCTCAACTCTCAAAAAATATTCTCAATAACCTATGGTGTAAATGAAGAATGGGATCTCAACCTTGTAATCAGATCCTTGATACTCCTTAATATACTAATACATATATCTTTGTACAAACCCTCCTCAAATCTATAGATAGAATCTCACAATCAGTCCATCTCTACACGAACACTCTAAAATATGGTCACAGTATCTAGAATGCAAGGAAGAATAAGGTGTACACCAACATCAACTACCTAACCCTTAGGTGTATCACCCTAAGGTACATCCTGACCCGGTACATCCTGAGGTGTATCATCTCTATTGTGTGTGGCCATCTAGGGGTAGCACATGTTAAATGTTAAAAAATAAGTACAAGTGCATGTAAAATGGAAACTAGTATTAAAATATAAAATTATACATGTACAATTCTAAATTATGAATATAAGAATGAGAGAGAGAGAGAGAGAATATCTTTTACTCAAGAAACATGTAATAAAGTACAATTTTAAAAAAAATCTATCTAGCTCTATACATAACATTTAAACATATCATAAATAAATTTAAGTATCTAAACATCTAACTAGACGTACATGTATATAGCTCATTTAAACATCTAACTAGAGGTCCTATTAAGGGGAATTATATTGACTAATAGGTCTTCTTAAGGGTTATAATTCCATAATATATAAGTCCTACTAACCCTAGTATAATGTCATAATAGGTCATAGTAAGGATTCTTGTGTTATAAAAGGTCATCTTAAGGGGTCTTATGTCATAATACATCCTACTAAGGGATCTTATGTTATAATAGGTCATCTCAAGGGGATTTATGTTATAACAGGTCATCTAAAGGAGATTTATGTCACAATAGGTCCTAGTAAGGGTCTTATAGCGTAATAAGTTCTATTGTGTCATAATAGGTCCTATTATTGCATAATAGGTCTTGTTAAGGGTTCTTAAGGGGTTTTATGTCATAATAGAGGGGTTGGTAAGGAACATTATGTCATAAAAGATCCTACTAAGGGGTCCTAGGCATCTTAAGGGGCCCTAGGTGTCTTAAAGGGTATTAAGATTAAAGATGTCTATGTAATCATAGTTTGAACTAAGTATTTTCTCTCATGTATAACAGTGGAAACATCTAGAACATATACATAACATTTAAACATATCAAAAATAAATTTAAACATCTAACTATACATATGTATAACATTTAAATATATGTAGCATTGGGGTCAAAACAGGTCCAAGGATGTAGTAGGATGTATTAAAGGGTTATTGGTTTCTTACAGTGTCAAAAGATGTCCTAGGATGTATTAAGGCATCCTAGGATGTACTAAGGGGTCTTAAGGGGATTTATGTCATAATAGGGACTCTTAAGGGGTTGTATGTTGTAATAGGTCATATTAAGTCCAGTCTTATGTCATAATAGGTCCTATTATGTCAAAATAGGTCCTATTATGTCAAAATAGGTCCTATTATGTCATAATAGACCCTATTATGTCATAATAAGCCCTACTAAGGGGTCTTAAGGGGATTTATGTCATAAAAGGGACTCTTAAGGGGTCTTATCTTGTATTAGGTTATCTTAAGGGGTCTTATGTCATAATAGGTTCTACTAAGGGGTCTTATGTTATAATAGAACATCTTAAGGGCTATTATGTCATAATAGGTCCTATTAAGGGTATTATGTCATAATAGGTCCTAATAAAGGTCTTATGTCCTACTAAGGGTTCTTAAAGGTTTTTATGTCATAATAGGGGTTGTGTAAGGAATATTATGTCATAAAAGGTCCTACTAAGGGGTCCTATGTGTCTTAAGGTGCCTTAGATGCCTTAAAATATCCTAGGATGCAGTAAGGGGTCCTAGGATAACATTTTAACATCTAACTATACATGTATAACATTTATACATAACATTGGAAATATTTAGAACATATACATAACATTTAAACATGTATGAAAGAGAAATTTAAATATTTAAGCATCTAGCTATACATATGTATAAAATTTAAATATATGTAGTATTGGGGTCAAAATGGGTCCAAGGATATAGTAGGATGTATTACAGGGTTCTCGATTTCTTATAGGGTCAAAAGATGTCCTGAGATGTATTAAGACATCCTATAATATCTTAAGAGGTCCTAGGATGTACTAAGAGGTCCTAAGGGGTCCTAGAGAGAGAGAGAGAGAGAGAGAGAGAGAGAGAGAGAGAGAGAACCTATATTTTTAACACAATTTCTAAAGTTCATATTATGCAATAATTAAAATAATTATAAACAATTATAAATTACTAGAAATAAAAACTACTTATATAACTAACTAAAAATAATTTAAAAAAAAATATTTTCTAACATTTTCTATAGTTTTTTAATAATGGTTTTCTAAAACTTTCTAACTACTATTTTCTAACATTATCTAACAAAATCCACTTTTTTCAATTTAAAACTACTAAAAATGAAAACCTAACTAAGATAATTGAAAAACATATAATTTATAATGAAAAATAAACAAAAAAGAAATAATTATGTGCACTTGGTATCAATGATAGCCGATAGAGGTCAAAAGTGCTCACGAAATGTTGATGTCAGTCTAGGTCGTCATGGGTTCACTCTAATCTCTAGAGTCCATGAGAACACCAAAAATATTTTGTGAATATGACTATTACCACCAAAAAATTATTGGAAATATGGCCAAAGGGGCCTTTGTGCGAAGGCCTTAACCCCATTCATCTAAAGATCCCTCTTCACATGAATGGTTCGAAAATGGAGAAAAATTTCATGCCCAATTTTCCTTCATGCCCAAAAGTGGGACGCACTATTGTGAGATGATGAAGGGTTCTCCCCTTAAACTTGATGAAGGGTGCTCCCCTTAATACCACAATCACATAATAGAAATAGAGACACAATAGCAAATTGCAAGAATAGAAAATGGGCTTCTTATTATCTCCACAAGTGTGGAATTACAAATTACAGAATTACAATATGCAAAGCCACATGGGCATTTTTGTTACAATATTCTGTAAGACAAAGCCTCAAATCACTATCCCAAACTGCCCTAGGAAACACTACAAGTCTTCCTTATATAGGCAATTTTCCATTGCCTTGGAAGGTTCTAAAAATTTAGCCATTGAGGTTGAGCACCTCTATAATTATTTTATTTTTCATTTTTATTACATTATAGTCAGCTCAAAACAAATTTCGGAACCCAAAATAAATTTTGAAGTAAATTCATCTTCTTCCATTTTAGGTTGTGCAACTTCTGGAGACCATAAGTCATCACGCATTGACCCGATTGGCTATTATGACCCCATTTCAAAAATGGCACGAAGTTCTCTTCAACACTTCACTCATGCGAGCTCCAATCAATCAAAGTTTCGACCTCTTTTGGAGCCTCTAAAGTCTTCAAAACTGAGTTCAAAATTTTTGTACCCTACTGCCAATACCAAAAATTTTCAATATCTATAAAACTAGACTTAATTTTGCAATAAAACTTTACTAGCAAGTTGTTATGACCAAAGTGAACCTCCAAGGATAAAATAGAGCATTTTGAGCTCAAACGAAAAACTTACTAAAAATAGTGAATTTCTGAAAATAGAAGCTCTACACAAGATAGCCCTTATTGAAAAGAAACTAGAAATATTTTTGGGTGATGCAAGATTTCCCTTACACCCAGGATGCTCCTGCATCATGAGATCACCCAAGTACCATACATATGAAGTTGACTAAGTAAAGAGTGGTGATAGAAAAGGAAGCAAACGTAATCAAGCCTCTTATATTTATTGCAATTTGCATTATAACTTAAAAAGAAGTTAGATATAGATTGTAATCTATTTATGCACATCAAAAAATCTCTAGAAAATCAACTTTATCATAGAAGAGTCCAAACAAGCTCTTTTCTAGTCAATCAGAAGACAAGTTGTAATAGGATTCTACTTCCTAGACATTGTTTTGTCGTCACTTAGAAGAGTAAATCGCCTCCTTGTGTAAAGAAATGAAGGGATGTACATATTATATATTTTTTAGAGATTCAATTAGCTTATATATTTATATTTGTAACCAATCAAAGAGTACAAGATGATAATTAGGATTAGAGAGTTTTCATTCTACAACAATAGATCTTTAGCAGTAATAAATTTAATAGAAGCAGCAAATTATAATTTCAATGTAGCAAGTTACTTGTGTATAAATTTTTAATCACTTTTTTAAAAGTATAAATTCCCTAAGAAAGGGCTCCTTAAGTTATTTTTCACCTTTGGAAATTATAGAGGCAAAACCCATAGCAAGTTTTTGTGTTATTACATAGCTTCATGTGCCCACTGGGTAAAAATACAAACCTATGTCATAGTAGAGGAGAACTGGCATGTTTCAATCGGAAGTGGTTTCGATCAGACACCTTTCGGTCAAATATGGTTTGGATGAATACTAGTGGCATGCACATGGGGCCACACAACACCAAGTGGCATCAATGTGGCACCAATGTTTCAATCGAAACTAGTTCGGTCAAAAAACTCAAAAACTATATATTCCCAAAAAAGAATTAAGCAACTCATTTGCACTCTAGGTGCTTCCAGGATTTGTAGAGTGATTTGGAGACCTTCGGTTGGACCACGTAGGTTTTTTTTTAATAAAAAAAAAACATTTTTCAAGTTTTTAGATTGACATATTTACATATTGATGTATTTTATGATTTTTAGGATAATTTCTAGCTATGTTAGATTGTTAAAATTAATTAACATGCTTTGTAGTGTAAATTTTTGGTTAAATGACATATAGTAAACCTAGTTAATCTAACTAACCCTAATTAACATGTAGTTAGCTTAGTCAAACTTAGCTAACCTTACTTTACATAGTTACCATTAGTTAACCATACTTGAAATCTAGTTGACCTAGTTAACCTAGTTAACCTTAGCTAACTTATTCAAATTTAGTTAATGTAGTTAACCATACTTCAAACCTAGTCAAAATTACTTTTAACCCTATTTAACCATACTTTAAACCTAGTTAGCCTAGTCAAACTTAGATAACCTAGTTAACCATACTTGAACAAACATAATTAACCTAGTCAACCTAGTCAACCTATTTAAACTTAGTTAAACTAATCCACCATACTTCAAACCTACTTAACCTAGTGAAATTTAGTTAATGTAGTTAACCATACTTCAAACCTAGTTAACCTAGAATAACTAACCAAGTATTTATGTTTTATTCATGTGAGTTGTATAAATGTGGTTTGCGTATACACACATGTATAAATATTCTTAAATTATAAATATCATTCATTTTTTTTCCATATTTAGATTAAATCTACATATAAATTTTGTTAATGTAAAATTCAACATAACAAACACTTGATCATTTGAAACATTAGAAAATTATTCCTAGAAAACATTACATAAAAACATAAGTATACATAGTTACTAGTTAACCATACTTCAAACCTAGTTAACCTTAGTTTTAACCTAGTTAATGTTAGTTAACCTAGTTAACCATACTTCAAATATCATTCATTTTTTGTCATATTTCTTAAATATATGTATAAATTATTCATATATAGTTTTTACAAAGTAGATGATCATAATGTACATATGCTTTAAATTAGATTGTTTTTAAAAATATTGTGCATATATATATATATATATATATATATATATATATATATATATATATATATATATATATATATATATATATATATATATATATATATATATATATATATATATATATATATACTTTCACATATATTTTATCTATCATATGTATAGCATCTCATACTAGGGAAAAATCTACATCATTGGGAGAGGTTAGTGTTTAGGGGGTGTTAGTGCCCGCTCTACACATATATCTACCTCTTCACAAGAGGAGAGAGAAGCTAGTTGTTGATACTATTGCTAGATTGACTCGCTCGGTCAAGGTTTTTAATCATACCATTGAGACATCGACCACCCTCCCTAATATGGATAGGGTGAATAGTATTAGAGAGGAGTTGGTCTATATGATTCATATAGTCGAATCATACAAACCCTATGATAGCATCATCATTGATACATTCTACACTTCTCTATCTCACAACATTATTGGCATTGTGAAGTACAAACAAATTGACTCTAAGGTCTCCACCACTATGGTGAAGACCATGTTTCCACATTACACAAATACGGCTCAGGTTCAGGGAAAACTTTAAGAAACCCCCTCCCTAGAAAAAGTATAAAATCCTGGTGAATCCTACATTATTTTGGGTGGAAAAAAATAATATTGTTGGCGAATTTTTTTAATTTGAAAGGAAAAAATATTAATTTAATTGGCGATTTTTTTCAATTGTATGAAAATTCTATAAAATCTTGGCGAATCTTTCATTGTTGAAGAAAATCATGGCTAGAAGTACAAATACCTAGAAACCATCATTTCAACACTATTGTTAAATGGATCCTAATTAATTATCAGTCTTGAAGGTTAAATTTTCCCACTTTTATCACTATAATTTCCCTCCAAATTATTGAATGGGGGTTTTGGGGCAGCACCTCTGAAAGCTCAAACAACTTTTAATATTTTAGTAAGGTGTCATAAGTTAATTTTATATCATCTGACATATAGTAAAAGTATTTTTTATAACCATTGGATGATCCTAAATCAATGGCATAAATCCTATTTCAGGCCAAACTTTTAAAGGACACCAAGTTCTAGAGAAAGTCTCTGAAATAAAGACGTGTCCACATTCAAATTTAGAAAGGATAAAAAGTCCCATGAAAAGTCTCCAAAATAGAGACACATGTCAAATCTATGTACTTAACCCGTACCCTAACTTAAATTTTGACCACATATTGGCAAATATGACCATCGATTAAGACAAGCTTTGGAAATTATAGGTGAAAATATTTAATTTACTATGTGGAAAAATTAGATTCTATTGGCAACATCATCATTGAACTCCATATCACTATTGGTGATTGGCCTATGCATGGGACCATTTTTTATAAAGTGTTGGCAACATGGCCACCTTGAAAGTCTAATTTTTTTAGCCAAATTTTGGGTCCCCGATGAGTGAGATTAGACAATTGGAAAATATTCGCCACTAAAGTTATCCTTTCTTAGGTTAGAGGTTATATGGTTACTAGGTGCAAAAATGACCTTGTTGCACCATTTATATATCCTTTTTGGTTGCTTGCTCATCAAAGGTGGCCCTAAAAGGATGAGCTTCCACTATATTTCTGCAAACAACTATTTGTAGAATTTCATTTACATAATGAGGTGGATTACAAAAATTTTCTAGGTTATGATGGGCAGGCAAGGGGGCATTTATCAAATATATTTAGGCCATTTGATGTCCCTATGCCTACTAATAAGTAGAAAAAGGTGGATCCAAACCTTTTGGTTATGCCAAAAGGTTTTTAAATGATAGTTGTAGGAAAGAGAGTACTAGATGACTCTAGGAGGGATGTGTATTCTAGTCTTGTAAGTATCATGACACAGGTTCATGAGATGTCATATGACCGATGAAGGATGTACATGTTACATTATCGTACTACCATTCCTACACTTGTACATGATGCATCCTTAATCGATGATCCATACCAGATAGTAGACATACCATCTCCCCTTGAGGTTGCAACTTTATCAGGGGTGGATTCTTTGCATTGTATGGGCACATGTTTATCTAGTGATCTAATTTGTTCATATCAGGCTTTATAGGAAGTCACTGGGATTCCTCTTATTTGGATCTCATCACATGTCACCCACATTATTTCTTGAGGTTCTACTAGATCAAGTTATCGAGGTGTACAATAACATGAGGATATTCGTACACCACCTACAGCTCCTCAATAAACTACAATTGATGATGATGCACATCCCCCTACCCAAGCCCCTTCATCCCATCAACTTTTCACTGCATTGATTATAGATGAGAAGATTGATCCCTCAAAGGTTTTGTTGCACAATTCAGACTTGAGAAGGATTGGGAGAGCATTATATACTACTACGATATATATTTAATTGAATTTTAATTTTATTTAAAACTTACACATGCATCTAATCAAGTATATTTATTTTAAAATTTTGAATTAAATGATTAATATTTATATGTACTCTAGGGTCTTTTTGATAGTATGTTAGGTTAAGGAGATTTACAAACTCCTATCGATCCCATGGAGCATGAGTCACAAGTAATTTTAGACGTCTTTATATAATTCTTCTTAAATAAGTATTTAATTTTTTCAACATGTATGTATGACACATATATATTTCTTTTATTTCACACATAGATCCAAAGGACATGGACCACCATAAGGTCATGGATTAGGGCATAGCCCTAGTTGACATTACATGTTATTTTAGACAGTTGATAGACATGTTATATTATGGACATTTCATATACATTACATATATGTATGCATGTTATTTCATACACATGTTATTTCATGAACACATACAAAATTCATGTTATATGTTCATGTTATATATTCATATTATACATGTTCATGTTATTAATGCTCATGTGCTCACTATGTAGACTTATTTTATGTATGTTCATGTCATATGTATATTTTTCATGCATGTCAGTTGAAATAAATTACTGTATTTGAATGTCATAAGATAAAAGAAAACATAAAAGCATTTTATTCTCACTAATGTCTTAAGGGGATATATATAAAAGCATGTACATAACAAAAGACCTAAAATCATTTATAACTACATATGTAAAAATGATTGAATCAGAAAATAATACATAAGAACATATATTAATTACATAAGAACATACTATTGAACTATGAAAGCATAAATCAAAGCATACATAACAACATGCATAAAATCATTTTATTCTCACTAATTTATCATAAGTAATCTAACTAGTAAGAAATCTAGCTAATGCCATAATTAATCTAACTAATGTCTTAAGGGGATTTCTTAAGGGGACATACATAAAAGCATGTGCATAGCAAAAGACATAAAAGCATACATAATAACATATACAAATTTCATAAGAATATACTATTGAACCATCAAGGTATACATAACAACATGCATAAAATCATTTCAAACCAAACATGCATAATTATATAAAAGCATACATAATTGAACCAAGCATGCATAATTGAACCATCAAATCATACATAATTGAACCATCAAAATATACATAAGAACATATAAAAATTACATAATAACATACTATTGAAACATGAAAGGATAAATAAAAGCATACATAACAACATGTGTAAAAGCATTTTATTCTCACTAATTTTTCATAAGTAATCTAACTAGTAAGCAATCTAGCTAATGTCATAATTAATCTAACTAATGTCTTAAGGAGATGTATTAAGGGGACATAAATAAAAGAATGTACATAACAAAATACATAAAAGCATACATAATAACATATACAAATTTTAATAAAAACATACTATTGAACCATCAAAGCATACATAACAACATGCATAAAAGCATTTCAAACCAAACATGCATATTTATATAAAAGCATGCATAAAAGAATACATAATTGAACCCTCAAAGCATACATAAGAACATATAAAAATTACATAAGAATGTACTATTGAACCATGAGAGCATAAATAAAAGCATACATCAAATTATACATAACAACATGCATAAAAGAATTTTATTCTCACTAATTTGTCATAAGTAATCTAACTAGTAATAAATCTAGCTAATGTCATAATTAATCTAACTAATGTCTTAAAGGGATGTCTTAAGGGGACATACATGAAAGAATGTACATAAAAAAGACATAAAATCATACATAAGAACATATACAAATTTTATAAGAACATACTATTGAACCATCAAAGCAAACATAACAACATGTATAAAATCATTCCAAACCAAACATGAATAATTATATATATCAAAGTATTATTTTCCAAGCATGCATAATTGAACCAAGGATGCATAATTATATATCAAAGCATATCCAATATCCATTACATCAAATATGAGTTTAAAGCTACAAAAAACACAAGTTCAAATGTGAAAGTATGAAAGCTACAAAACACAAGTTTAGCTCAGAGCTCCTAATACATATAGTCTGGATCCTTTCTATCTTTTATAATCTCCCAAAAAAAATCATTTTATTCAATAGGAAACCTCCAATTTTGGTTTCCACGTCCTCTTTTTTGCAATGTCTCGAATTGAAACTTTGTCACTATAACCAAGTGACTGTAATGTAGAACTTTTTGTCTAGACATGTATTCAATAAATTGAACACCATTTTTGTCTGTCTTTGTGTAATACCCCTCGCATCTTATTACTGTTGAGACTATGTTTAGTTTGATACTATTTTATCTTAGTTGATTAGATCAGACATATATCATATGTTATATTTATATTGTGGTGTGTGATTAAACAATTATATTTTGGATGTTAATTGTCATGTTTGAACTGGAACAAAACATTATGTGATGGTTAAATTTAGTAATGATGGATTTTATATGATGTTTCAAATGCATGAATTAATTGATGTAATTTAGATGATGATTATATTTGGTACTTACCCCATACCTGCATGTGTATGGTATCGTGTTGTTATCATATATGTTTTATTTTCTGTTGACATGCATGTATGGTAGAGGAGGAGGCATAGTTACCCCATTGAGTCAGGTCCACACGTCCTAGCCATCCCTACCATTGTCTATTATTATATTTATATATGCACATGTACATGTAGTGGTTTTTATGTAGGTTGCAGGTACCAGGCATTGACTTCCCTGGTTTGACAGGATGAGCGTGCCTTATGATGTCTCAATGGTGGAGAAGGGGAGTTAGCACTCAGGCCGATTCCCTAGCCTAACCTAATCATCCTAAAACCACGGACGGAATCTTACTTGACTTACCTAAATCAAATTCATTCTGGTAGAACAAATCCGATATATGTTCTCCCAGTTGAGCATGATATTGTCTTAGGTGTTGTTCCATGTTGGTGTCTTATTTTGACCTTGTAGATCTCATGTCTGATTTCTGATAGTTATTTAAATTATGTTGACATATTGGTAAATATAATGTTATTAGTATGATATAACATAATCAGTTATATATGTTTTCACTAAGTCTCTTATAATAATAATATTATAAATGGTATATATATTAATTTTATATGTATGACTATATGTTTATATAGATACAGCTTATTATATAATTTTGAATATTGAGTGATATAACTTAATGCAAATGATAAATTAAAAATAAAAGAAATGAAATTTAAAAAGAAGAAATTTACAATTTTAAATTGTTTCATTTTAGGTAGTTGACTTGAATAGTAGGGGGAAATAATAAAATATTTCTCCCCTACTTTTCAAGCCAATTTAGAGGTAAGAGAGAGAGACTTGTCACTACTTTTGGATATGCAAAATTTAGAGGAGAGAATGGAGAGAGAGATGAAGGGTTGAGGAAGAGAAGAGAGGAAGAATAGAAGGCAATTTGGGAGCTGATTTGGAAGCAGCTGAGAGTTCAAGCTTGTGGATTGGAGAGGTATTCTCGGCTGGACTTCATCAGCCTGCTTGTTGAACCAGGTAGGATTTGAGTTCCTTAATATGTTCTAAATTAGATTCTAATCTTTCCATCAAATGAGAGCATACACTTATCTCCTCAAAATGAAGAGTGAAGCAATAGTTCAGTGAGAATTTAGTTTGCAATGTGGAATTTTAACATCACAAACATACAATCCTTCTCAAACTCAGTCATTAGTGAATTCATTTTGGAAAAGAAAAGAACTTGTTATCTCATATCACAATGGAGCTTGGTTATGTTTTGATTCAATGTTTTCCACATTATCTATTTAATAGATCACATAATTATTCTAAAAATTGAAAGAACTAGTGTATCATCTTGACAATCAAATTTGGAAATAAAATCATCAATTTCATGGGATAGCATATTAAACCCAGTTTTGGAGGAGAGACAAACACAAATAAACTAAGTTTTTGAAACCAAATACACACTTCCAGCTTGCTGGAAAATGTATGAGGAAAAAAATTTCCTTTCATTCAAAAAAACACAGTCATTATTTTATTATTTGTTGCCACCTATCTCCATGAAATGTATATTATATAATTTCAAAATATTAAAGACCTAACCTAGCATCCACATGCCCCAAGGGAAAGAGTCAAATCCTAAGCTAAGATATTTGGAGGCCCCACTCCAAACCTGTGTTCAAGACAAGGCTTGAATGAGTTAAATTTTCAAACTCTAAGAATTCCTCATTAAGGAGAGAAAGATTGAGGGGGGGGACAAAAATATTTGGGCCCACCTCCATCACAATATCCCATGCCTTTAGATGTACGCCAGCATGAAAGGGCAAGAGTAAACAAGTTTAAATAAAGTAAAGTTGAAGTGAATGCCTAAACCCACGTGCATGAAGGGAGGTAAATTTTCAACTAAGTTTAAATGCTCTTCCAAAGAAACCTAGGAAAGAGGGAAGACATGGAAAGGTAGTGGGAAGTGGGTCCCACTCCTTTCCCATGTCATAAAGAAATAACTTCATTAATTTGTTTTGTGTTTAATTTCAAAGTATGGGCAGGCCCGCGTGGGTTTTGATGAAGGCATAAAAGGAAGACATTAAGTGAAGGGGCTTTGATGATGTGTCAGCCCCAAGTACACACTTGACCCAATCAAAAGGTTTGAAAACTTTATGCAAGACAAGACCTCCTTTCACATGTGCTAGTTTAGGGAAAGTATTTAATAAGGTATGGGGGGATATATTTCAAGGTTAATTTATTTGTTTATTGCTTGTTGAGGTGGCTGGATTTAAAAGCTATTAGAGCTTAATTGAAATTGAGTAGCTACCTTTTTAGGATGCTAGTCTAGGATTTAAGTGGAGTAGTAAATTGATATATTTAATTTATGCATGTTTTATTTAATGATGAGTAATGCATTTATAATTTGTGGGGTTTATTAATTAACACATTAATAATTACAATTAATATTACATTGTAACATTGGGAGTTAAGGTATATTCATAATTCTTAAGTGACATAATATAATCTTTTAATTAGATAATGAACGTATTCTATAATCAATAACTATATATATATAATAGGAAGAGATTAGTGATAGCTTGTTGTAGTCGATTGTTGGGTTAGCTAGTTCTTTTTAATGATATAATATATTGAAATTATTAAGTGGGATTGGCATGGTGTCTTAAATTTTGTAATCACAATGTTCCATTTTCATCCTTTTTAACAGATTATATGGACATTGAAAAATATTTATAAAGTAAATTAGAAAATCAAATAAGTATGAACTTGCTATCTTTGTGAGCAAAAGGAAAGTTTACTTGTTAAATGATTTTTGTAATGTTGTCTTCTTTACGAAATGTTATCTCATTGTGTTACAATGTTCTCTTACTGTGTAAATTGTACGTGCATGTGAATTATATTATTGATGTAGCCAATCTACATATGGGATAGATGACCAATTAGGGGGTGAAATCCAGAGGCCGGGTATATGTTGTGGATATCAGTTATCTATGTTGTTGAATGTTTTATGATGCATTGTGGAATTCTATTTTCTATTGCTTGATGGAGAAAGTGTAAATGTGAGATCATGGTTGGGATATCTATTTGATCTTTTTGATTATTACCTCCTAGTGGATTAATTTGAGTTAGTGGCCAAGTGAGTAAATGTTTTGATTTGTAAATATGATTTATTTGGTTATCTGTTTATTGGAGCTTATCTTGATTTATGTGGCCACAAACTAGGATGGGTGTTGATTGGAAAACTAGGGTAGGTTATCTAGATGTGATGTAGGGGGTGGCTTGTAATGGATCACCGAGGCCCACAAGTGGTTAACAGATCATTCATTGTCAAGTTTCTTAATTCCAGTGATAACATTATAAAAATTGATCTAGTTAGGAAAACATTAAAAAAATAATTTGTGATACTTTGCCCATGCCTTGAGTGCCGTCGGTTCAGTGAGGAACCTTTAGGACTAAACTCAAGGGTGGATCATCGATATACTTGTCTTCATGAGAGATATCGATGCCACGTATGATCACTTGAGTGTCGTCGATTCAGTGAGGAACCTTCAGGACTAAACTCAAGGGTGGATATGCATGATGACACCTTCCTACTCACACCGTAGATATCCTACGTAGGTTAGTGCCTCCGGTAACCTGTATACCCTCTTGTTCTAGAGATATCTTTCTAGGTCGTGATTGGGATTGGTCCTTAGTATGTGCGTGGGCCTAGTGTTATCTCCCTAAAATGGTGGGGTGGACCTCGGGGTTCCACATGGTCGAGAGGTAGTGTACTTCTCCATTGAGACTATTGCGGATATCCTCCATCACCTGATTGTACACTTGGATCAGTCTATCACATTTGTTGTAGATTTATGTACCCAGTTATTAGAAGATATTATCTTGTACTTGTAGGAGATTTCATTTGATTAGTAATGATCCCTACGTGGATCCATGATGTATTTTGATATTTGTAAATTGTATTAAATATCACCGTATACCCTACCATATGTGTAGTGGATGTAGGTGATCATGTGATGTAATGTTATATTGGTTCAAGAGATGTATTTAATTTTATTATGTACTTAAAATTTCTTTAGCATTTGATCTTGTTAGCGTAGTGTTAGTTAGATGACGTAATACTACGTTAGGGACCCTTGAGAATGAAAAAGGAATGATGTGTTTATTCAAACTGATGTATGTAGAGCAATGTGATGCTTTATTCAATGTGCTTGTTAACATTAGTAAACAAAAAAAATAAAATTGGTTGCATAACTTAGCATAACTTTTAGTGTTAATCTCTTGGGTTCCCTGGCGGGGCGTTACACTTTGTTTGATGATAATATGTGCCTTCAGTGACAACTGAACCAATTGGATATGACTGTCCATCACCATCTACAATTACTTCTAGAAATTTGTATTTTTCTTTTGTTAATAGATACTAATCTACACTTTCCACATTGTCAGGATCCGCAACAATAGCAAAAATATCACCTATGTACAAATGGATGCAATTTAAAAAAAATTAAAAATAAGATATTTAATTTGATCACCACTTGTGATAAATTAAAATTAATCAAAATAACATGTATGTGCACACACCTATAACAACTAAATCATAAACATGTTCAAAATCAACTGAATATATAGGATCATGAATGTTTATGTCAATGTCATCATCTTCATAAGGAGGAAATCTGATCAACTACTTCATATCCCATCGTGAAACATATCCATTTGTAATATTCTCACATTGACTCATTGGATTCTCCTCAACACAATCAACACAAAAGCATGATTTTTCTCTTACTTTAATCAATGGAGGCCTATGTTTTCCTATATTCATCGCTTGATGTAAACTTATAATACCACCAATTCTTTGACAATTGTAAGGATTGGATCGATCTATATCTGCTATAAATATGAAATGAAATTGGCACATTTTTAGATAAAAAATTATGATAAAAGTGAAAATCACATGATTCAAAATTTTAAAAGAATTTGACCAAAATATTTTACCTTTCACTTCCCAAAAATAACATTTGTTGTATTGGGTGTCTGAACTAGCAAAATGACCTTGGCACCATTCAATAATTTTCTCTGCATTCTCTATCATGTTACCTATACTTTTATGAACTATTAGTTTAAAGCAAATGGATCTACAAGCTTCTTTTGACATTATATTACTTGAACACCATTTGTGTACTTGCAAGTTCATCTTGGTGAAGTGTGTACTTTACACATGCTCATGCTCCATCATGCTCCCCTTTTCCATGTCCACTTTCAAAGAAGTTCCACAAAAACTTAATGTTGCATCTAGCATGTTTCATGGCTAGCCAATTAAGAGGCTTTTGCAAATTTAAATTGTCCTACTCGATAAAGTTATACACATGTATATAAGATCATTAAATATAACATTTATCATATTGAAATTAAATAACTTATATAAGAATGTAAAATTAATAACTTAAAGATAAAAATGAAAATGAATTGAAATACTTGTACTTACCTACACAACCATCAGACTGAATCTAGTGATGTGAAGCCTTTATCCCACGATTCACAAGATCTTCAAAAAACATTGCAAAACAATGAGCTACATAGCTCCTATCATGAACTATATCATCATTGATATAGAAATGAACCTCCTTGACGATAATGCATTTATTTTGATCAATACTTTCTATCCCATCCAAATCAAATTGTGTGTATCTATAGATCACTTGCACAAATATCGTAACTTGTTCAGAATGATAATATTGACCTTGAAGCTATGATTGAGGGTAAAATGTATAATTCTCATAGAAATCTACAATTAAAAGAATACAACTAGGTGGAAAACAATCTTTGGAATCACAAAATTGTTTAGCTGCACCATGAAAATGTTGGATATGTGGATATATCATAGTACAAAATCTGGTCATAAACTCAAGGTAGGGCAATTCACTCTCCTTCAATGCATTTTTTTTGGATTCATCTCTTGTCTTAGTTTGGTATGTCTCATATTAAAATCTCTTCTATAGAACTAGCTTTGAAACATTAATATTCTCAATTTGCAATGGAAATTCATGTAAATCTCCACAATCATTGCATGTATTTTTATACATTGTACTTTGAACTAATATGAATCTTCTGATTTATCACATAAAATAGGCTTCACAAATTATGGTGTACTTCTAGGGATAACCATATCTGGATTAAGTACTATTGTCATAGCTTTTTTATATAGTTGCAAGTATAGATTAAATTCAACATGATTTCGATAGCAACAAGTTCACGTACATTATTTATTACAGCAAGGACATAACCTCTCAAACATTCTCTGACATATTTTCACATTTAAAAACTCTTTCTTGAATGCTTGAAATAGTTCACTTTGTGTTATATCTATAAAATGTTTTGGATGTTAATATTTCATACATGTCTCTTCATCTTTCATCTGTATAGTATCCTTTCTATTGGAAGAAAGACAGGAGCAAGTAGTCCAATATTCAATGACTTGTATTTTTACATCTTCAAAAAATTTGTCTTATCAAGTAAGTCTACAAATATTTACCCAATTCTTTTCAATGTTTTTATTTAACATATTTCTCCTCCCAATATATCTTTGAACGGTTCTTCTAGATACTTGCATTAAATCATAAATTGCACAAACTTATTTTCTCTGTGTCAACTTCCTACTAGATATTGTAGTTATCAGTGCTCTACATGCATCACTTAAATCGGCTCCTCGAGTTTTGTTCTTAATGTTTCTCAATACATCTTGAAAATTTTCAACTATTGTCTAATTAACATTATCCACAGAACTTTTCCTATTATCAAGACACAATAACTCTAAAATAAGAGTCGTCTCTCTTTTCCTGAATAACCTGGCAAATAATTGTGCTCTTCCAAACAAGATTTTATTTTCAAAATATTCATCCCAATTTTTTTTGCAATGCAATTTAATTGTGCTTTCAAATACCATGTGTTAAGATGAAACTTGATTGAAAAGTGTGTCCTCATTCATCTCCATCAAATTTCCCATGTCAAATGATATGTTTCCATGTTGAGAACTACCAATTTGATCCCCTACTTGAATTCCATCTTCTTGAATATCAATAGGTTCTTCCTGAACTTGAACATGTTGATCTTCATTACATTTTATATGACCTTTTATTTTTTCATCTCTTATTCGATCATATTTCCTTGTTCTATTCCTTTTATTCCCCATTAAATTAAAAGCTTCAATTGACCTACATACAAAAAACCATATACCCAATAAAAAACTATAAACAATATTTATAAGTTCATAAATCAAGTACCAATTAAACTTTTTTTAAATAATAAACCAAATAAAATAATGCTTTAAGTTAAGAAAACAAAATAAAACAATGCTTTAATTTAAAAAACTAATTAAAATAGTGCTTTAATTTTAAAAATAAAATAAAATAATGTTTCAATTAAAAAAAATTAAATTAAAAAAAAAAAGGAAAAAAAAAAGTATAAAAATATCTTGCAATACATTCTTGATGATTCTCCTTCGTAATTTCCTTTCGAACGCAAATAAAAACAATAAATGATTTTATTTTAAAAAATCACTTTTTATTTCATAAGTATTATACAATTTTATTTTCTAATTTAAAAATTAAGTGTTTAATATGGGGTTTAAGGGGCTCAGTCATTCACACGGCCGTGTTTGGTCAGTCATAGTTTCGGTCAAACCCAGTCTGACCAAACCAATTCTGGCTGAAACTGCCTATGTGGCATCCCATGTGGTAGGAAAATAAGAAAAAAATAGAAATTTGCAGAACTTCTCACTTCTACACTAGCTCATTTCTCCTTCAAAACTCAACTTTCTTCAAAAAATAAAAATACCCTTTTGTAGAGCTCGGAGTCAAGATTATTGTCATATAAGTTTTATAATATTTTGATTAGAGATAATATGTTATAATTTCAAAACATTGTAATTAGGTATTTTAACATTCAAGAAGATGCTACTTCAAAAAAAGAAAAAAATAGTAAATCATAACAATAAAATTAAAATTTATATTTGACACTATAGAAGAGAGTCTTCTTCAAGAATATGTAATTTTTTTCTGAATGGTGCAGATTTGATAGGGAAAGTTTTGCGAGAGATAAGAACTATCAGTTTCAGATAAGTTTGACTTTGAGTAATCATAATAGATAAAATATACATTAGAAACCAATCTTTCTTTTTTTATGCACTAGCTATACATGTCATCTATAACATATTTTGAAATCGAAGGAAAAAAAGATCATTTGCATATACTTTTTTGCTAGGAACTAGAGCCCATATTTTTAGCATTTTTCAACAATTAAAAAATGGACTTTGAAAATTAAAAAATTGTATCAATTCTTGTTCAAATTTTTTTTAAAAATTATAGATATAAACTTCATCCATTTTTACACATTTCATCAATTTACATCATGTTCAAATTCTAAGTTACACAAATGTCACTTTTATGTCGTTAAAGTTGAATAGTTTGCATGTTGTTGACATTTTCCTTTATAAAAGTGTGACACGGGTTTGTACTTTTACCCAAGCATAATCAAATTATTGGTTGAATTGGCTCATTACCTATATGCACTGATTCACTTCCCCCCCCTCTCAGTTCCTCCTATATCTAACAAACAAAAGTGAATTTGTAATAAGGATATTACTTCATGTTCACATCAAAGTATACCAAATTGGAAGTACACAGTCATATGTGTTGAAAACAAATCACGTCAATGTGCCAATATTAGCACCATGTCACTGAATTATATTATATTCCATGTTAACTAACATAATGAAGAAATTTGTTTATCAAGATAACAATAAATTAGTCCTATGAAGGAGATATCTCAATACCAGTGCCAATGGTTGGAAACTTTTATTCACGTTACCATATTGTTCAAACACCAACTATTATGGAATGAAACCCTATAAGATATCATTGTTAATATCTATATTATAATCATGAAAAGGAAAGATATGTGAAGATAAATCAATGTATATGCCGCCAAAATGGATAAATGCAAGATAGAGAATATCAAATCGCTGTCAACCATGACGAATGCCTTTCAACCAACATGATGCTATGAAGAACACCTATATATACCAACCAATGTGATAGCTTTGTGTGTATTTGTCATCAAGGGAAAAAATTGAAGGACGATAGAAATTCTTCTATAGAGAAATACAAGTCATTTTCTAAGCCTTTCCAAACTATTTGACAGTCAACCTTATTATCAACAAACAACGCATCAAATATTTTATCAAACAATCAGTTTGGGAAAATGTCCAAATGATAGAGCAATATTTGTAGTAATAAACCATTAAATTCATAGTCAAAAGCATCAATCATCTCAAGAAATCCTTTAATAATATCTTCAAATACTCTTCCTACATATTCTTGCCTTTCGAAAACAAATCTTCTTCCTTAATCAATGGCATAGCCTTAGTAAATTTATAATTCATCTTTTTCAAATCTTCTTCATCAATCAACAAATCTTCTTCCTCGATCAATGTCATATCCTCAATGAATTTCTTAATCCTCTTTTTAAATCTTCTTCATCAATCATAACTATAGAAAGTAAATACTTTTCATACAAGCATTAATGCCACACCAAAAAATATTGACATCAATATCAATAATAACAAGCACTAGATGTTGGAGGAACATCAAAAAAATTGATAGCATCAAGAACTTTATACGGTATCAAATCCAAATATGATTCCATTCTCAACTTCTAGAAAGTATAATTTATCTCATCAAACTTAGGTACTTTGTTGCCATATTTATTAGCCATCTTACATCTGCCTCAAGTCGTTAAGCTTATTCTTGGGGAACCTAGCTCCAATACCAATTTTTGAACACCTCTAGATGTTGAGGGAGGGGGTGAATTAGCATAAAAAAAATTAACAACACTGCCATAATTCTTAATTACTAGTTAGTGTACCAATTAATTATAAAAAATGATATAACAATAAAATCATAGACACATGAACACTTGATTTATGTACAAACCCAATGTGAGAAAAATCATGGTAATAATCTCACTCACTATAAGAAATAATTGATTACAAATTTTTAGGCTAGAAGCCAAGTAACTCATTGTCCTTGATGTTTAGGCAAACTGCTAAGGAACTCATTTTTCCTATGATAATTTGCACAATAAATTTATATCTATACAAAGTTGCTAAAAAAATTCACGATCTTCCACAAGAAAAAATAAAATATGAAAAGATGTAGGGTCTTCTAATCAACTTCTATACCTCTCTTTTTGATTTATCAATTTGTGCTTTTGTTCTTCCTTATCTATTTTATTTTGTCTTCACATTCAATCCACACATATTTCATAATTACCTTGCACTCTCCCTTGCTTTAATCATCCATTCACGCCCAAATTTATAGTGGTTTGTTCATCAAAAAACTCAAGAAGTTTGGTCATAAAAAATATAAGCAATATTAGTACAAAATTGGCCATCATGAGCATAACTATTAAATATGGTCCACCCTAGGGGATAAAGGGGACCAAAATGCATCGCAATAAATCTTCCAAAATAATATGATCAAGGTGCACACATTATAGCATCCCCCAAACCTAGTCCTCAAAGTAATGTATATAAAGTCATTAGAAATATGTTACCAGTCAACTCAATAACATTCTCTAAAGTACATAATACCATGTAAATCACATCACACCATGGCACAATCACTCTTAACCTCTTGACTCTTCCCTTATCCTATATTTAGTCCAATAAGACTCAAATCCAATCATTGCAAATAGTTGAGTTGACTAGAAATGAATATAGACAACAATATTGCATTTTTTAAAACAAATATTCACCTACAGAGAAATCTGACAAAATATATATGAACTAAAACATTGTACAAACCATCTAACCATATCCACCAAACCACATAACCTAAGATACCTTGATGCAGAGAATTCTTCAAGCCTATAATATTTAGAGTACATAGGTATTGTAACCATGACCACAATCTACCATCATCTTATGCAAATGAATATAGAGTGTTCGCCCATAAGGTATTCAAATACTCTTTCCCACTTATTCCAACTTGTTATACTTCCACCTTTTTTATATACCTTATATTATCTTAGACTTATAAACTAAAGATAAGAACATCATATAGACATTTATTATTCTTCAAGTATTCTTCTTGCAAATAAAATCATTAGATAATCTTTTCTACATAGCACAATTCTTCATTAGATATAATCAATATCCATTCTCAATCTCAATAAAATCTCAACCATAGCCAATTGACATCAATGAAAGCATTAGTTGACATCAATGACAACATTGGTCACATAGATAACATGTGGGTATAGTGGAACTTATGTTAGGTTACAAAATCCAATTGTTGTTGTAAGCATGACACCATTTGAGCTAGGTTGTTAATTGTGATAAGTTGATGGAGCATTTGAGTAGGAAAGTGGAAAATCATGACAAGTGGGTAAAGGAGATGGTTGAGAGATGCATGGAAGACTAATGGAAGGAAGTAAATAGGATTTTTTATTGATAAGGTATCATCCATCAATAACATGTACATGATTAACATTTTGTGTAGAGGTATTCATTATAGGAGATGTATATGTAGGAAGATTAGGCAATGATGTAGGTGTAGGAATTGTATGCTCAACTAGTTTTATAGGATTAGAGAAATTAAAAGCTTAAACATAACTTTTCATAAGCATAATGTTCATAAAAATAATATGAGAAATGACACACAACGCTTTCACACCATGCGCATCACTTTTAATCATTCTCCTCAATCCCTCAATCAAGGGGATTTCCTTACTATTCAAGTATTCTTGACCCATCCATAGTTGAAAATTTTCCAAGTCATTGGAAATCTTTCTCAATTAGTTAGTAGATACTCATGTTAAGGAGTCATTCTCATCATGATAAGTGTTAAAAGAATTATCCTCCGCAATTTTAGGTATATCATGTTTAGGGATAGAAGTTTCACCTAAGTTGCCATGGAATATGCTAGTGAACTTGGACTCTACACCCTTGGTATTTAAATTTTGGGCTACCGTAAGTCTATAGTTTCTTCTCACAGGGATGTTAGATGTGGGAATAAATATCATAAAACTCATGCACAAAGTTACATATAAAACAAATGACTAAATAATGTAATTTTCCAATATAATAACTAATTAACCATTGCATAAACAACATAAATGATATTATTCAGATTTGATACAATCTTGAATGACATTGTTAAAAAATGACTCAACATACTAAATAATACAATCCGTGAGGCCACCATCAGCATAAACTTAACTATTATAAAATTCATGGGACCATCTACTTTAAAATAATCCTAAAAAACTCATCAATGCCCTCTAATTGTTTATAGGAAGCCCCCCTCAATAGGACACGACCCTTAAAAATAACTACCACATTCTTAATATTTCTCACAATAATTATTCTTTTATAATTAACACAATCTTAATAATTCTCTCATTTATTATTTAATTAGTCTAATATCACCTTCCTCTTCCCATTTTTTCAGATTTATATTTTTCCTCTAAATCTATATTTAATTAAATTATTTCAATAACTTAATTATCTTATTTTCCTCCTTTCACAATAATTAATTAATTTTTTAAAATATTCAATTATCATTCTTCTTTATCAATTTTATTAAATAATATTTATACTATTTAAATAAAATATGAACTAATTTTCTATCCAAAAATTTCCATCCTCTATTTTTCTTCATCTTGGAAACTCAATCTTCTTTTTTAGTTAACTATTTTATTGTTTTAGCATCTATTTTACTTATTGTGACTAAATTGTTTTTTTTAGAAATCTCTTATCTTATCTTCTCTTCACTTAATGTTATCTGTAAATAAAAATTGAGTCTACTCATTCTTTATTCATTTAAAATTAAATTTCTAGCATTATTTTCTCAAATAAAAATTGTTATTTTTTAATTTATTTAATTCAACCCCTCATCTTCATCTTCGTTTGGAAAAACCTATCAATTTATCTAGATCAATCAATCTCATGGATAATCATAATCTTCAAATTCTCGTTCAATCATAATCTCACTTTGTTATTGTGCAATATTATGAGAGAAACATATTGCAAACACCATTTCTTCAAGACGCTATTGAAGAAGCGATGGATTTAAACAAGGTTTGTATATGAAAGTAATGTTGTTTTATCTATTCCTTGTTGCATGCATGTGTCTTATACTGCTTATACATTTTCCACCTAGAATAAATGAAAATGATGATCTTCTCCTTGGCAGATCATTTATACATACAAACACTTCCATCTTATTTGAATTTGATTTTCACTCTTTCCATGGTGACTCCCTTCTAAAATAAACCATTACTTATTAGCTTATGTGCAAAACAAATTAAATGAATAGAATCCAAGCTACTATACTTAAATATAAAATCTATGGAACTAATCATCATCCATCAATCATTTGGGTATCATTTGGAGAACATCTATAACATTAAATAAAAGAGCATCCTCCACTTGAATTAATGAATAGTGCATTAGGCATATTGCACATCATGTGTCTTTGATATTTTCCTTCTCACGTAGAAAAGAATAAAAAGGGATTTGACTAAGGCATGAAAAATTCCATAGTTATAACCCTATCTCAATAGATATCAAAATGTGTTCATTAATATTGTCTTGTTCTTCATTGAGATAATGCAGTAGAGGTGCAAATTTAGAGACAATGGAACATCACAACACATAAATTTGATAATCATGAAGGACCTTAATATAATTTTATGTGGTCTTTTCTAACAATAGTGTAAGCTACAATGATCTATTTTCTATAGGAGTTGCTCTTAAAATCTTATCTTTAGAACTTGGGATTGGTCATTGACTATATCTACACAATCCTAATTATCAAGATTAAGTACATATATTAACACCATGCTTAATCCTTTGTATTTGTTGAAGTTTTCTTTGCAGTAAAAATATAATATTATTTGTTAGACTTTAAAGAACTTTAGGGTTTCACTTATTTTGCCTTCATGTAAACTCCATTCCAATTTATACGATTTGTTTAAGAATTATTTAAAGATACTCTCATTATTGCATTAGATCTCAAGTACAACTTTGATTTTTTAATATCATTAATAATATTTTGTTTTAAAAATGTCTTTTCACCATCCATATTATTTACATGAAATGTAAACACAAATTACTATAACATTATCATTAAAAAAAGACTTTTATAATAAAAATAATTAAAAAATAAAAATTTAACTAAACATTCTAAAAATTATTATAAATAAATGATAACTTTATCACATTACTTATAATATACTCAATCATACTAATTATGGCAATTCATAACTTTGAAACTATTAATATAATATTTCAATTAAATATTAAATGTATTATCTTTCAATTAAAAATAATCTTTTAAAAATAGACCTAAGAAAATGAAAAGATAGGTGAATTACATTTCTAAAATATGGAAAAGATTGCTTGACTTCAAAACTTCTAAATAAATTATACATCATAAATTTATTATTATAATTAAGAAAAGGTTGTTAAATTTTTTAATTATAAAATTAAAGTATTTAAACTAGTTGAGAAATATTTTTTATATCTTATTTTAAGAAATATTAATTTATATACAATTTTTAATAAAAATAAATTATTAAACAATTAAATTATCAAATTAGAATGTTTTCAAATACAATAATATTTTATTTTAAGAAATGTTAAATTTATATATTTTTTAATACATTTACTTTTATTTATTTATTGGTATATTTATTTTTAAAAAAATTAAGTAAAATATTCTAGATATGTTTTCGGAAGTAATTTTTTATTTATTTACATTTTTCCTTTTTATTAAATATTTATTTTTACTATTATTATAATAAAAACATTATTTAATTTGATAAATAAAATATTAACTTGTTATATAGTTAAATAAAAAAAATTCTATTTATTAATTTATATTATATATTTTTACAATAATCAAAATTGTTTATGTTTATTACGCCGAGAGGCGTCTATACAGTCATAGCACAGCCTCAGACATCAACACAGGAATATTTTGAGAATATGTTCTGTACATAAAAAAGAATTGGGGTTAGTTACAAACTAAATTAAATTAGAAAAGTGAAATTAAATTCAAAAAGGCCAAAAGGCATTGAAAAAAATAAAAATTAATTACTATCCCGAAAAAAAACAAAATTTAAGGCCATTAAAGGCTTGAAAAGGCCATGCGATTTGTACGATTTTAAACAAAAATAAAAAATCTAAAATCTAAAATTCCCACCTTGTGGGGAGTAGGGACCCTACCGACAGGACCTGCCACGAGAACCCTGTGGCTGGGGAGTTCCCTGTGCCGACAGGATAGCCTATGAAGGCCCCTACTAGTGGGTACCCCGCGATGGTGGCATGTTGCCTACCGCCGGCAACATACATCGTACGATAGGTAGTGCAACTGCCAATATTGTGTGTCATGTAGTAGGGGGGATAGGGGGTGGTGGCCCAGCTCCCTCAATCACAATTTCATTTCATTTATTTATTTTTAAATAATACCAAACACCCTTATGGGCATTTAATTTTTTTTATAAAAAATTTGCTTTGCATGCCTACTTACAAGTTTTTTCAATTTTTTAGAGAAGAATTTGGAGAGCCAAAGGAATGCAAAGAGGCACCCTTTGGAGAACATAAGGAGACTCTCTTAGATTATAAAAAAGTTCTTCTCCATTTCATTTGTTGTTTTGTAGAGAGGAGCAATGAGAGCTTTCGATCAGCAGATTTGGAGGAGATTTGAAGAGCAAGCCCATTTCAAAAGCAAGCAAGCACATATCAAGGTGAGGCATTTATTTTGCATTTTTAGTTTTAATAATTAGTTTTTTTTAATATAATTTTAATATTTAGATTTAATTTTAATATTAAGATTTAGTTGTTAGTTTTAATGTTTAGATTTAGATTTTTAATTTTAATTATTAGATTTAGTTTATAAGTTTTAATATTTTTATCTAGTGATTAGTTTTAATATTTAGATTTAGTTTGTAGTGTTTTATTTGGTTTTGAATGTAGTTTTAAATTAGTTTGATTTAGTTTGTATTTTAATAGTTAGATTTAAATATTAGATTTAGTGTTAAAATATTAAGAATTTTTTTAAATGTTATTTTTTAATATTTGGATTTTTTATTTTAATATAATACGTATAGTAATGTTTCAAATAATTTTTAAAATATGGAGGGCAATGCCACTATCTTAATTAATTGTTCAATATATTAATTTTTTCATTAGTTTAATAATATTTTTATATGGATGGCAATGGTGCCATGTTTTTCAACATTTCAATATATTAGAATTGGCATTATTATTTTTTAAATATTTTTATTTTTGTTTTAATATAATAGGTGTAGTAATGTTTCAAATACTTTTTTATATATGGAGGGGAATTATGTCATATTAATTACTCTTCAATATATTTAATTTGATCATTAGTTTAATAATGTTTTTAATATATGGAAGGCAATGCTGTCATATTTTTCAATTGTTTAATATATTAATCTTAAATGTTTTTTGTAATAATTTTGCTACTAAATTGGTTTCAATATTCCTGTCCAATTCCCTTGATGTGTTGCAATTAGTGGATCTTCTAATATTAATAGCGAATAGGGTAATCCGCCCACAATTTATTGGAGAAGACAAACTCATGAGGGCCATTCAAATGTATGATTTGTGGAATGGAAAAGCTTTTGTGGGTGGTTTGTTTCCCTGATATCTGTTGATGGCTTCCCATGAGCACATGTTGATATATAATTGTGCCAAAAAAGCCTTTGAACGTCACAGCTATAGGATTTTTAAAAATACTCTGCAAATGGTGTCACCGGTCCTTAGTCGCAAGCTTGAGGCTTCCTTCCAGAGCTTAATGAATGCCCTATTAGATTTGCTAGATGTTCACAATTAACATTCTCTTCTGCCAAGGGCTCAGTAAAGTTCTCCCAATGCTCTGGTAGCACCACATTACGTAACCCCTGTACCGGATCTCAACTTTCTTGCATCAATGTGTATCCAATCTGTGACTTCCCAGAACTGGCCTGCAGATACATTACGTCAAGTAACTCACCAGTGGCAATCTGATAATGATGGTTGGGAGTCTTTTGAAGATTCAGTTCCTCCTGCTGGCTGGGAGATGGCTCGTTTCAATTCAAGTGGGAACTACGAGGACATGGTGGAATAGGGGTATGTTTTGCAAATTTTGTCTACAGTATGCCTCAGCCAGAATGAAGCGAGGGCAGTTTTTGTGAATCTCCAAATATGTTGCATATGTTGTGGGAATTGTAAATGGCCCTATTGTAGATTCGATTTTGATAGCCCCCTATATGTTGCGCATGGTATATTTGCTCATAATTAAAGTCAGAGATTAGTTGGTCTAATTATATAGTTTTCTAACTATTATTAGGGAGATTTAGATGGTTTTTCTTCAAACTCAGCATATGACTGTAATTATCTTTCTCCCGGGTCTTAGAGTCTTTAAGGTTTTTATATAAAATCTTACAAAGACTCCTGGTTATGCAAAAATCTACTCTATATTATTGCATGTATAGGACTATGATCTTGGGGTTTCTTTTTGGGTTCTTCCATGGGGGAGCCCTTTGAATTAGTTTATTAATAATATATATGGTGGCTTGTCCACTTTTGTCTAAAAAATAATAATAATAATTTTGTTACTAAAGTTATTTTATATTAGTGATTTAAAGACTTGCTTAGATTTGAATATTATTGATTTCAATATTAGATTTTGTTTGCATTTTAATAATTTGATTTAAATAGTTTGATTTTGTTTGTATTTTAATAGTTTGATTTAAATATTAGATTTAATTTTAATATGGATTGTAATGTCACCATATTATTCAACATTTGAAAATATCAATCTTAAATATTTTTTATATTAATTTTTCTAAAGTTTGATTTAAATATTATATTTAGTGTTAAAATATTAGATTTACTTTGTATTTTAATACTTTGATTTAAATATTAGATTTAAATTTTTTATTTAAATAGTTTGATTTAATATAGGTATACTAATCTTTTAAATTATTTAAATATGGAGGGAAATGTCATCATATTCATTTAGATTAAGTTATAGAGTTATTATTTAGTAAGGATTCAAGGGTGATATTAACTTCAAATATTTGGATACAAGTTGGTCTTGTCAATGGAGCATTGGGATATATCTGAAATATTGTCTACAATCCAAGAAGTGCTCCACCCAAACCACTAGCATATGTCATCGTTGAATTTGATAATTATTTTGGAATACCATTTGATGATCATCATCCCAAAATAGTTCCAATAACACCAGTATAGAGGAGCAAAACCTTTCAATTACCATTAAGGTTTGTTAGAGTTGTCATATTATAGCTAATAATTAATTTATTTAATTATTAGTCTATTATTCTCTACACTTAAGTTAGACTTAGGCATCTCATTATTCTTTAAGGTTTTCACCTTTAGGGTTTTGGTATCCTTTTATAAGGATTCCCTCTTTGTAATTCATAAGGAGATTGTATTATTTTTCATCATGGTTAATAGAAGATTATTTTCTTGCAACATGGTTTTGCAGTCTCTGGCCTTTTGGCCGCCATAGCTTTCTGTCTTTTTGCTTCTTCTTTGTGACAGTCTTGCATGCAGGTGTTCTTGGGAGATTAGTATTTCACCTAATCTAACATGGTATCAGAGCCATCTTGCTGCTCGCTGTTCGTGTTTTGTTGAAGTGTTTCAGAAGCAGGAGGTTTTCAAGGGTTTCAAGAGTTTTTTTTTTGTGGATCTGGGGGGGAGCCAAAATTTGGCTCACCTTGGGCAAAAACGGACACCACCATTGTGTCCGGAAGGCCCAAGAACCCCTAAATCCATATAAAACTTGTCCATTTTGGACACAGTGGCATTTGAGGCAAAAAAAATTTTGCATACCAGGGCCGTACGGCCCTGGCACGCACTCCGAGATGGCGATTTTCAAAAAAAATTAATTAAAATTTTTTTAAGGGGCGGCCTCCCGGGCGCCACCCAGCGGCCACTCGGGCGCCACCCCCGCGGCCTCCGCCGAGCCGCTTGCAGCTGCAAGCCACCGGGCTCCCTCCGCTCCGCCCGTCTGCGGCCTCCGCCGCTCCCGGCCCCGCCGCCCGCACCCGCGCCCTCCGCTCCGCCGGCCCGCCCACCGCCGGCACCAGCACCAGCCCCTGGTCCCCCACATGACCCGGGGTTTCCTGATTCAGCATGACGTCAGCGGACATGCTTTTTAATTTTTTTTTAAAAATTTGTATGTTTTTTAGGGCTCTATTTTTAAGGGTCATTGGGCCTTTTTTTTGCCATATCTTCTTCATCTGGAGGCGTATTTGGGAGTTTTTTATATCATTAGAAAGCTCTTTCCGAGACAAACGCAATTATGGAGGTTTCTTTTCAAGTTTTTTGCCTCGTTTTTCGTACCATGCCTTCGAAGGCAGGACTACTTTTTTGCCTTCTTGGAGCACCTGATGCTTTTTTTGGCATAACTTGCTCATACGGAGGAGTTAGTGGGCGAACAAGATATCATCGGAAAGATGATTCCGAGACGGTCATTTTATACGGAGCTTTTTTCCAGATTCTTCTTTCATTTTTTGCACCAGGCTGTTGAATTCAGAGGTTTTCTTTTTCAGGTGCCTGCCAGAGCACCTGTCACTGTTTTTGCCGTAACTTGAGCATACGATGACATTTTTTGCCAAACGAGATATCGACGGAAAGCTGGTTCCGAGACCTTTCTGTTTTTTTCAGTTTGGTTATTTGATTTTTCCGTTTGTAGGGGTTTTCTGCCAGTCAAAGTCACGGGTACTTTTTGCATTCCGGACACTATATCTCTCACATCCGGGCTCAGTTTTCAGCAACCTTGGTATTTTCGGAAAGCTGGTTCAGTGTGCTATTCAGTGGTAGAGGTTTTTTTTCCAGATTCTACTCTAGGTTTTCCCTCCTCTGAGTTATGCAGTTTATGCCCTCTGGTGGAGTGCTTGGTTCTACAGGTCCGGGGATCTCTTCTTCTGAGTTCATAGCTCACTCTTCTTTCTGTCTTTTGAGCATTGTATGCTTCTCTTCTATTGCATTCTTTTTTCTGTAAACGTACTGAGATAAAGTGCCTACTTTTGCATATCTGGGATCTTGAACACTATGTGTTTGTTTGTATACGCACTCAGTTATAAAGTGCCATGGGGGGATTCTGATGCATTTGCCACTATAGGCGCATCCACTCTTGTCAAGTGAGCATACCTTCCACGACATTAGCCCATGTAGACTGTGTCTATGACACCGCCCTTTATCCTGTGCTTGTACCTTCTTTTGCACATAGGTGTTCCTGTTTCTTCTTCTTGCAGATGTTTCTAGCATTGCATTTCAGTGTTCCTCTCCCTGTTCAGCATTATGGGGGGGTTCACCTGTTGGCTCTATTGCTTCCTTGGTTCGGTTGAGTGATCTACGTATTCAGTTTTTATTCCTATGTACTAGGCGGATGCAGTGGCTAGGCACCTATGCATTTCGGTGAGATGGTTCATCTACTATATAGACACTCATTCATTCCTATTTTGGAGGTCACCTCTTTGATTGATCAGCTCTTCAGACTTTGTCTTCTCTACCTGGTCATGCACTTCAGTGGGGGTTCCAGCAGTTTCTTCTGACAGTGTTTGCAGCTTCATGCTTCAGAGATGCTTCATGCTCTTTCTTGTTCCTTTCTTTGGGACATTCCCTAGATTGGAGGCTTTGTTTCCTTCATCTAGTTTTTTTTTTCTTGTACTTGGGTACCTGATCAGGCCTTGTTGCCGGGACCCATTGCTCTTTCATGCATTTTTGTTTTCATGCATCTTTTAGTCCTTAGTTGTTTAGCTTCTCCCTAAGTTACACTTAAGGGGGGGTGTTAGAGTTGTCATATTATAGCTAATAATTAATTTATTTAATTATTAGTCTATTATTCTCTACACTTAAGTTAGACTTAGGCATCTCATTATTCTTTAGGGTTTTCACCTTTAGGGTTTTGGTATCCTTTTATAAGGATTCCCTCTTTGTAATTCATAAGGAGATTGTATTATTTTTCATCATGGTTAATAGAAGATTATTTTCTTGCAACATGGTTTTGCAGTCTCTGGCCTTTTGACCGCCATAGCTTTCTGTCTTTTTGCTTCTTCTTTGTGACAGTCTTGCATGCAGGTGTTCTTGGGAGATTAGTATTTCACCTAATCTAACAAGGTTGGCATGTGCATTAGCAATTCAAAAATCTCAGGGACTAACTCTTTCAAAAGCCATAGTTGATATAGGCCCAAGAGAAAGAGAAGGATTGACATTTGTGGTTGTATCTCGTGTAAAGTCTCTAGAAGGCTTGAGAATAATGCCACCATTCACATATGACTGTTATGAAAAAATAAAAATTGGGAAACAACTTTCCAAGAGAAAAGAAGAAAAAATCAGACTCAGATGTCTTGAAAATCAATGATGTACTTTCAACTAGCTATTAAGAAATATGCATTATTAATTGTTCTCCTACATTATGTGCAAATTTTCCTCAATGATTGTTAACTAATTAAATTAGTAGATGATTTTGAAATTATGTTCACTTTTTATTCAATGTGTATCAATTGTCAAAATCATATCATATTGTGATACCCATATTTTGATTAATTAAAAAAAATTACACAAATTCATGCACACTATTCCACTATAACTAACATGTAAATTTCCAAATTATCAATGCAATATGATTACGTCATTGTTTTTTATTTCTTATGTTTTTTAAAATGATTTTGCTAATATTTCATCATATTGCGTCAACTAATATATTATTCTAAGTGTCTTCACTAATTATGTTGTATTATGCATTAGTAAACATTATCGATCTCAATTCTTTTATCACAAATTATCTATACAAGTTTTTATTCTGAATATTTCTATATACTAATGTTTGTTTAAAAATTTGGAGCATATAATTCAAGATATGGATGTCTCTAACAGAGATTTCCAAATCATTGTTACAAGCCCAACTGCTTATGTGGCCTCGAATGCTTTCTTTGAAACTAATGTGGACAAGTGTACAAGAATAATTGTAGAGTCATGCATGAATGTGATCAAAGTTGTTGAGCATGTAGTGTTATCAATTAACTATGTTGAAGAACTAGAAATATTGAAGATGGAAGATGTTGCGAAATTTGTGCATGAGACATCTGCAAAAGTAGATGCATTTTCATCAATGATGAAAGAATTATATCACAATCATTGTGCAAATAAAGGTCACAATACCAATTTCATCATTAAATATTATGTAATGTACTTACATCATTACGGAGAACTATTTTAGATATAGTTAGTTCTTATTTTAGTTGTGATACTTCTTGTACATCATCTAAATAGTTGTACTGAGACTTATATTTCCCCTTTCATCTATGTAAGTTTGATGAACAACAAGAGAAAAATAAATTAATTTGAATATTGAAGTGATGTGTACTACTATACTTTAACTTCTTGCAACATGTTTTGTTCAACTCTTCATTTGTAATATTAATGGCTTTCTAAAATGTGTGCTATAAAAAAGGATGCTTAAAATGGATGTGCCAAATATATGTAAAAAATTAATTACAATGGACATGTCACAAATATGTGAGACACTAAATGTGTCTCAAACCCATATCCTAATTCTAAGAATGTAATCCTAACCATAATATGCATCCTAAGTGTAACCATTATTTCAATAACATTAAGGTAAATCCTAAACTTCAATTAAACTTGCCATAACCCTAACATTAAGTAACCCTAGGGCCTAGATGCTATCCTTGATGAGAACTATAATAAGCACTAACTAAAACTATAATTGTAACCCTAATTCTAAATCATTCCCTAATCAAGATTATAAAACTATACCAAACCCTTACCCTAACCAATTACTCCAATTGTAGACCTAAATCTCACAATACATATTATATTAATGTTAACTCTAAATGTAACACTAACTATTATAATATTCCTAACCCTGATAAGCTTTACTAGCATACATATACATATACATATACATATACATATATCTATAGATAGATAGATAGATAGATAGATAGATAGATAGATATATATATATATATATATATATATATATATATATATATATATATATATATATATATATATATATATATATATATATATATATATATATATATATATATATATATATATATATATATATATATGTATATGTATAGATATATGTATATATATAGATATATGTATATTTATAGATATATGTATATTTATAGATATATGTATATATGTATATTATAGATATATGTATATATAGATATATGTATATATATATATATATATATATATATATATATATATATATATATATATATATATATATATATATATATATATATATATATATATATATATATATATATATATATATATATATATATATATATATATATATATATATATATATATAGGGTATGTGCAGGATCATGGTATGCCAAAAAGTGGTGATGTGAAAAAAACTTATTTTCACTCATCCAAAATTGCACAAATAGATTTGTTGACTTTTTAGTAGACCTGGGTGTTAGTACACCTGGTCAAGCCAAAAGCCAAAGCTAAAGGCTTAATCAGATATTTGATATTATTGGATATTCGATAATATCGGATATCCGATATTTACCAGTAGATATATATCTTTGTACCTAGCTGTGTTCAACATTTTTTCATTGTAAAAATGTGAACACAACAACTAGGGTTATCGGATATTAGCTCCCAAATCCCCTATCTGATTTTTCCTAAATTGCCAGGTAAGTGAAAGCTTCTAATTTTTATTGTTTTAATTTTTTTTAATTTTTAAATTGAAATATATAGGTTTTATATAAAAATTAAGGTAGCAATGAGTTTTTGTATTGTTTTTTAAAATTCATTGTAATTATATATTTGTTTTTTCATTGTTATCAGACATGGAATCAGAAAACCCTCCTAATGATCCCACAAACAATCCAGAACCACCTCCCAACAATCCCCCACCTCCAGAAGATGTACCTATCACAAACCCTCACTGTTTAGAAGATCTAATAGGAGATAATCTAAATGAACTTAGAGGATTTCAAACCACATATGCTAATTGTTGGCATTAAGCATGATTGTCATTAGTGACAACACTTATTCTGAACAGTACATACTGAGTAGAATAGTACTTACCGAGCAAAATAGAGCTTACCGAGTAGAACAGAGCTTACCGAGAAGAACAGAGCTTACCGAGTAGAATAGTGCATATCGAGCTCGCAAAGTTTCATAGTGTTTACCGAGTGCTGCACGGTTAAAAAGGAAATTTAGTTTCTACCGAGTAACACTTTATCTACCGAGTCTCCAATGTTTACCGAGTTTGAAACTAGGACCGAGTGGTTAGTATGGACTGAGTTTCCACTTCTACTGAGTGCATGATGATGCCGAGTAACGCAGTGGACACCGAGTATTAGAAAGTCACCGAGTTAGTTTGCAGTAACCTTGTAACTATATTTGGGCCGACTCAGTAATATTTGTGTTTACTTGTTTTAGAGCCGCCTTTGTAATTGTTTTGGAATTGACTTAGATTGATATATAAACAATGTTTTATGTCATATCCAAGCATGAAACAAATAGAGAAGTATGAAAAAGAGAGAAAGGCAGAGATAAGTGAATTACAAAGGGCTACAACAGTATAAGAAGTAGAAAAGATCTATCCATCATAGAAGGTGATCAGTACATCAGAGAATCTCAATCAACAAGTATAGTTGCATGTAAGAGATCTACTGTTTCATCCTAACAGGTGAATCAGCTTGAAATCCTTTAACCGGGTAGACTTAACAGTCTTTGTAAAAATCTCTTAACTGAGTGCATACTTCATTGTATGTTTGTAAAACCTCTAACAAGGTGGACCTAGTAGTCCTTATTGCTCCTAACAGGGCAGATCATTAGAAGTGATCATTGTAAGCCTTAACCGGCAAACTTTATACTGCAGTATTGAAGTTTTGTGGGCATCATCCCCACCCCAGTTTTACTTTCTACTTGGAAGGTTTCTGGGTTACCAAATCTCTATGTTCTAAGTGTTATGAATGTTTTATTCTTTCTGTTACTCATGCATGCAGTCAGATTATCAATCTAATATTATTAAGATCTAAATCTATTAAAAGTTTTGAAGTTACTGATTCACCCCTCCCCTCTCAGTAACCTAGATAGTCTTGAATATTTCCAACAATTGGTATCAGAGCACAGTGGATCTCAGAATAAAGTTTGACAGCTTGAGAAAAGATTCAGGACAATGGAGATATTCAGACTGAACAAAGTAATTGAGAATGAAAAGCTAGATCTGGAAATGGCCATAACTCAACTCAAAGAAGCAAGAGAGCATCTTTCCCTTTCCCTAAAAAGAAGGAAGGAACTTGCAAATCAGATCAATGACCACCAGTATGTTGAAAAGATTGAAGACTTTTTCCCTTCAAGCAGCTCAGATGAAGCAAATAATGCAATCAAAGAACTTCTAGAAAAGAATGGATCTCTACAAGAAGAAGTGAGAAAATTGAAGAGAGAATAGGAAATTTAGTCAACAAGATTCTGTGAAGTCTTGGAACAAAGAAACAAGATGAAAGATGAAATAGATGGAAAGAACAATGAAATCTAAAATAAAACTCTTCAGCTAGAAAATCTTATTGATCAAATCTCCAATGCAAATGAGGAAATCTTGACTCTAAGATTAGAAAATGAAAATATGAGAGAAGAGCTGAGATCTGAAAAGTAAATCAATTTAAGAGTGATGAGTGAGCTAGATGTTGAAAGGCAAATCAATGAGAGAATGTTGAAATCTCAAGAAGATATGAATCAGGTGTATGAATGAAACCTTCATAGGCAAAAAGGAAAAGCAGGACTTGGATACAAAGAGGAAGGTGAATCCTCCAAACAAGGTACTAAAAAGAATCAAAAACCTACCTATAATCACTGTGGAAAAATTGGTCATACTTCAAACAAATGTTGGAGCAATGGAAAATAAAAATACAATGGAAAATGCTAAAATTGCAATCAGCTTGGTCATAAAGCAAATGAATGCAAGGAGAAACCAAGATTTAAAGGCATATGTCACAAATGTAGCAAACAAGGTCATAAGGCATCAGAATGCAAAACTAAAACACCCAATCCAACAGAACAAATTATTAAAGCAATGTTTGGTTGGGATTACAACACTTGGTGTAGATGTCATTACTATGCAGAATATGGACACATTGGCATGAATTGTGTAAGGCACCACTTGAGAAAAAGGGATTCTACCATAAGATGTTATAATTGCACTAAGCTTGGTCACATAGCTAAAAACTGCATGAATTTAGGCAAAATTGAAGATGAAAAGAAAGCAAAAGCAAATAACATTAGGAAGAAGATGAGACAGAAGTGGATTCCTAAACCTACCGAGCAAACCAATCCTGAAGTCACTAATGAAGAGAGTGGCTCTATGAGCTCTAACTAGTCTCCAAGAAAGCACTGGAACTATATCTTCATAGACATATTCCAAAATAGTTCCTAAACTGAAAGGAAGACAGATCCAAATCAGTATGCAAGATACAACAGGATCACAAGAAGGTCAGTATCAGTTACCACCGAGCAAGGTCAGGAGTAACCTAACTTCATTTGGTTATCGAGTAAGGTCAGAGAAGTATAAATTCGTATGATCGCCGAGTTGTGGAGTCTTCACCGAGCAATTAATTCATAGTGGATGATAGCCTGTCTAATTCAATACCCTAATTCGTACTGAGCATTAATGACAAAGTTTTAACAAAAGGAGTGAAATCAAGTTCACTATTCATCGCGAACAAAAGTCTCCTAGTGCAATCAAGCGTTTTGAAGCATATTTCAATAAGATATTCTCTTTCCTTGAAGAATTTACTATGTTCACCGAGCTACCATGGCATCATCCACTGCTAAAATGAAGAAAGATTCAGAAATGTTGGTTCATGGAGAATGGAAAGCACCAAATTTCAAACTCATGCCCGCAGTTGCCGGAACCCTAGACCCAAGTGGAGCTCAATCTCAAATTCCTCCTACAGTACTCCTTATTAATGATATTCATAGTCATTTTAAATGTACAATTCAAGAGCTTGGAACCCTCGAGATAGATACTATTTGTGAGGGCCTATGTGTCGATGGTGTTCTCAAACCGGAGCATCAACATTTGGAAGATAAGGGTTTAGTTCACATCACACACTTGCCTTGGAGCTTTTAGATAAAATGGGTCAGATATATCCTCAGTCGAGTACATGAAGGTAAAATATGGCTTGAGTAACCAATAGAGATTACGAAGAAGATGATTCACCGAATCATTGGTCTTCCCATGCTCGACAAAGCAAAATCTACAAAAACCCTAGGTCGGATGGAACTGGAAGAGAAAACCCTAGCCGAGTGGGATGATAGAGGTATGAAGATAAGAAGAATTACAGATGTAGAATTGAAGTTTGGCATACATATCATAGCTCACAAGTTATATAGTTCAAGTAGGCAGAACAGTGTTCTGTGTGAAGCAATTGACCTAGCATATAAAATTGTAAAGAACAATCTATCATTTGACCTAGCAGATCTTTTGTTGAAATAGTTCAACAAGAACATGGAGAGCATCCAAACCTCAAAGAACAATCCATGTAAGTTTGGCTCACTGTTGGTTTGTTTATTTTTCTATGCTCAAAAGTTTTTCCCATCAAAAGGCACAGTAGTATGGAGAAAAGATGTGTCGGTTCTTTATCAGATGAATGAATACATTTCAAAAATGGGTGACAATTTTGAAAGCATAGTGGATAACTATTTTGAATCATTTAAAGAGAAAATGAACAATAGATTCTAGATTCCACAAAAATTGGTGGAAGATTACAAAGATGATATTTGTTTCATGGTGGACTGTGATAATCTGTATATACAGGCAGCAAAACCAAGGATTGTACATGTGAAATCTCTTCCCTATGAGGTAAATATTGATGAAACCAAGAATATTATTGAAGCCCTAATTAATCAACTTGTTAATCCCAAGGCACCATATTTTGGGACATATGAAGAAGCTAAGGAGAGAATTGAGCTTAGTATAAAGCTTCCACAGGCGGTTAACAAAGGAAGAAAGAGGATGGCCAAAATACAAGCTAGCACACCTCTAATGTCAACCGAAGAAAAAGGAGAGGACTTTGAAGAAGAAGAAGAGAAAAAGGATGAGGAGGAAGAAGAACAAGTACTAGCAAAGAAGAAAGGAAAAGTATTTATCACCAAGGCTCCCAAGCAACCCTCTGCAGTATTTACAAGAAGGAGTGCAAGAGGCAAGGTAGGCAAAGACAGTGAAGATATAGTACTCAAAAGGCCTCCTCCTTCATTAAAAGAAAAGATCAAGGATATGAAAGAAGGATCTGGAATTGCAAACTTCAAATCTCTAAGATATGAAATCAAATCTAAGGAAGAGTAGCAGGAAATTGAAGATGTTGTTATCGAGAAAATAGGAAGATGGAAATACTCACCTGAAGAGATAGCTTCTCAAATCCCAGGAACTCTGCTGAACAAAATTAAGTTGAGATGGTCCAATGCAAGACAAACTGTCAAGGACATCTATGCTCAAACCTTGAGGCAATTAATGCCAAGTTTGAAAAATGCTGAAATTAATAAGGCATTGATAGATAATGAAAATAAGATGACACTCAAATTTAACAGTTGTTTGATTTTGATCAAAGATATTGAGTCAGTTGTGAAGAGTGCCACTGCCACATGGAAAAACATCTATAATCTTCACAAACTAAGTGTCGAAACTATGATAATCAAGGATATTGATGATGATAGTGATGAACATGAAGAAGATACCAAGGTAGACAAGCAAAGTGATGAGGAAGATAATATTGTTCGGATAGCTGCAGAAGTCATTGCCTCACTTCCTCACTCTCTAGCAAAAATTGCTACACCTAGCACGGAGATAACTTCAAGTATGATTATGACAACTTCCACAGATACATCAAATGCCAAATCATCACTAGCACAACTCAATGAATCATCGACAGAAGTGACTACCACCTCTTTTACCGAGTTGCAGTCTCATGTATCTACTTCAGTACCTACTTCCATATCAAGTTTTCCAGCAGTAAGTACCTCAGTTTTGGATACTTCAGTAAGTATTTCAGTTTTTGATTCTACAATTATGAATACTTCAGTTTTGAGCCCTTCAAGTATTCCAGTCGGTAGTTTATCATTTTTCACAGCTAGTCCTACAATGTCTACAATAACTTCTACAAAGGCATTAAGTGCAATAACAGTTGATCCTAAGGCTCAACTGAGTACAAGATTTTTGAGTAAGAATGTAGAAGAGGATATAGACTTAGATGAGGAGATAGAGATTCCAAAATTAGACTTTGCAAATCTTTCAGCAGATCAAATGCAAAACATTGGTGAACTCCTCCAAAAGAAAGCAAAGCAGAAGAAACTAAAAGAAGAAAGGGACAAGGAATATAAAATTATTGAAGATGCAAAGGATATTTTGTCAGAAGCATTAGGTATTAAAGTTGATTCCTCTCAACATATTTTGTTACAATTAGTTGAGGTAGTAAACAAGTTCCATGAGGATTCCTCTGCGTCAGAAAAGATTATTGAGAAAGTCGAGAAGAAATTTGACAATAAAGTGCTTGAGCATGTTGCTCAACATATAGCTATTAATCAAGCAGAATTATCTTCAGTTTTGACAGATATTGAGTCCTCCTATTCCAATGTTACCTCACTTGTTTCTAAGCTATGTAATGTTGCCGAGTTCACTAAGGAAGTCAAAGAAAAATTGAATAAGATTGATGAGGATCTGAAGGACAGTGTACAGAGGTTGCAACTTGAACCTAGTTCAAGCTCTGCACATCATATGAAAATCACATTCCTATCAAATAGGCAGTCGAAATTATTAAAAGAAGATACAAAGATCCGGTCAACACTGCTAGATATTCAGAACATGATCCTTCCCATCATGGACATAATGCAAAAGCACATTGCTCACTCAAAAACATTACTCCATGAAAATCAATTTTCCATTGTAGATCACATGATTGAACTCTCTGTAGAAGTCCAAATTGCACTCCAAACATGCAAGATTCTGCAAGAGAATTGGGACAGAACTCTGGCACTAATCATAAAGGTACATTCTGATTTTCTTTCACATTTTGGATTCTCCCTGTAAAATACTTGTATATACACCTTTGGCATTATTGTCAAAAAGGGGGAGAAAATGTATAGGAGAAAGTGTAATACGAAAGGGGGAGAAAGTACTCTATATAAGGGAGTCATGAAATATATAAACAGTAGTTTGACAAAGATAAATTTTGAAAAATCAAAAAAAAGATTCAGCATGATTCTTGTATATATGTTTTGGCTATAAGTGTTTTTGTCACTAATGCCAAAGGGGGAGATTGTTGGCATTAAGCATGATTGTCATTAGTGACAACACTTATTCTGAATAGTACATACCGAGCAGAACAGTACTTACCAAGCAAAACAGAGCTTACCAAGCAGAACAGAGCTTACCAAGTAGAACAGAGCTTACTGAGTAGAACAGTGCATACCGAGCTCGCAAAGTTTCACAGTGTTTACCGAGTGCTGCACGGTTAAAAAGGAAATTTAGTTTCTAATGAGTAACACTTTATCTACCGAGTCTCTAGTGTTTACCAAGTTTGAAACTAGGACCGAGTGGTTAGTATGGACCGAGTTTCCACTTCTACTGAGTGCATGACGATGTCGAGTAACGCAGTGGATGCCGAGTATCAGAAATTCATCGAGTTAGTTTGTAGTAACTGTGTAACTATATTTGGGCCGACTTAGTAATATTTGTGTTTACTTGTTTTAGAGCCGACTTTGTAATTTTTTTGGAATTGATTTAGATTGAAATATAAACAATGTTTTATGTCATATCCAAGCATGAAAAAAATAGAGAAGTATGAAAAAGAGAGAAAGGCAGAGATAAGCGAATTACAAAGGGCTACAATAGTATAAGAAGTAGAAAAGATCTATCCATCACAGAAGGTGATCAGTACATCAGAGAATCTTAATCAGCAAGTACATTTGCATGTAAGAGATCTACTATTTCATCCTAACAGGTGAATCGACTTGAAATCCTTTAACTGGGTAGACTTAACAGTCTTTGTAAAAATCTCTTAACCGAGTGCATACTTCATTGTATGTTTGTAAAACCTCTAACAAGGTGGACCTAGTAGTCCTTATTGCTCCTAACAGGGAAGATCATTAGAAGTGATCATTGTAAGCCTTAACTGGTGAACTTTATACTGCAGTATTGAAGTTTTGTGGGCATCATCCCCACCCCAGTTTTACTTTCTACTTGGAAGGTTTCTGGGTTACCAAATCTCTATGTTCTAAGTGTTATGAATGTTTTATTCTTTCTGTTACTCATGCATGCAGTCAGATTATCAATCTAATATTATTAAGATCTAAATCTATTAAAAGTTTTGAAGTTACTGATTCAACCCTCCCCTCTCAATAACCTAGATAGTCTTGAATATTTCCAATAGCTAATATCCCCACATTGTGCCCCATGTTTACGACATTGAACTCAATTATTGAAAACATGGAGAAACTTACACAACAACATAGTGTTGCACTTTTTTGGCATGATTCCATGCACGCCCAGTTTGACAATGGGCTTGATTATGATCAAGTAATGAACCTAAATATAACAAAACATGACATAGCTAATCTTTTTGTGGATCCTAAAACTGGTCTAAAAGTAGACCCTAAAAAAACCAAGTTGTCAATTAAATGGTGCACAAATAGTGCAATACGTGACAACATTTGGGACTGTTGTTGGATGATTTTTGATAGACCACCTCACAACAATTTGGATGTCCCATTTTATTTTATTAAAAAATTATATGCTGAATTTGTGCTCGGTCACAATGTGAATTATTGGAGTATGAGACTGAACCAGGGTGTAGGTTTAGGCACTCTGCAAGATAGGCCATGGGCACAATAGGTGAAATCCTTCACATATGTCCCCTCTCCCAATATTTCACCACCTCCCATAGTGCAACATCCAAACATTATTGTTGAGGCTGGCTCACATACTATTCGAGCTATTCACACCTTGAGTGATCTACTAGTTATGTAGAGCACAACATTGTTGTCTCCTTATCCCAATGCTATTGGCACTTCCACATCCTCTATGAGCTCACATGTTTGTGTGCCCTACATTTGCATTATATGCATGTATCTATGCTTTGGTCCCCTGACTGATAGTGATGCATATAATTTTGGCTTCGATGGGGATGATTCTACATAGCACACTACAAGCATTGAAGCAGCTCATGGAGATGTGCATCAGGAGCCTATAGAGCCATGGACTCCCATTGTTATGGTAAGGGTAAACCGTTCACTTTTTATATTGTATTTAAATTTTATTGTTCATATTTTTAGTATAATTTCCTTATAATAATTTCCCACTTATGTCTTTTTATGTGTTACATTTATGTTTAGTTGATGATAGAGGAAGAGATGGCATGGGTGGATGGATCCACACTTTCGGCCATATCATTTGGTCTTGACACTTCCACGGTACATATATTTTAATGTACTCATTGGTTTCCTTTTAAATTATGATAATAGTATATGTACATTGTTTTCTAATTTTTATGATCATCTTTTACATACTGATGCAGGTGTCACCAATTTCCAATGGGGGGCAATGTGAGGGGGTGCAGGTGTCATTCATTGATAAAGGAAAGGTAATTAAGTAATTTAGTTTGTTTATGCATACATGTATACTTGTCAATTGTGTGTACTCATTTTTAATTTACATGGTTTATTTGACAGAGAGTGGCATATGATGATGTCGTGAGACCCTATCATCATGATAGAGTCACAGGCATATCCATTCGGAGTGATAGCCCCATGATACGTACATTTCTAATGTTATTTGTGTTTATTTTAATATCAAGTATATATAATATGGTCAAGTTATGATAGTATGAAGTATCTATTTGACATTTGTAGGTCACTCCTAGTTTGAGGGAGCTAGAATGCCAAGGGTTTGTATCACTGATGACTCAGCCAACAATTCCTAAAGAAAGTTCAACACGGGTAAGTTTTAATGTTCATTCAGTTATTTTGTAAATATATATTTGCCACCAGGTTTTTAACATTAAATAGTATAACTCGTAGATCAATCTCATGTTCACAAACATATACAGGTGGGAGTCGACATTGGTGGCACTATTCTTGTGCTACTAAGGACATATATTAGGTCTCCTATCTGTGAGAGGAAACAGAGAGGCAAGGTATATGAGAGTTCAATTTTAGTTTAAATTTTATTTATTATTGTTGACTATGTTTTTGAACTTCAATCTAACTTGGGGTTTCACTTTTGTGTTTGAATGCAGGATCCATTAGAACCGAAGAGTACTTCAAAGAGGCTACATTTTGATGATCCACCAGTAGAATAGGATTTCCTAGAAACATTTATAGTTTAACTTCTTATTTTGAGATGTCATATGACACATTTTGAGATGGCATATGCCACATTATATTTAGATATGTTGACATGTAAATATGTACAAAATTATTGTTCATTTTGATATATATGAAACTTGATATTCGATCCAATTTGTTAATTGTGTGTTCATTTATTCATTGTTAGTATGTAAATATGCTTGTGTGCATGTACTCATGTGTATGATTTATGCCTTAAGTATATTCATGTATATTCAAGTACATTATTCATAACCTAAATTCATGTGTATGGGCTATGTGCATGACTTAAGTGAATTCATGTTGTATGCTTTAAAATCTATGTGCTACATGTATGCTTCATGACTTAAGAAAATTTATGTGTATGATTTATGTGCTACATGTGTTTACATGTGTAATTCATCATTTGAGGTATATAAGGATATCTATTAAAGTGGTTTCAAGGTTTCTAGACTTACCCTTTACTCCCAATGGTTAAAAGACTTCAAACTAGCCTAATTACATAATCAACCACCCTTTTGGCCATATCAAAACATATCTCAAATTTAGGTATTGGTCTTTTGGAAAAAATATCAGTACTCTACTTGAACCCCTAAAAATACACTAGGAATGCCTAAGAAACATGATCTTGTAGCATCTCATGAATCACTGATACCTCTCACAAGGTCCAAGTTACGAGCCTCAAAAGTTTGCTGACCAATCATGCTTAGTGCACCTTGGGGACACTTTGGTCCAACATGGTCCAGAATGTTCTACTAACTCAGTGGTCAAAATAGGGTTGTCCCTATATTTTACCTACCAAACCAAAGCTAATGGCATAGTCCATTTGTTGTTGAGATGAATGGTTTGGAAGTAATCCATTGGTGCAACTTTTAACTGACCCTCACTGCAAGTTTTGGCATCAAGCGAGACTGGTGTGCCAAATTAAAACAAATTTGAATCTCATAGAATGGAGAGAGGTTATTATAGGCCTCAAAAATTCCATCCTGTATCATCTCACTAATCTCCAATACCTCTCATGGGGTCTGAGTTATGAGCCTCAAAAGTTTGGTCTGACATGGTCTGGAATGTTCTAATGACTCAGTGGTCAAAAAAAGGTTTTCCCTAGTGTTTACCTACCCAACCAAAGCTAATGGAATAGTCCATTTGGTGTCAAGATGAATGGTTTGGAAGTAATCCATTGGTGCAACTTTCAATGGATCCTTGCTGCAAGTTTTGGCATCGAGTGAGACTGGCATGCCAAATTCAAAAAAATTGAATATCCCATAATAGAGAGAGATTATTGTAGGCCTCAGAAACATCATCTTATAGCATCTCATGGATCTCTGATACCTCTCACGGGGTCCGAGTTACAAGCCTCAAAAGTTCACTGCCCAATCGTGCTTAGTGCACCTTGGGGACACTTTGGTCCGGCATGGTTCAGAATGTTCTACTAACTCAATGGTCAAAATGGGTTTGTCCCTAGTGTTTACCCACCCAATTGGAGCTAATGTCAGAGTCCATTCAGTGTTGGGATGAACAGTTTGGAAGTAATCCATTGGTGCAACTTTCAACTAACCCTCACTGCAAGTTTTGGCATCGAGCGAGACTGGCGTGCCAAATTCAAAAAAATTTGAATCTCCCATAATAGAGAGAGGTTATTGTAGAACTCAAAAACTCTATCCTATAGCATCTCTTAGATATCTAATATCTCTCATGGGGTCTGAGTTACGAGCCTCGAAAGTTTTCTACCCAATCATGCTTAGTGCACCTTGGGGACACTTTGGTATGGCATGGTCCCGAACATTCTATTGAATCAGTGGTCAAAATGAGGTTGTCCCTAGTGTTTACCTACCCAACTAGAGCTAATGGCATAGTCCATTCAGTGTCAAGATGAACGGTTTGGAAGTAATCCATTGGTGCAACTTTCAACTGATCCTCACTGCAAGTTTTGGCATCAAGCGAGACTGGCGTGCCAAATTCAAACAAATTTGAATCTCCAAAAATGGAGAGAGGATATTGTAGGCCTTGAAAACTTCATCCTATATCATCTCAAAGATCTTTGAGACCTCTCACGGGGTCTGAGTTACGAGCCTCAAAAGTTCACTGTCCAATCATGCTTAGTGCACCTTAGGGACACTTTGGTTTGGTGTGGTCCAGAACGTTCTACTAACTCAGTGGTCAAAATGGGGTTGTCCCTAAAATTTACCTAACTAACCAGAGCTAATGGAATAGTCCATTCAGTTTCGAGATGAATGGTTTGGAAATAATCCATTGGTGCAACTTTCAACTAACCCTCACTGCAAGTTTTGGCATCGAGCGAGACTGGTGTGCCAAATTCAAAAAAAATTGAATCTCCTAAAACAAAGAGAGGTTATTGTAGGCCTCAAAAATATCATCCTTTAGCATCTCATAGATCTTTGATACTTCTCATGGGGTATGATTTACGAGCCTCAAAATTTTCCTTCCCAATCATGCTTAGTGCACCTTGGGGACATTGGTTCAGCGTGGTCTGAAATGTTCTACTGACTCAATGGTCAAAATGGGGTTGTCCCTAACATTTACCCACCCAACTAGAGCTAATGGTGTAGTCCATTCAGTGCCGAAACAAATGGTTTGGAAGAAACCCATTGGTGCAACTTTCAACTAACCCTCACTACAAGTTTTGGCATCAAGTGAGACTGGTGCGCCAAATTCAAAAAAAATTGAATCTCCCAGAATGGAGAGAGGTTATTGTATTCCTCAAAAACATGGTCTTGTAGCATCTCACAGATCTCTGATACCTCTCATAGGGTCTGAGTTACAAGTCTTGAAAGTTCGCTGCCCAATCATGCTTAGTGCACCTTGGGGACACTTTGGTCTAGCGTAGTTTGGAATGTTCTACTGACTAAATAGTCAAAATAGGGTTGTCCCTAGCATTTACTTGCCCAAACAAAGCTAATGGCATATTCCATTTGGTGCTAGGATGAAGGGTTTGGAAGAAACCCATTGGTGCAACTTTCAACTAACCCTCACTGCAAGTTTTGGCATCGAGCGAGACTGGTGCGCCAAATTCAAAAAAAATTGAATCTCCCAAAATAGAGAGAGGTTATTGTAGGCCTTAGAAAATTCATCCTGTAGCATCTCATGGATCTCCGATACCTCTCATGGGCTCTGAGTTACAAGCCTCAAAATTTTTCTGCCCAATCATGCGTAGTGCACCTTGGGGACACTTTGGTTCGACGTGGTCCGGAATGTTCTACTGACTTAGTGGTGGAAAAAGGGTTGTTCCTAGCATTTACCTGCCCAATCGAAGCTAATGACATAGTCTATTTGGTGTCTGGATGAAATCCTTGAACACTATCCCTTCACCCCAGGGAATCATCATTTTACTTCGGACACATGTGACCAATTTTGACTCAATGACTCCAACTATTACATCATTTGATGATACAAATGTAATGGAATTAAGACAATACAAACGTAAGGATAAAAAATTAAGATGATACAAATTATATAAGGATACAATATTCATAGTAAGGAAACACATTTTTTGCACTTTATATGGCATTAAGATGATACAAATGTGGGCTTTTAATATTTGCAAATCAACCCCATGGGCTCTTTTATATTTCAAATTTTTTATATACAAAATTTGGCATCTAAATATGCACATTACATTCTATTGTTATTTTTATATACAAAATTTGGCATCTAAATATGCACATTACATTCGATTGTTATTTTTATATACAAAATTTGGCATCTAACTATATACATTACATTCGATTGTTGGTTTTATATACAAAATTTGGCATCTAAATATGAAAATTACATAGCTATATATAAAAAAATAAGTGTCCTTTTCTCTCCAATCCCTGCATTTGAAAGGCAGAAGAAAATTTAATAGAGAATATAAGAAGTGTCCTTTTGGCATCTAAATATGAAAATTACATGTAACTATATCTAACTTGAGTTGAGCTTACCTATTGAAGTGTGCCTGAAGGGTCATCTTTGTGCTTTTGAGTATCTATTATTGCTTCATGATCAACAATACTAATAGTCCAAAGTTCCTTTGTCTTTGGTTTTCCTTGATGTTTCAACAACTTAACATTGGCTGCTATAACAAGGTGTGAATACATGAGAATGGTTTTGTGCTTCTCATAGTCTTCAAATGTGGGAATGCCATTATTTTTAATCATATATGTGTGCAACCATGTTCCCACAACAACATGTGATCATGTTGGATATGTGAACATATCATCATCTATCGTCAGTTGTGCAAGTTTCTTCTTTCCTCGTACACAAAGTGCTAACCAGTAATCCAATCTCTCATCATTCCCTTCTGGTGCAACCAATGCAAAAAACATGTCCTAGTTGTAGAAGATCTAAAAGATGGTCATAGTCAAGTGAACAATCTATGTCATCATTTATTACAGAGACTGTGAGAGATAAAGGAGTAAGATAATGTGGAACCCATGTATCAACCCACTCACTTGACTCGCACTGATCCCAATCACACTGAAGACAACTTAGACAATAACAAGCCAACTCTCATGTCCAAATGGTCCATGCACTAGCATCTGAGCTTCTAAATGAATGAATTTTTTATTAATATTTTACAGTTTGACAATCCAACCTATCTCCTATTGTGCCCAACTCAACCAACCAAAATAATTTGTGCATCACTGAATCATATATTGAAGTACACCAATCAATAATAGAATGGGCATCAATGAGTTCTACACCTAAAATCCTTAGTTTCTCTATAACTAGAGCTCTCTTTATGCATGCAACTACTCCATCATGCTCCCCTTTTAGATGACCGGCCTCAAAAAACTCCAAATATGAGGTGCACCTCTCTTTACATGCATTATACATAACCAATAAAATATACAAGCATTTTTTAATTGACCTATGCATTTATCTGACCAAATGAGATGTCTATCCATAGAAATATTATTTTCCTGCACCCACTCAAAATAATTCTCAAAGAAATGTTGGACAAACTCAGATGAGTGCAATCTATCATCACTCATATAAAAATGGTACTCTCTAATTATCTTTCGGTCATCTTATGTACTATTAGGGGAATGTCTATATGTTATGTGCACAAAAATAGAAACCTGAATAGAATTGTAATATTGAGCTTGCAAATCATTTTGGGGCTGCAATGTATAGTTCTCTACAAAGTCAACAACCAATATAATAGTGCCAAATGGGGAAGTGTCCTTACACATCCTGAATTTTTGATCTAACCACTGAGACCTATGACTATGCCTTGCATACTTGTAAAAAATATTCTTCCTGAAATCTGAAATAAAATCAGCTACATTGCATTCTTTAGTAACCAACTCACATCTAGAGCCTTCACTTCCACTTTTTAATGTATATTTAATGGTTTCATATGCCTTTTTCTAGATAATTATCTTTCCAAAATTGTGTTCGTAGCCCTCATGAAAACATTCAACAAACTTCACTAGCCCACCACACTCTAAGCACTTGTCATTTAAGCAAATTTTCTATAAAAGAAACATCCATCATCTCTAGGACATAAAAAATGATCTAGCAATTCTCTTGATGATTTTGGAAGAGCACTTGCACCACACTCCTCCAACATTTCACTACTATGCAAAGTAGAATGAATGGATCGTAACAATTCATGTTGCATTGAAAACTCCACATGATATTTGTAACAACAAGTATTCAAATCTTAAGAGACACACAAAAAAAAGGATTCAAGGATTCAAAATTTCTTTGTGATATTTGCAATGTTGGATGTGTCTCACAAATTTTTTTGAACAAAATTGTTTGACTCACCTCCAAATAATGTTTGGGATGTCGGGTGCAGTCTCGAATGCCAATTCTCAACTTCAAGACATCCTTCACATTTGGTAACACTCTTGAGTTAGATTGCCAAAATATTTGAATTTGATCCTTCACAGCATCGATAAGCTTCTTATCACAACGTGAAAGTCTCCCACCATAAGCCCATGTATCATTTTGAAGAGGATCATCGAGTCTTTATCTTCTTGCAAGTTCTCTATCCAAAGTTTTACGATTTAGATTCAAGTCAACACAAGTTTGTCTCATCAAACGAGCCTTTCTCAAATGATGACTTACTAAGGAGGTTGTAATAACCCTCCTAGCAGGTCTCTTATATTTTTCCTTGGTAGTTTTCCCAATGGAATTGAGAGCACTAAAAATATTTCTAACAATAATAGCATTCTACTCCTTTTTCTTGTTCACACTAATCTTAAATTTGACTATTATACGTCTCATCTTCTGCATCTTTAACAATTTCACAAACATTTGACATTTCTCAACCAACGTCTTGTGCCTAAAAAATTGATCAAAAAGTTTTGAAACCCACAACCAAATAGTTCTTTTTGATCTCTTGCCATCAAAATTGCTCATTATGTTCTCATCAATTTCAAGTAACCATTTAGTTCTTCTTGAAGGTCTCAATTTTCAAGTTTGTCTTTCTTCCTCCAAAGGGACTTCATTTCTCATTTAATTTGGAGATGTGTAACATTGATTTGGTTCTTGTACACCATTATCATTTTCAATTCCTTCATATTAAATTGGTGGATTATCATTGACAATGACCACACTTCCATTGGCCACATCTACATGTTCATTTTCAAAACCTGCATTTTCATCTTCAAAACTTAAATTCTCATTTTCAAAACCTACATTTTCATCTTCAAATTCATGTTCTTCACTTGAAACCACATTCAAAGGTGGGTCTATGCCAACATCTTCATTAATATTTAACATACCTTGTCTCTTGTTCCGATGGGCAACCCTATCCATTTCTCTATACACTTCAACATCTTCATTTGTGAGTCTCCTCTTGTGTTTATGCTTTCGATGACTACTACTCTCCCCATAGTTAGACCAAAAAGAAGATGAAAATACCTTTAGTAATAGAGAAAATCACCCCAAAAAAAGGTTTTTTGTCTTCTCACTGCAACTCGAATCCCGTAATTTAACAAAAAATTGTGACTCTCTGGGGGGACCCAGAGAATCTTGTTTTTTTTTACACCAATAGATAGAATTAGATATTTGATATTATCAGATATCCAATATCTCCCACCAAAATTTTAGCAAAATCTCTCTCTCTCTCTCTCACACCTCTCTCTCTCTCTCTCTCTCTCTCTCTCTCTCTCTCTCTCTCTCTCTCTCTCTCTCTCCACATTGAAACCCTCAAGTGTGTCCTAAGGGGTCTTATGACCCCTTAGGACACTCTTAAGGGTTCAAATGTGTCAAAAGGGGTCATGGGGACTTCCTAGGGGTCCTAGTATGCATTATCATGCATTAGGACCTCTAGGAAGTCCCCATGACCCCTTTTGACACATTGGAACCCTCAAGTGTGTCCTAAGGGGTCCTATGACCCCTTAGGACACACTTGAGGGTTCCAATGTGTCAAAATGGGTCATGGGGACTTCCTAGAGGTCCTAATGCATGATAATGCATACTAGGACCCCTAGGAAGTCCCCATGACCCCTTTTGACACATTTGAACCTTTAAGAGTGTCCTAAGGGGTCTTATCATGCATTAGGACCTCTAGGAAGTCCCCATGACCCCTTTTGACACATTGGAACCCTCAAGTGTGTCCTAAGGGGTCCTATGACCCCTTAGGACACACTTGAGGGTTCAAATGTGTCAAAAGGGGTCATGGGGACTTTCCAGGGGTCCTAGCATGCCTTATCATGCATTAGGACCCCTAGGAAGTCCCCATGACCCCTTTCGATACATTGGAATGCTCAAGTGTGTCCTAAGGGATCCTACAACCCCTTAGGACACACTTGAGCATTCACATATTTCAAAAGGGGTCATGGGGACTTCCTAGGGTTCTTAGTACACCTTATCATGTGTTAGGACCCCTAGGAAGTCCCCATGACCCTTATTGACACATTAGAATGCTCAAGTGTGTCCTAAGGGGTCCTACGACCCCTTCAGACACACTTGAGCATTCATATGTGTCAAAAGGGCTCATGGGGACTTCCTAGGGGTCCTAGTATATTTTATCACATGTTAAGACCCCTAGGAAGTTCCCATGACCCCTATGGACATATTAGAATGCTCAAGTGTGTCCTAAGGGGTCCTATGACCCCTTTAGACACACTTGAGCATTCAAATGTTTCAAAAGCTATCATGGGAAATTCCTAGGTGTCCTAGCATGCCTTATCATAGGTTAGGACCCCTAGGAAGTCCCCATGACCCCTATCGACACATTGGAATTCTCAAGTGTGTCCTAAGGGGTCCTACAACCCCTTTGGACACACTTGAGCATTCAAATGTGTCAAAAGGGGTCATGGGTACTTCCTAAGGGTCCTAGTACACCTTATAACATGTTAGAACCCCTAGGAAGTCCCCATGACCCTTATTGACACATTGAAATTCTCAAGTTTGTCTATAGGGGTCATAGGGAGTTCTTAGGAGTCCTAATGCATGACAAGGCATACTAGGACCCCTAGGAAGTCCCCATGACCCCTTTTGATAGATTTGAATGCTCAAGTGTGTCCAAAGGGGTCCTACGACCCCTTTGGACACACTTGAGCATTCAAATATGTCAGAAGGGGTCATGGGGACTTCCTAGGGGTTCTAGTATGCATTTTCATGTGTTAGGATCCCTAAGAAGTCCCCATGACCCCTATGGACACATTGGAATGCTCAAGTGTGTCCTAAGGGATCCTATGACCCCTTTGGACACACTTGAGTGTTCAAATAATTCAAAAGGGGACATGGGGACTTCTTAGGGTTCCTAGTACACCTTATCATGCATTATGACCCCTAGGAAGTCCCCATGACCCCTTTTGACAAATTAGAATGCTCAAGTGTGTCGTAAGGGGGCCTACAACCCCTTTGGACATACTTGAGCATTCAAATGTTTCAAAAGGGGTCATGGGGACTTCTTAGGGGTCCTAATATTCTTTATCATGTGTTTTGACCCCTAGGAAGTCCCCATGACCCCTATTGACACATTGGAATGCTCAAGTGTGTCCTAAGGAGTCCTACAACCCCTTTGGACACACTTGAGCTTTCAAATGTGTCAAAAGGCATCATGGGGACTTCCTACGGGTCCTAGTATGCCTTATCACATGTTAGGACCCCTAAGAAGTCCCCATGACCCCTTTTGACACATTTAAATGCTCAAGTGTGTCCGAAGGGGTTGTAGGACCCCTTCGAACACACTTGAGCATTCAAATGTGTCAAAAGGGGTCATGGGGACTTCCTAGGGGTCCTAGTATGCCTTATCACATGTTAGTACCCCTAGGAAGTCCCCATGACCCCTTTTGACACATTGGAATTCTCAAGTGTGTCCTAAGGGGTCCTATGACCCCTTCGGACACACTTGAGCATTGAAATGTATCAAAAGGAGTCATGGGGACTTCCTAGGTGTCCTAGTATGCCTTATCATGTGTTAGGACCCCTAGGAATTCCCCATGAACCCTTTTGGCACATTGGAATGCTCAAGTGTGTCCTAAGGGGTCCTACGATCCCTTTGGACACACTTAAGCATTCAAATGTTTCCTACTCTCTTCCCTTCCCCTTATCTGTCTCTCCTACTCTCTCTCTCTCTCTCTCTCTCTTTGATGGGATGGCACAAGATGAACTTTGATGATGTAGCAAGGGATAGTTTAGGTTCTCAAAAATTTGTCTTATTATAAGCAATCATGAAGTGACAATAAGTAGGGAAATTAAAAAAAATAAAAAATCAACACCCCCCCCCCCCAAAAAAAAGCTAATGTCTTAAATTCAATATTAAAAATACCACAACAGCATTCTAATTATATTAAGAAAAAACTACCGCGCTTGTCAAATTGATGAATGAATGACACATCACTTGATGGTGTAAAGGGCATAAAGAAGACATCCATTCTAGAGGTGCAACATGTATTCATTTTCCATTCAATCCAACTCCACGTTTAGTTCATGATTCAGAGAGATTTCACGAGAAAAATATGCTTTCTATGTGGTCAAAGTTATGCATATGTGCATCCATTTTTATCAAATACAAGTTTAGTAATGGTAAAATTAATTTTTTTGAGTGTTATGACAAGAGGAACAATATTCAATAAGAATAATTAGAATTTTGAAGGTTTTTAGTGGGTTGTCAAAGAAACACTACAATCTAAAATAGTATAATCGGTTACCCGTTCTATACAGTATCAGTATTGGGTTTTGATTTTGTTTATGGAAATTCATTCATCTGATGATGTAGGATCTTGCAACAATTAATAGGAAAAAGCATTGGATGTATACCTAATAGCACAAGTGCTATATTTCTCTATGGATTTAGTAAACCCCAATATGATGTGTTATATACATAGTGAGTATTTTCATAGTATTGAAATAATGTAGTAAGTTAAATGGCTCAAGTGGGATTGAAAGTTGGGGTAAGGGTCATGGGATCTGTGACATAGTAGAGTGGGTATATAGAGTATAATATCAACACTTGTCTTTTTAATGTAGTAGATGGAGATATAAAATGTTATGTTAGGTGAAGTTTAATGGTAATTAAGAAATATGGTTCATGGTTTTGCATGTTGGAGTCAGGATGTATATGATAAAGATATATAGCTGGTCGAGAAGTTTGGGATGTTATAAGATGTGCATGTATGGCTTTGAGGACATGGAACATGTGCTATGTATGGTAATGGAGCTGGGTTGTCCAAAGACTTAAAAAGATTGATTTTTTGGGTAGTTGGCAGATGTGGGCTATCACTAGAGCACGCCTTAAATACAAAATTGTGCTTTTTATACACGTGTCCAGTTGTGTTCTGATTGAGGAAGTTAACATTTACAAAGATTTAGTCAGCTGCCTTTAAAGATCTAAAAGAAATGAAAAATAATATTTAGGCCAAAAATACATACCACATTTCTGTATGTAGTACCATCAGCTTCAACAATCCAGTCGGCTTCCTCTGCTAAGGCATGGAGAACTTAGTGAATGACTTCTTACTATAAAGATGAGATATTAGTGAATGACTTCTTGCTAATACTACTCTTCCACTAGATCTAGATTTCAACCCTTTTGTGGATCTACAAGCTCAATCGCGAGCCTACGGGATTGGCCAAGAGAAAATTGTGATTGTATATCAACTAATTATAAAATGTTCAGTTGAGGAGAAAATATTGCAATGATCAAGAAGAAAATTGGCTATGGAAAATCTAGTTATGAATTCTATTAAGAATGAAACTATTAAGGAATTGCATGATATATTACTCAATGGTGCAAGGAATATTCTTGATGAACATGGGATTGCAGCTACATCTATTCAATATACATAGGAAGATATATAAAATCTTCTTAATAGAGAGATTAATGTGAGAGAAAAGGACATTTCAGAATAAAATGGTTATCTTGGTGCCATCCAAGGTATGCCAATTACTCAAGACAAAGAGACAAAGCCCATAGTTAATGGGAAAGAGTGGGAAGATCTTCTTGGAACCATGATAGAAGTTATAGATATGGAGGAAGAGCTAGGAAGGGGAAAGTGGCAAAGGAAAGAAGTAAGATATGCATGTGAGCCTATGTTAGATGATGATGATGAGTACTCACCATTTGCTAGTAGCTCAAGTAGTGATAGAAGCTCTTCAGTGCACATGTACACTGACACAAAAAAGTCAGATAGAGAAGTAACAAGTGTTATGGAATTATCCATAAAGCAATGTGAAATGAAGCCTCAAATTGGTTCATTAGTAGGCAAAGAATTTGGCCATGCACTTCATTCTAGAACCAAAAATATTTCTATTAGAAATGCCTATTTGTCAATGGCCTTGTATTTAAGGGACTTGGGAAACCAAGTTACTCATGTTGGGAATTATCCCTCAAATGTAAGTCCATTTCCACCTTTGGAAAGGCAGTCTCACTCCTCATTTTACAACAAAGGGCAGCCATCTATGGTCCAAGGTTTTAATTCAGTTGACAAGTGGAGAGATTCTCAAGGTACTGATCTCTTTTGTAGAGAAGTTCTTGATTCATCTCAAGGTTCTC